>JAJSOF020000029.1:5787500-6118136 GCA_025594305.2 Periplaneta americana
TACATATGCCGAACACATAACTAATGCTAACCACACATACAATAACATAAATACAGACATGGAAATCCTACACATACAACCAAAAACCAAAAACTCAATACAATAGGACAATATGAAATATACAGACATACTAAAACACACCCTAATCAAATTCTCAACACACAGATCAATTTCAGAACACACACACTATTTGACACAACTCTTCATCACACGAACGCACCCACACAATAGGCAGCGAAGATTAGATAGCGCCGAGATCTAGTAGGCTCTGAGTATGGTGTCAAGTAGCACCGAAACAGCTGTAAGCCACACATTCTTACATAATTAACACGCGTAAGATCCCATTTAATCAATTATTTAAACTGTTATATTTGAAATATCTCACAGAATAACCCCCTGAAATTAGTGGCGTTACTCTGTAACATATCAATTAATTAAATCATAGAACTTACGCTAGAGATGAATGTGTACGCCCTCTCAGATGTATAGATTAAGGGGCGAGGATGGTATTTTTGATGAAAAATGACTAAATTTAAAAAAAGGTTCTTTAAAGCACTCTGTGATATGTGTGGATCGCCATTTTTAAACTTCCTGCGCTATGGATTTTTAAATCACACGCCCGCTTTTATCAGTTTCCAGTAACTTCATTTTTTTTTTTTTGCTATATTGCCAGATAAAATGGATATAATTTCTAAACTATTAAAGATACATGCAAGAAATTTAGAACACACATTCTTTAGACTATTAGGAAACTTTTCTCTGTAACAGAATTTTGTTAATTGATTTCATTTTAAAAATACGTCCGTTTGTTTGCAAGAAAGGAAATCAGAACATTTTTACTAAATTTTAATTGTTTATTTTACAAACGTAGGAACTAATATCAAAATTCTGTTACAGACAGTTTGTAGAACATACTTTTGCAAATACATTGCAAAAACTGTTTAAATCTATCTTTAAAAATGGTTTTGATATATCGGTTTTAGTACAATCCTGCATTCGGTATATTTTTTTTTTTCAAATTTGGGCCCCCCAAATAATTTTTTTTAATATTTTTATTCGGTTGAGTTGCCACAGCTGTGAACTCTCCACATACAAAAAATTAATAATTTACACCAAATAGGAAAAAAGTTTTAAAAAATACCATCCTCTCCCCTTAACTATGAAGCTTTGGAAACATTTCCCTAATATTTTTATACCGACAGTTTTTTTTTTTTTTTAAGTTAGGCTACCTTTCTCAGATGAGATACCGTTTGTAGACAAATGTGCGGAAATGTTGATGAGGAATACAAACTACACTTTAGACAGGCATACGAACTATCCTGAAATCATCCAATGCGGACAAAGGCTTCCTTTCTGTGAACTGAAGCTAAAGTTTGCAGTCACGATCAGCTATTCCGGGAATGCTCTCTCGATGTTCCTCGTCGCTCTTTCGATCAACAAGTACCAATAATGTGCTTTGCTATTATAGCCCATCTGCTGTCGAAGATCCTTTCCAGTTCATCTGGCCAGCGGGTTTTCTGACGTCCTGCCTTCCTTTGACCAGTATTATGATCTCTGGATCTCTTCCAGCCTGACTTTTTCCATCATTTCCATTTTAAATGACACTCCGGCGGTAGTGCTATAAACGTGGACTGTTGGTATTTTCATTATTAATGATGCTGAGAATCTTTCTTTCGATTTCGTGACAAACTTCTGTCGCTTCTCAAAATATTTTTGTTGGCCTCAATGTCTACGATCCAACCGCCACGTGGCTAAATGCTAATAAGCCAGGGATACGGGTTCAAATTCTTCTCTACTTTGAATTTAAAACTTGTGTTAGGGAAGCCCGTTGTCCAGGCAACAGAGGGATGTTCTCGGTGACATCCCAACAATCATATTTTCATTGTCATTCTTCACGAGTTTATTGACACACTCTATCCGAACACCATCGAATTGATCTGAGTCTAGCTGAACGTGGAGTTTGGTATTTGAATTTAAATTGGCCAGAAATGTGATATATTATTCTATTCGTTGATTTTGTAGACCTATCATTATTGAAGCGCGCTTAATTATGTTAAATGCAAGGGCGAGTCAACAAAGTCTACTTATATACTGAATCTTTTATTGCATTCCTGTGATAGAGGAATCAATTATTATTCCACTACTTGCTGGTGATCAGTAGTAGAGTATGCTATCCGAAATCTAGCTTGTTCTCTGATTTCTTTGCAAGTTTTGGTCAATCCATGTGGTGATGAATTTTATACACTACTTACTTACTTGCTTGCTTGCTTACTTACTTACTTTACTGACTTACTTACTTACTTACTTACTTACTTACTTACTTACTTACTTACTTACTTACTTACTTACTTACTTACTTACTTACTTACTTACTTACTTACTTACTTACTTACTTACTTACTTACTTACTTACTGGCTTTTAAGGAACCCGAAGGTTCATTGCCGCCATCACATAAGCCCGCCATTGCATTGGTCCCTAACCTGAGCAACATTAATCCAGTCTCTATCAACATATCCCACCTCCCTCAAATCCATTTTAATATTATCTTCCCATCTACGTCTCGGCCTCCCTAAAGGTCTTTTTCCCTCCGGCCTCCCAAATAACACTCTATATGCCTTTCTGGATTCGCTCATACGCGCTACATGCCCTGCCCATCTCAAACGTCTGGATTTAATGTTCCTAATTATGTCAGGTGAAGACTACAATGCGTGCAGTTCTGTGTTGTGTACCTTTCTCCATTCTCCTGTAACTCCATCCTTCTTAGCCCCAAATATTTTTCTAAGCATCTTATTCCCAAACACCGTTAACCTATGATCCTCTCTCAAAGTGAGAGTCCAAGTTTATACAGTATTATATTTAGTAAATATTTGACATCGGTAAAGGTATGCCTCTGTGTATGACGTTATAGGCCTAGTTTTAATCGTACAGAATGGGAAATGTGAATATATAAGAATTTCATTATGTCTGTTTTGTTAATATTGGCAGACAGTTTGCATTGAAGCAATTTTTAACAATGTTAACTCCCACATTTGCATCTAGATATGCTATTTTTCAGTTAGTGCCAAGAAAGTTTAAAACAGTAAATATGTCCTTTACTTTTATCAGGGATTATTAATAAAAAAATCATGATTATAGCTGTTTTAGGGCCCATATTATATATTTATAATATGGGCCCTAAAACAGTTCCTTGAGGGATACCATTATCAACAGTTGTACGATAGCTGAAATTATATTGTTTAGTCTCCTGACATCTGACATCTATTTGAGAAATAATGACGGAAAAGATCAAAGGCAACACCTCTAATCCCCATATTGCAAACTTTTTCTAAAAGTATAACCTTAAATATCTTCTCTTACTGAATTTATCATTTATTTCTGAACTTCAATCCTCATTCCACACTCGTTTACATCTCTTATAACGTTATTAATCACCTCGTCTGTCGTTTTTACCCTATTTCTAGACTACATTAATCACATCGGCATTAGCTCAGCTAAACGCTTGCCATGTCGTACATAAAGGGGTTTGAGTCGCTTGATTTCTTATCAAGAGTATCTCGCCCAGCGCAACTAGCTACAGCGTACCAATCAATGACACGAATTTCCATGTTGAAGCTTCCATATTGTATGTTTTCAGCACTAGAAGTATGAACGGAAATTGGTGCGTTGCTGCAAGAAATGGATTCGAGATGTTTTTGGACGTGTATAATCTCAGGACTCTTGAATCCAAAAACTTTTTAGTGGTTATGGACATGCTGTTAAAAACTGAGTAAACGCAAGGGCCGTTGGATTGAATCAATTTAAAAATCCATGATCGCATCGGGAATCGAACCTGCGACCTTCCGGCTTTCAGCGTTACACCTGCCTTAACTCCGATGCTACCGCGCTCCTCGTCGAATTTTGTTTTTGTTATTGTTTTATTTAAATTAGTTGACATAATCCTGTTACATTCGAAATTCTTTGAATATTGTGAACATTATATTGCAATAACTTGATAATGTTCCCAGAGGTTCATAAAGAAAGTGATATCCAAAGAAAGAGATTGAGTATGACGTGATAAGTTGGAATTGATATTGATGGTATTTTTAACCTTATAAAATTAATCAATGAACTAATCAAAAAATATTATAGTACAAGCAAAGTTACCTATGTAGGTATATGTTTTAACTGTAACTAATTTTACATAACAAAACTCTTATCGCATTATGGTTTTAAGTTGATATTGGTACGTAACTTCCTGTCATGAGTATATTTAATTATTTTCTCGAATTCTGCTGAAGCTATAGAGCTAACGTTTTACAGACACATGAACATATATATTTTGTTTATGATGTAACAGTAGTTGCTTTGTTAATTCGTTTCCTTACAAACATTTTCCATGCGAATATGTTCAAAATTTTCAGTAGGTCTACTCTATCTTCAGTAATGCATATTTACGATATATTAGATTTATGAAAACATTGTTTCAGTACCTATAAAGCTACTAAATAAACATATCTAAACATATATTTTCTGTAAAAAATCTGAGAAAATATTCCTTTTGAATAAAACACCAATCTTGTGAAAAACGAGCACTAAAATTAAAACTTACATTCTTATAATGCACTTATACTTCTCAGATAAATCTAAAATTTAACATGGATACAGTTTTAATAAGTTCTCTTCCCTTTATCTATTGAATCAGTGCTGGCCATCCCTGAATATAGCTCGACCAAGCGGCATATACTACCTCTTTCGTCTGTCTCTTTCCTTTCCGCTGTAAAAAGCTCAGGCTCTCCTGGGCTCTAAAGCGCGCGCTTGCTCCTATGGGCATCAGTTGACATGACTGCATTAGTGTATCAGAAATATGAAATACTAGTATTATTAGTATTCCATCTTTATACCCTGATTTTCTGTTTCGTTACTAGTGTTGGCATCTGTAGGAGGAGGAAATCCTCAACAAACACAGAAAACAGTGGAATGAAAAGAAACCATAAAACAAAATCGAGAAAAAACGTGAGAAACGATTCATCTGGATTCAGTATTACGGTTGGGAAAACACCTTCTAATGAAGATGCTGAATGCTTGTTGTATGCTTTTCTTAGTAGAAGGCATTTTGACTTTGCAGTTTTGTTAATCTTGTTGATAGTATTCCATATTTGTACCTTCATTTTTATGAAGGAAATATTTTAGAGTTTGAGGAACTTATTTTTTTCAATCGTGTTATAACATCTTACGAACTTCTAAGCCCGGTGTACCGTTCACAGGGACTTTGAGCAATAAACAGGACGGTACTTTACGTTCAGTATTCAAAATATGTAGGTTCCAAAACGAAGAAAAAAAAAACGAAATGTATTCCATATTTGTAACACTTCTTCTACATCTGAACGCTGACTATTAAAATATGTTACTAGTCAGTGGTGTATGCAATGGAGAGGGAAAGGAACTGGCCACCCTACCCTATTATCTCCTCGCTTAGTTGTCTCATAAGTGATGCCTTATTGGCGTGACTTGAGAGGTTCAAATCTGTCTCAGGACAGTTGACTAAACAACAATTTCGTAACTTTCACTATCGACACATATATCATAGGAAGTTTGTCAGGAAACGCTATAACGAAGTGGCATGACCTGCCATCAGGAAATTCGTCTACACTTGAAATATTATCAACCCTTCCGAAAGCTATTTGATACGAATTAATTAATTATTGAAGTAATTAGTTATTGGACGGTCTCCCTTTCACCGAATTATTTATCTGGAAGTAATCATCTCCGGCCATCTGAACAGACAACTATCAATTTGAAACATCCCACAAATCTATTTTAAAAGTGCGGGGCATGAAATCAGATATGCATTTACGAGCTCATTCGGATTTTCGTGGACGTTAATTTTCGGCCATATTACGCAACAATAGTCAATATGCAACTGATGTGCCAAACAATTTCCTGCCATGAGAGATATATGTTAAACCGCCTCCTCTTTTCTGGAAATAGACAATATAGGCTACCCTATTTCCGCGTATTAATTTTCATTTACAACGATACCATCGTTACCGTCATGCGCTTACCTATCTTCTTCCAGTCTTACTAATAAACATTGTACAGTTTTTATACGAGACTTATGCAGAGTTGATACAGAAAACGTTACTAATAAACCGTGAATAAGCTATGGACGTATAAACAGTCTGTAACTATACAATGGGAATTGCTTTGCAGTAGTTATATACACGAAAGCCCTTCTTTAAGCGTTGTAAATGGCCGCCCCTCTAACAGCTGTTCGTATCGACTGTCATTTTATGATGATGGTTACCTTGTAACCACAGAAGAACAAACCAAAGGTCATAGAATTATTAGAATAATATTGCTGTGGCTTGTACTCTTTGACCAAAATATAGTGTGGTAATCGATTAGAGCCAGTTGTACTATCGATATTTAACACGCTACACTAGAGCGCTCTACCGATTGCAATAGAGAACCTCAGATATTCTATTACCTTTCGTAACGAAGTAATGACGAAACTATGACGTAGCTGTGTAACAGTTATACTGTTATACAGGACGTATGTAGTGATTATTAGCACAGTCTAAGACATACAGTCACGCAACTCATACGTATAAAATATGCCAACATTTGACAGCTGGCGCGACAGTAGCCCTCTAGCGGCAGGCAAGTTAAAAGTGTGCACACGACAAATGATAACATATCAGAAAACGGGTTTTGCGTAATTTGTTTTATATTTTTATGCTATACAGTAAGTGTATATGATTCTTATTAATTTTAATTTAGAATCCTAGAAGAATTTCACACGCAGTTAATCTACAAGTTTCAGAAGCTGAGAATAAACGTAATTCTTTCTGCTCCTTGCAACTGAATCATGGAACTGTTCACGTATCATGGTTTGAAATAATATAATTGTTCGTACGTGGATGGTTAATTAAATTCATTCCTGAATATATTTATGAATCATTAGAACTCTATATTTCCTGTGAGAAGAGTCAAAATTAGTAGCTTCAAAATTGTAGGTTACATTGCGTGGTGAACGCCTCCCTATTTCCTGAGAAATTAACTATTTTCCATACCGCAAATTGGGGTAAACTCGGCCGCTGAGGTAAACTTGAAAATAAAAAAGGGGAAGATTTAAACCTTAATATGACAGACATTGATTTATGAAGTTTATTATTTTTCATTTCTTAAGAACCGGTATTTCCTTTATTATTTTGAGTGACAAATAGTGCTGATATTATGGTTTAAATGTTTATGGCAAGTTTACCGCATTTTACATTACATTTCCAGTTTTCACACATAATGCCTAATTTTAACTTATCCTATCTATATAATACGTAATTTACATGCCCTTACTGTTAATATGACGTAGGTGAAAACAAATAAATGAACACACAATTTTGTTGAAAAAATTGTGACTTCAATTAACTCAGAAAATGTAGGCCTAATTTTATTTTCAGAGCAGAAGTGGTGTAAGTCAAAATGGGTAATGATGGTTAAAGTAAACATTCTTTAAAATACAGCGCAAAGTAGCAGTTAATATTGAATTTATTTAAACTATTAGTAGTCAGTGAATAGCACGAAGGATATATTAATTGCTACTTTGCGCTGTATTTTACAGAATATTTACTTTAAATCTCATTACCTAATTTTGACTTACACCACTTCTGCTCTGAACAGCTCAAATAATCACTGGGAATGTAAAATCAACACCAATAGCAGTCATGCAAATTATTACAGAAAAGATTGCTTTTTATATTAAATTAAAAAGGCTCTTGAGAACTTAATACGTCTGCCACATGAATCTACACCAACACATCAGAAATCTATCGACACAGTCTGGATTTATTCAAGAAGTGAATATTTTGCAAAAGGATTACAATACTCCATGAATTCTTGAAAAATTAACACCATGATCCCTACTTGAATGCAATATAACGTTCAACTTTTGAAAATATATATAAAAAAAAACACGAATACAAAAAGTATGGAATTACTTGCATTAAAAACTGTAGATACATTATCCAAAATCGGAATGGTTACACATTTACACATATGATTTCTACAAAAAAATAATATACTGTAACAGGTATTTACTTTGTTTTTATTTAAACTCTCCTTCCTGACATACAAATAGGTAACTGATAAGTAATAATAATGTTTTATAGAACACAATACGTAGGCTACCTACAACGTGGATTATTGGTTATTCCTGAGTTATGATTTTCTCATGGTCTTTAGGGAATCTGAAGAACGACAAATTCGGAGATTTAAACTTGTTGTTACTGCAATTTTCGTCATTGCACACATTGCCTTTATTCCGATGTATGATTAAAACGTTATTATAACATCTCGCATCCCTTTAAAGCACGTGCTGGCTGAACGAGACTATGGCCAGTGCCTTGCCTGCCGCTTGGGCGCTAGTGTCGCGAATGTTGGCAGAAAAAGTGTTGAAGTTTCGTGACTGTATGTCTTAGACTGTGATTATTAGTAAGGAATTTACACACGACTTATAAACGAGCTACTCATTGTATAAGACAGTTAAACGTCTGTATATAGTTTTTATTAGTAAGATCGTCCATGTTTTAGACCACATTTTTATCCAATCTGTAAGAGAAGTGTCGAATATAATTTTCACAGATTATTCTTAATCATAACGACTCTAACGGTCTTACTAATAAAAACTCTACTTCGTTACGAAAGGTAATAGAATATCTGAGGTTCTCTATTGCATCCGGTAGAGCGCTCTAGTATGGCGTGTTAAGTATCGATAGTACAACTGGCTCTAATCGATTACCACACTATATTTTGGTCAAAGAGTACAAGCTACAGCAATATTATTCTAATTATTCTGTGCTCTTTGGTTTGTTCTTCTTTGGTTACTAGGCAACCATCATCATAAAATGACAGTCGATACTAACAGCTGTTAGAGGGGCGGCCATTTTTTCTCTATATACAACGCTTAAACAAGGGGTTTCGTGTATATAACTACTGCAAAGCAATTCCCATTGCATAGTTACAGGCTGTTTATTCGTCCATTGCTTCTGCATGGTTTATTAGTAAAGTTTTCTGTCTCAACTCTGCATAAGTCTAGTATAAAAACTATACACGGTTTATTAGTAAGACTGTAAATAAATTGTTTCGTTATGTAGCGTCAGTTTAAATTGTGTATTTAACTAGAGGAGTACGAAGATTTCCCATGGATTACATGCCATTCGACTTAAAGTTGCGAAAATCTCGAAAAGAACACTCTAGATAATCAATGAACAACAAGAATTTTTCTCGACTTAAAACAATGTGTCCCTTATGGTTTGGTGTGCGCTGAATCCGAAAATACATCTCTTTTCTTCGTATCACGTAAGATTTTTAAGATATAGTATGATTCCACTTTTCGATAAGAGCTCTGGCGCTGGTTGGGGGGTTGTAAACCAAAACAAAAACTAATACATTTTATGAGTTTATAACCTATTTCCGGTTTCTTTTGGTTGTTAGCATGTTCTTCTGTACTTATAATAAATAAACAGATATTTGTCCCTTCTATTCAGTAAATTTCATGACAGTTCAAAGTTTCAGCATTATTCTTTCTTAACCCACTATTCCTATGACTGTCCATTTCACACGTTCCATTCTTCTTCATATACACATTTCCAATACTTCTAGTCGTTTCTCTTCACTTCCTCGTAATGTCCATGTTTCTGCTCCAATGCCACACTCCACACAAAGCACTTTACTAGTATCTTCCCTAGTTCTTTTTCCATAGGTCCGCAGAAAATATTCCTTTTTCTATCGAAAACTTCCTTTGCCATTGCTATCCTCCTTTTGACTTCTTGCCAGCAGCTTATATTCCTGCTCGTAATACATCCCAAGTATTTAAAGCTGCTCACTTGGTCTACTGCCTCTATTATTATCATATTACTAGCCGTACCTGTTAGAAATAAATATGAAGTAATTACATAATTAAAATAGGACATTTGGTCCAGGGACCATTCGTGTTTGATAGAAGGATAAATCGTTTAATATGTCACTTAATTTAAATTGTATTTAAATAATTAAAATGAGATCATTTTTGTCCAGACACCACTCATTTAGTGCAATGATAATTCCTTTAACATATTTTTTAATTGTTATTACATGCAAATAATTAAAATATGATCATTTGGTTCGGAGAACATCCGTTTTTGGTACAATTTGGTTCCATCAAAATTTTGCTTGGAATAAACGTATCGGAAATCATTTTTAAAGAAACTTTTGTTATGTAACATTTTTCACAGGGAGATATTTCGATTTATTTAATTCAAGCCCCCTTATAACCTCCCTTTTAAATAAAGTATTTTGAATGCCATATAGCCTAAAATCTAAGTTACAACGAACTTAATTTATATTTCAATTTTCATATAAATCGGTTAAGCAATTATCGCGTGAAAAGATAACAAACATCCAGACAGACAGACATATAAACAAAAATTTCAAAAAAGCGATTTTCGGTTTCAGGATGGTTAATTATACTGTACATGTTAAGACCAATTATTTTTGGAAAATCGAAAATTACCAGAAAAATTTTGGCTACAGATTTATTATTAGTATAGATTATTATTATTATTATTATTATTATTATTATTATTATTATTATTTATTAGTGCGTAACTTATTTTACGTATAGCATAAAACAAAACTAATTAAACCAATGAAACTTAGTTTGAAACCGTTTCAAACAGTATTTTGATTTAAAATCAACAAAACAGAGCCCATTTGAAATAGACCCTTCATCTATACTGATAACACAAAATAATCATGCACTGTTCTCGTTCTAAATTATGCCTTTGCTAGAATTTTGTTAAAGCTCTTTTCATATCTTAATATTTGCTAATGCGGAGTAGTCTATACCCTGCTTGATAATTTGGTTTACAACACTTTTAAGAATGAGAACTCAAGAAGTCATTGTAATGAATTCATTCCTGACAGCAAATCAAAAGTTCAGCCTACATGAAATTTTCTGTGATCGAAATATCGGCAGGTGGGAGCTGTTGTGGAACTTCAGCCTTTAAGACCCATTCACAATGAAAATTAAACATAACCGTAACATAAACACAAAAGTTTGCGCTCAGGCTACCAAATGGGATCATTCACAATGATTCACATAAGCATTGACATAAACATTACCGTAAGACGTTAACATGAAAGTTTGCAAACTCCAAACTTTCACGCTTATGCTTACGTGATTTGTAAACAGAACACAATCGTGGAGCGCTGAAGTATACGACAGAATATGAGGAAATGGCGTCGTTGTTATGTTTCCATGGTTACCAAGTATGTTTGCTGTTATGTTACGTGAATGATGGTATGACCAGCGAATAGGGATTATAAAGAATGGACACTTCGCGTCGGTACCTTTGATGTAGCCGGACTGATTTCAATGACCTTCAAGCCAGCTAAAGCGTCAGATTCTGCTTTCTCCCTAGAGTTGGCGCTGACAACACACCAGCTAGCAGTCGACACAGCGGAAATATAACACATGCAATTAATACATCTAGGTACATTATGTACTCAAATAAAATAAATTGGATCCATAAAATAATAAATCCTTCATTAACTGCAATGTTTAGACTCTACAGTTCCTTTATAATGAGAGTTGAGACGTTGACCCCAACAACAATTAAAATATGTAATGATTTGATAGCGCTGAAAATGGAAAAATAAAACTCTTACGAGAAGTAAAAGCATATATCTATATTACATTATTATACAAATACTAAACGAATTTGATACATAATTTTATAATGTATTATATTATTTTATAATATAATGTATTATATCTGAAATATAAAATATTATTATTACAACTAGTTTGTCACTGAGAAATAAGGAAAAGCTGTTAACTTGAATTTATTTGAAGCAAAGCGTTACTGGATTATACAATAAGGTAGGCGATGTTTGAATCCTGTTTCTCAACTCTATTCTCAATTATTATCTTAGCGTATGCTCGATTACACTACCTCTAGCGCTTGAAAGTGGAACTAGCAGCTGGCGCACAGAGAAACAAAACACAGGAAAATTCGCTCAGTGTCCATTCTTTATAATCCCTATTCGCTGGTATGACTTTTTGATTTTACCGTAACGTTAATATTCTTAAGTTAACGGTTAAGTTATGTTTAATTTTCATTGTGCATGAGCCTTTAGAGCTGCTATCCTGTGGACGTTTTTGGGAATGCATGCATTGCGGATTTGAAGTCATCCTACCTAAGACTGCACGTCACTGTCAGCCCTTGTTAATCCACCCTGCAATTGCGATTCGGCCGGCATTACAGCATAATAAGGGTGATTACACTGCAATATTCCCTATTGTGGTCATTATGTTCTGTGGATTATGGTACGACAGAGGATCTGCGTCGTCAGTAGGCCTGTTGGGAAGGCTTTCCAGACAGCGATCACTACAGTTAGGCCGCCAACGAATTCTCATTTTCACTCCCCCCACCCTCATTCCCCAGCTATGTCAATTTTACCCCAACCAATTTCCAAACTATGTGTGGTATACCGCATGTTGCAAAGCTGTGGCTTCAGCCACTTCATTGTTATTTCATAACAGTCGGCAGGGATGTCCCAACACAATGAACAAGCAGTGACAATTTATCGAATTCATTGTTGATAGCAGAGGTTAGCAAACGCTTTCATTATGGGTCGTTGTAAATCAAATGCTAGCTCGACTGGATTTCGACTGCTAAACATTCTGTGCCATTAATAAGTTATGACGCAACGATTATAGTCTTTGTTGACAACAATAGCAATTCTTTTCTTTCCAGGCTGTTATTAGAGCCAGTGTTGCCAAGTCAGCGGTTTTGTAGCTAAATCTGGTGTTTTCAGGACTATGATTAGCTACAGAATTTTACCGTCAGCGGCTAGCTATTTATTTGGCGTTTTTTGATGATTCAGGCAAAGGAAGATGATATTTTTAAGTTTTTTTTTCTGTAAAGATGTTATATTGTTTTCATATGTATGTATGTATTTATTCACACTGCAAATGGGTATATACCCGGTGGCAGTGGTAACTAATTACACTCAATAATATGTACTTGCTGAAAACAACATTAGTTAATCATAAACTAGAGATTAATATGGTATTATCACATTTTTTCATTGTGCGAGTATAAAATATCAATGTTTTATGTTAACTTGATTTCGTAAAACCACGTCCATTTCCTGCCTCATCTATTACTGTACAAATAAGGTATGCCACATTCATTAAACTCTTAGGCCCAATTGTATAAAACTCCCTGACTAAAGATCAATTTTGATCGAAGATCGCAAAGTGGACCGAGTTCAGACACTTCTCCTATTGTATAAAACTTTTCTGCGATCAAATTACCTTGGTTCAAATGCAATCTAAGTTGACGTGGAAAGGACTTGGCAACATCGTATAAACAGGTGAAGTATGTGATGCGCGGGCCATGGTGCACAGGTTCGTTCAGTGTAGCCAATTTAGCGACTTTAACTCTTTTTCGACGACAATTTCTTTTAACTTTTATATTGCTTAAATAGGGATTTAGCGACCTTTTTAGCATCTCATAGTGACAAAATTTTATCTTTCTTCGTTCATAATAAGAAATCTAGCGACTTTCCAACCATTTTTGGCGACTTTCCGCACACTCTGTTGGAGACACTGGTTTGTTTCATGCGTTGTAAATAATGGTGGACAATTGGAAGAAGGTTGACCGTTCTCCAAATTGTTATGTTATGGTGTTTGATACTGCTAAACATAATAAAGCTTTATAAAACGACAATTTTCGTTTAGTAATACAATTAATTGAAAATTTATTAATGTACCTATCATATCCATGATTAATTAGTGGTTGTTATAAACATAATATAATTATAAGTTATGTTATTTGATACTGCTGAACACGATAAAGCCTTATAAAATATATGAATATTTAATATATATATATATATATATGTATCTACCATATATATTGCACAATCTGCCACTCGTATATTTCAAACAGAAAAGAAATAACTGAACTTGGATCATCTAACTTAATCGGAGAAATTTCTTCAGTCAAAGTTGACTTTAGTTTTAAATAAATTAATCTCAGATTAGACTTTATACAACACAAAATTCTAAGTTCAGTTAGAACGAAGATCAATTTAACCTCTGATCTAAGATTAAATGGTTTATACAATTGGCCCTTAGTCTAATCATGTAGGCACTGTTTTTGTAAATGAATTGATATGTTTAATCATACAGAGTAGATAATGAACTGAATTATTATTTTCATGTATGATAACTTATATTATGATTCATTCATTCATAGTGTTCTTCCCATAGGGAGGTCTTTCACTGCAAATCCAGCATTCTCCAGCCTTTCCTACTCTCTGCCTTCCTCTTTGTCTTCTCATATGATCCATATATCTTAATGTCTTATATTATATAATTTATCATTCCACATTGTAGTTTATGTAACACAGACAAACTTAAAACTTAAAACCAGACTCATTCTTGGGAGGCACGTCTCCAGCTCAGTGTGAAATCAGATTTCGAACGGACTGGTGTGAAGTGTCCAGTATATTATTCTTGATCTACTTCATTCAATTTTGAAGAAACATGCCACGTAAAACTCCAGAGTTTTAGAGATGTGTGAAAAGAAAACGTGGGTGGTAAAGTTGCCTGTGATATTTCGAAAGCTCGATGCAAGGTGATATTGAATGTAAAATATTCCGATTTAATTGTCAATACGATTTTGCATAGAATATAGAGCCTAAGAAGTGATCCACACTTTCCACAATTTAGTCTATATTTTTATAACATTCTCCAGTACCTAAAACTGTATAGTTTGTATTTCAAATTTGGAAGTGATGTGTTAAGAAAATCTGGAGTTGTGCAAGAACAATTTAGCTGTTTTTTTTTTTAAGCTTGTGCAGCGGTAAATGGAATTCTGAGTTGGCAACACTGATTTGAGCTAAAATATGTTGAAATTCAATAGTAAATACGTAGCAGAAGTAAAAACAATTATAAGGTTATTGAAAAGTAAGTTCACATTTTGAAGTGATAATAAGTTCGTCAACATTTTAGATTCCACAAAAATAAAAACACCAATTTGTTCGTAAAGAAATAGGATTGTACTAAAACACGAAAAAAAATTTAATACAACCACCACCGTGTTGTTCAATAAGAAATAGTCTTTGTTTTATGCTATAAACGGCATCAGTAAGCACATTCCTAGGGATGTTTTCAATGACAACCGATATTGACAGTTTCAGTTCCTCACGTGTAGTATGTCTACTAAGAAATACCTTTTCTTTTAGATAACCCCATAACCAGTAGTCAGCTGGATTTATGTCTGGTGACCTAGAAGGCCAACTGTTTGGAAAATTCCTACAAACTACACGATCACCATTTACATTAGTTAGGGTCAATTGTATAAACCATTTAATCTTAGATCAGACGTTAAATTGATTTTCGTTCTAACTGAACTTGGAATTTTGTGTTGTATAAAGTCTAATCTGAGATTAATTTGTCTTAAACTAAAGTCAACTTTGACTAAAGAAATTTCTCCGATTAAGTTAGATGATCCAAGTTCAGTTATTTCTTTTCTGTTTGAAGTATACGAGTGGCAGATTGTGCAAAAGGATAACCATTATTATTAATATATATATATATATATATATATATATATATTTTCAATATTCTTATATTTTATAAGGCTTTATCGTGTTCAGCAGTATCAAATAACATAACCTATAATTATATTATATTTATAACAACCATTAATTATTCATGGATATGATAGGTACATTCATAAATTTTCTATTAACTGTATTAATAGACGAAAATTGTCGTTTTATAAAGCTTTATTATGTTTAGCAGTATCTAACACCGTAACATGATAACAATTTGGAGAACGGTCAACCTTCTTCTTATTGTCCGCCATTATTTACAACGCACAAAACAAACCAGTCTCTCCAACAGAGTGTGCGGAAAGTCGCCAAAAATAGTTGGAAAGTCGCTAGATTTGTTATTATCAACAAAGAAAATTAAATTTTGTCACTATGAGATGCTAAAAAGGTCGCTAAATCCCTATTTAAGCAATATAAAAATTAAAAAAACTTGTCGTCGAAAAAGAGTTAAAGTCGCTAAATTGGCTACACTGAACAAATCTGTGCAACATGGCCCGCGCATCACATACTTCACCTGTTTATGCGATCTTGCCAAGTCCTTTTCACGTGAACTTATATTGCATTTGAACCTAGGTAATTTGATCGCAGAAAAGTTTTATACAATAGAAGAAGTGTCTGAACTCGGTTCACTTTCCGATCTTCGATCAAAATTGATCTTTAGTCAGACACTTTTATACAATTGGGCCTTAGCATGTGAGGTGGAGCGACGTCTTGCATGAAAACTATGTTTTCGATTTCACGATTGTGAAACGCTTTATTGCAAAGTCTTACAACATTTGAAAATAATGTTGCTCGGTTACCATCACTGTTTTTGTTTGTCCATTTTAAATTTAGTCATAGAAATACAGTCCTGTTATGAAATGTCACTTAAAACCACATCAGGCAATATCGTTGTTTAAGTTGCCTACTTACAGTATTCCATTCAGTGCGCTGTCTGAGGGATGGGGACAGGAAACTACACTAAAGCAATGCAGATAGCGTAATGTGTAACGGACATGGTCGGTCCTGATATGCACGTCTGTAGACAGCAGTGTATGTGTACAAGTTTCAGTGTCCAGTCGATCAGTCCTAGTGAAATGGAGGAGTACACGAGAGCGGAATATGCAGACCTGATTTTCGAATACGGATGAGCCAATGGGAACAGTAGACAAGCTCACAGAGTTTATCTGACATAGTACCCACGTAGGAGACATTCGGCCCATACTATTTTTCCACGACTGTTCCAAAAGGTTAAGGGAAGGAGGGCACATGGTGCGAAATAACAATTCCATTTCCACACAACTATTTTTGCTTATAACTTTGGACTCAGTCATTTCCTGATCATGGTTCCTGATCTCAAATTGATGCATGTGCCCTTTGCCATCATCCCTGAAAGTTTGTAATACCACTTCGGAAACACCCTGTATTAGGCTACTTTATTTCAGTTACATGCAATGAAATTAACTTTCGATTCAGTCATTTCCAAACCATAGTTCCTTATCTCAAATTGATGCATGTGCCCTTCGCCATCATCCCTGAAAGTTTGTAACACCACCTCGGAAACACCCTGTATTAGGCTACTTTATTTCAGTCATTTGTAATGAAATTAAATTTCGACTCAATCATTTCCGAACCGTAGTTCCTTATCTCAAATTGATACATGTGCCCTTCGCCATCATCCCTGAAAGTTTGTAACACCACCTCGGAAACACCCTGTATTATGTTACTTTATTTCAGTCACATGCAATGAAATTAACTACAAATTTAATTTTAGAAGAAAATAAAGAAAAATTTAAATAACATATTAATTGTGTTCTACTTCTCTCTTCCTCCATCTCTTCGGGATTGCACAATTATAATCTGTAGTTAACGACACGCAAATATAAATCGAGCACATTTTGTGTTCTGTTGACATTACGACGTAATAATGAATTCCTTTCTGGTAATTCCGTAGTATTCCCTGGTCTTCAATGGTTGGATTTATTCCCTTATTACAGCTGCGGAAGGTTCATTTGGGTGTTGTTCGTCACTTTTTTCAATCCTGCCACAACATTCTTCGCATCAACTTCAGCTCTATTTTCAATATGTGTGTGTTTATCTCCTATATATATACAGGGACATCAGTTTATTTTTACTTGCATTTTTATTGTACCTGCATTTCTGAATGTACTTCACTCTCACCCCTTCACTATGTCCTTGCTCCCGTCAGACGCACAAAATTACGGCCGCTGTTGCATTCGAAGTCTTCAAGCAGTGAAGTAAACACTGCAGTGAATAGTGTGTTTCAGATATATGATTGCGTTTTCTATAGAAGAAAGAACCTATATTAATAATATCGTACTAAAAATTATATTGAAGAAACGATAAATTCAATTTCAGAGAATATGCTTCAAAATGTTTTTAATAATATGCGTAAAGAATTGAAGCCTGCATTGTAATGAACGGCAGCCATTTTCAGCAACTTGTTTAAAAATTCAAATTAGCTTATTTTGAATTGAGGTGGCTACAAGCAAAGGAATACTAGTAACATTTGTAATAACATGAGTTAAGTGTATCCAGTGTAAGCAAAAGTATCTAAAATTTTAGTGACAAAGGGATATTTTAATCGCATCAGACATTAAAATTTAAGTAAAAATTTCTCCGGTTTTACGAAAGCTTAAATATTTAAACCCCATTTTCTCAAAAATAACAAGTGCACTTACAGCCCTTTACTTTTGACCCCCTCAATTTAAATGCACTCTCTATATTGTATGTTAACATCAATAATTAATATGCTAAATAAAGTAGACATTACATAACGAACATAGCCGCCTGAAAAGTTGAGTTTTTTTTTTTTTAATGTTACTACTCTACTGTATTTTGATAAATTCCGTAAAAGTGATGATCAAACTGAAAATCATGATATCGTATTTCCCTACAACATAAATGGATACACTACTTTTCTCTCCTCCTATACCTAGTAAAATGATTTGTTTACATATTGCACTAGTAACATCAAACTCCTGTAATGGAAGGGGGCAACAGTGTTTCCGAGTATAGCCAGGTTAATGTTAAAAATGTTGGTAAGAATAAAGTGATGTCCCTGTATATATATATTCCTATTTGTGACACAACTGGCACTGCATATAAGCTTATGACTATTTTCGCATTGTATTCTTCATCTGACATAATTAGGAACATTATATCCAGACGTTTGAGATGGGCAGGGCATGTAGCACGTATGGGCGAATCCAGAAATGCATATAGAGTGTTAGTTGGGAGGCCGGAGGGAAAAATACCTTTGGGCAGGCCGAGACGTAGATGGGAAGATAATATTAAAATGGATTTGAGGGAGGTGGGATATGATGCTAGAGACTGGGTTAATCTTGCTCAGGATAGGGACCAATGGCGGGCTTATGTGAGGGCGGCAATGAACCTCCGGTTCCGTAAAAGCCAGTAAGTAAGTAAGTATAATGTCTCTGAAATTGTACTGTATAAATTTGATTCCTCATTAATAGTTCTGGCACAAAGATTAAAATTGATTTCACTACCACGGAAACCGTTATAAAATATTAATAATGATAAAATTGCTTTCTATTAACTGCAATTCAACTTATCTTGTATTCACAGTAGGCTAGTTGTAAGTACAAAATGTTAAATTGACTTTGGAAAGATGTTGACCAGTGAAAATGGACAAAATATTTGTGGATCTGTGATATCAATGGACAATATTGAAAATAGACGAATATTTTATGATCAAAAACAAGTGGACGCAATGTCCGTATACCATATGAAGATGGACTCATGACTGTGGACAATATAAGGTGCGCAAACTGACCTGGAATTATTATTATTATTATTATTATTATTATTATTATTATTATTATTATTATTATTATTATTATTATTTTCGATTTATACCCAATTCCTCTGACTTCTATTATGAGATTACCTGTAATTTTAACTGTTGTAACCTTTATTGTAGACGATGAAAGAGTAATGGAACGGAGAAAAATTCTCTCCGGCGCCGGGATTTGAACCCGGGTTTTCAGCTCTACGTGCTGATGCTTTATCCACTAAGCCACACCGGATACAACCCCGACGTCGGACAGAATTGTCTCTGATTGAGTTCCAACTCTTGGGTTCCCTCTAGTGGCCGCCCTCTGCACTACGTCATAGATGTCTATGAACATAGGACCGAAGTCCACACATGTGCTGAGGTGCACTCGTTATGAGTGACTATTTGACGCAGAATATCTGCATGGAAATATCGTATGTACTTCGGTACATTGAAATAGTTTATTGTAGACGTCAAAATCTTGATTATCAATTTCTTTGCAAAGTTATCAAGGGTGATATTGATTGTGAGTCTATCATAAACAATATCAGCCTTCGTATTCCTACAAAAGGTTTAAGATTTCAAAAAAAATTTATAACAGAAATTCAAAATCACTTTCTCCACTCTGTAGATGCATAAAATATGCGAATTTGCATGGGCACAATTTAGATCCTTTTAAGGTATAGTTTCGTTTTGATTATTAGTATTTATTGTTCTTGTTCTCAATTTTATTTATGTATGTTTTTGTTTATTTAAGATATTATTTATTTATTCTTGCACCTTTGTATCTTCTGTTTGTGTATTGTGCTGAACTATAATTGGCCTCTGGCTGGTAATATTAATAATAAATAAATAATAATAATAAGAGACTATTCCAAAGAAACTAGTTCGATTAATTAAAATGTGTCTCAGTGAAACATACAGCAGAGCCCGTATAGATCAGTTTCTATCTAATCCTTTTCCAATTCACTGCGGGCTAAAGCAGGGAGATGCACTATCACCTTTACTTTTTAACTTCGCTCTAGAATATGCCATTAAGAAAGTTTAGGATAACAGAGAGAGTTTGGAATTGAACGGGTTACATCAGCTTCTTGTCTATGCAGATGACGTGAATATGTTAGGAGAAAATCCACAAACGGTTAGGGAAAACACGGAAATTTTACTTGAAGCAAGTAAAGCGATCGGTTTGGAAGTAAATCCCGAAAAGACAAAGTATATGATTATGTCTCGTGATCAGAATATTGTACGAAATGGAAATATAAAAATTGGAGATTTATCCTTCGAAAAGGTGGAAAAATTCAAATATCTTGGAGCAACAGTAACAAATATAAATGACACTCGGGAGGAAATTAAACGCAGAATAAATATGGGAAATGCCTGTTATTATTCGGTTGAGAAGCTCTTATCATCCAGTCTGCTGTCCAAAAATCTGAAAGTTAGAATTTATAAAACAGTTATATTACCGGTTCTTCTGTATGGTTGTGAAACTTGGACTCTCACTCTGAGAGAGTAACATAGGTTAAGGGTGTTTGAGAATAAGGTGCTTAGGAAAATATTTGGGGCTAAGCGGGATGAAGTTACAGGAGAATGGAGAAAGTTACACAACTCAGAACTGCACGCATTGTATTCTTCACCTGACATAATTAGGAACTTAAAATCCAGGCGTTTGAGATGGGCAGGGCATGTAGCACGTATGGGCGAATCCAGAAATGCATATAGAGTGTTAGTTGGGAGACCGGAGGAAAAAGACCTTTAGGGAGGCCGAGACGTAGATGGGAGGATAATATTAAAATGGATTTGAGGGAGGTGGGATATGATGATAGAGACTGGATTAATCTTGCACAGGATATGGACCGATGGCGGGCTTATGTGAGGGCGGCAATGAACCTTCGGGTTCTTTAAAAGCCATTTTTAAGTAAGTACTATTATTATTATTATTATTATTATTATTATTATTATTATTATTATTATTATTATTATTATTATTATTATATTCTTCCTTAGACGTGTTTTATAAAGTTCTATAATCTTATTTTATTTTTGGAGAGGAAGTTAATAGGCCTACTAGCTATTTTTTTGCAATTTTAGCAAAGATAGCCTAGCTCATCTGTGTGGGTTCACACCACCTTTTGTAAATATGCTATACATTGACAATGCAATCAACGCCATCCTCCTGGCGGCAATCGAACATTTTATTGCTGTAGGGTGTAGGCGTGCCGTTGTTCCATTGTTTTGATTGAGAGCGTTCAATAGGCGCTGTTTCTCGAGCATTTTCTGAAGCGGTACATCGGTTCTCTTTTCTCTCTGTGTATTGTCATATCTTCAGTTCTTCAGAAATATGGAACGGATCAATGTTTGCGAGAGATTTCATCCGGGAATGATGTATATGGAAAGTGGTATTCTCTACTGGAGAAGAAACATTACGACAGTTAAAAAAGAGTATGATATGACAGTGTACTGGAGCTCGATTCTGAGATTTTCTTGTTGAATTTTTGTAGCTGAATGCCAAACGCAATTAAAAATATGTTTATCAGAGATATCAGTCGTTATTATTCTGCGTGGGTCCGATTGAAGAACGCTTCAAACAAGTTTAATGAAATTACAGACACCCGTTTCGAAGTAGACGCGATTATTTTTATTTTTATTTTATTTGTTTATTTAACCTGGTAGAGATAAGCCCATCAGGTCTTCTCTTCCCCTCTGCTAGGAGGTTACAAATACAATATTAAGAATACAATTACAATTAATATTAAATTTACGAATATAATAAAAATCAAAGTACTAAAAGATTAGGTAACTGATTAATAAAGACTAGGCAGTTTATTGTAGAAGTTAAGAACAATAGCCACAGTCGTAACTCAGGAGGTAGCGTGTTTGTCTACTGAACTGGAGCTCCACTTGAGCATGCGTGGGTTCGATTCGTACTTGGGTTTATTGCCTGATTTCATTTTATCCTAAGTTTCTCCCAAGTGCAACTCACAAATTTCAAGCGCAATAATTAACAATACATCCATATTAGAAACAACAACCAAATTTCTTCGCTTAAAAATCGATAATATGTAAAATTGGAAATATCATATTAAAGAAATTACCTCTAAACTAAATTCAGCGTGTTTTGCTATTAGATCTGTGCAAGAGATAGTAAATATCAATACCTTAAAAACAATATACTTTACATACTTCCACTTGGTAATGAGTTTTGGAATAATAGGCCTATTCTGGGGCAAGTCTATCGTGCTATCGAAAAGGAGTGTGTTATATGGCATTAAAAGATTTTAATAGCCTCCTATCGATAATTCAATGAGCAAGTAATAAAAAGTAAGCCTATACACATTAAAACTGAATGATATGTCAATCTTTATTAAACTATGGTATTTACTTAACTTTAACCCTTGTTTTCTCCATTTTTAATAAATGGCACTTGGCCACTATGGCTCTGAACCCTTCAATTCTGGGAGGAATATGTTGAAAAATAGTTCAACAATATCTGTACTGTTCTCCAACCATGAGATTAACCGTGAAAGGAATTTCCTTAATATTGCGTCATCTATTGGAACGAAGTAGATAGATAATATTACCGTTATGACGTCAGTTTAAAAACCATGCGCTCTCCTGGATATGTTATTTCCTGTATGGAGGGATTAAAAGACCAGGAGATTAACAATGATCTAATTTTGTAACTAGGGTAGTATAAATATGTTTATGCTCGACCATGCCGAAACGTAGTAATTATACACCTGGTAGCAGACCTTTAATGCATATCATGAAAGTACACCTACTCATTAAAGGTCAGGTCTTTCAGCCAATGATGACTCAGGTTACAACTGTTCAGCCAATGTCAGGTCAGCTTTCTACCGTTATAAAACCGCAAGTATCGATTATTCTCGGATATGCAATCGAAAGAGAATTAGCGAAAAGTCACGGTGGCTGGAAATCCAATACTGTCGCAGAAGGTTATGTTCTGTTACTATAATAATTAGCGTTAATTATAAATAATATTCAAATAAATTCAATTTGTCATCTCGTTTTTCAATGTCTAATTTAATTTCAGTGTTATCTCTGTAGGTTCTTATGGCCTAGCAAGGTCAATGTGGACATCTGTTCCTCGGAAAAAATCAATACTTTCGCGTCTGTGTACATCTCGCAACATACGGGACATTGCTGAAGGTCAGATACAATTGAAATTAATAATATCAAGTTAGAAATATTGTCGAGCATAAAAAGTCGTATGAAACTCGTCTATAATGGTAATTAAGAAGTGAGTATGGATATTTATGAAACGAGGGCAAGCGAGTTTCATAATTTTCATACGATCTTCTTAATTACCTTCATTATAGGCTCGTTGCATAATGTACTATTGTATCAGTGTTGTCGTTTGTGCTGTGAGAGCTAGCCAATAGAGATACGAGTACCCACGTGTGTGACCTTATGACATCTTATGACATCAACATTCATTCACAGCATTACACCGCTTCGTCTCATTCCCCAGAGACTTTCTCGTGGTTGAAGTACAGTATCTGTTTTGATAAATCTTTCCATGAAATTGTGTTTTCTTTCTGTAAAGGGCGCCAGGGAAACTTACTTACTGAGGGCCTTCGTATTTACGTTCGAATAGCCAAAATTTGTATAAGCACTTGTTTTGACATTATTAACGTGGTGAAAAAAACTTTTCCTCTGCACCCATGAGAATGTTTGCTGTTAGACAATCTGAGTGATCGACAGCTCATCCCTTCGCTTAATTTATTCTTACTCTTGTCAGGATTGTGAACTGACATTGCGAGAAAATCCTCTATCATCTGCTCAGCACTTAAAACAACACAGAGGTTCGACGCGACAGTGAATAACTCTGACAAGAATGGTAGGAACTTAATCTCTAGAAACAGACTTTGTACATCGACTCGATGTTTCGTCAAGACTGTTCGTTGTATTAGCTTGTGTATTCAATCATGAATTTCCGGGAAAATTAGCTATGCAGCTATTATAACAAAACGAAATATAATTCCGGTTGTGCGAATCCTGCTTGCAAATTCCAAGGACGGATTAAGGAGATTAGTACACGAAATAGAAAGTAGCAGTTCAATACATTAGCTTTTAGACAATGTAAGAAAATTATGGATGGGTAAAACGTTTTCAAATATTAATATGCACAGATAAAAACTCTATATAAAGACGTTTAACTGTCTAATACTTATACCATGAGTAGCTCGTTTATACGTCGTGTGTAAATTCCTTACTAATAATCACTACATACGTCGTATATAACAGTATAACTGTTGCACAGCTACGTCGTAGCTTCGTCATTACTTCGTTTCGAAAGGTAATAGAATATCTGAGGTTCTCTAGCATCCGATAGAGCACTCTAGTGTGGCGTGTTAAGTATCGATAATACAACTGGCTCTAAACGATTACCACGCTATATTTTGGTCAAAGAGTACAATCTATTCCTTTATGCCCTTATATAAATCCCTAATGTTTTTATTTGTACTATTTGTTTCTACCTCATTCAGTTTTTCCTTCAAGTAATCTCTCTTTTTATTCCTAAGCGTACTATTTGCTTCCCGTCGTTTATTGAAATAATTGTCTCTATTCGCCTCAACTGGATCCTGCAAGAATTTCAGTTTTGCCTGTTTCCTTCTTTCTACTACCATGCAACAATCTTCATCAAACATAAATATGTGAAGTGCCTGTTATTATTCGGTTGAGAAGCTTTTATCATCCAGTCTGCTGTCAAAAAATCTGAAAGTTAGAATTTATAAAACAGTTATATTACCGATTGTTCTTTATGGTTGTGAAACTTAGACTCTCACTTGGAGAGAGGAACATAGGTTAAGGGTTTTTGAGAATAAGGTGCTTAGGAAAATATTCGGGGCTAAGAGGGATGAAGTTACAGCAGATTGGAGAAAGTTAGACAACACAGAACTGCACGCATTATATTCTTCACTTGACATAATTAGGAACATTAAATCCAGACGTTTGAGATAGACAGGGCATGTAGCACGTATGGGCGAATCCAGAAATGCATATAGAGCGTTAGTTGGGAGGCCGGAGGGAAAAAGACCTTTAGGGAGGCCGAGACGTTGATGGGAGGGTAATATTAAAATGGATTTGAGGGAGGTGGGATATGATGATAGAGACTGGATTGGTCTTGCTCAGGATAGGGACCAATGGCGGGCTTGTGTGAGGGCGGCAATGAACCTCTGGGTTCCTTAAAAGCCAGTAACTAAGTAAGTAAGAGTCATAATGTACACATCTTCTGCAGTTATGAAACTTATGCGCCGAAGGTCTGTAGCTGGAGCAATGTTTGCAAACAGCAGATACCATTTTGTGATAATTTTAAAACTCATGCGACAGAGAATTAATTTTGTCGATATTAGGACATGCAACTCTTCCGCATAAACATCTGTTATGGTTATCAAAATTGGAACTGACAATATCTACAATATTTCATACCAGAATTGAACGATAAACTCGATAAAAATATTCATCTGTACTCATGAATGATAGAAATGGTGTATTTTGAAATGCCGAATGCTGTTACGATGAATAATAACACAACAAATAAAGTCAATATGCAGGCTGTGTTGATTACGATATCACAAGGATGATACATTATCAAACGCTACTAAATTATGCACGTACAATTCATAGCTCTGTTGCACGCCATTTATATTTAGTTAAGCCAACCCTGTGCAAAGCACGTATTTAACATTATACATCATTTAGTCAATAAAAGCAATTTATATAATTTAAGTATGACAGGTAATGCTGGCGAATGGACGCAGCCCTCCCCTATCGGACGTACAATACATATACAGCACACGTTGTATCTAGGCTAAATCTAGATTCTGTGGGCTATTAATGCTGGGAAATTGATTTCTCTGAACAATACGAGCTGCTATATCCCCCTCCAACCCCCCCAAAGCCACCCATTCCACATCACTTTAGAGCCGGATCCTATAATGAGCACCTCTGAGCTAAAACAGATCATATCGCATTTCCTGCAAGAATAGAAGTTGGGTTCGGCGAGGGAGCTGCAACCCCACACTTCCAGCGCAGATTACACGTTCATGTAGGGCGCGCCTTGTACGACGAAAAATATTCCATAGATTACTGTTTCCTAGCAAATGGGATAATGTGAAATGACATAATGGGTCGCCTGAATAAAAGTAATAAACTCTTTCTCTTGTAGAGGTTTGGGTAATGTTATTTTGAGGCAATTGAATAAGTAATAACTTTCCGTTTAGACTTTAGGGTGGATTGGGGTAATTTTGGTATAAAAACAGCCTTTTTAAGTTTTAGAGACCCATAGTCTGTTATTGTTAATACAATTTTCCAGTCAATTTTTTATATGTTAGCACTGTGGCCTTCTAGAATGATTCTGTTGCATTTTCAAGTATGTTGGCCTCTTCTTATCATAATAATAATAATAATAATAATAATAATAATAATAATAATAATAATAATAATAATAATAATAGGCCTAATAATAATAATAATAATAATAATAATAATAATAATATTAATAATTCTTTATTTATACTGGCAGAGTTAAGGACATAGGGCCTTCTCTTACACTCTACCACTAATAATGCAAAGTAATCTTGAATATCAATTGTATCTATAACAATTAAGGAATTCCATAAACAAGTCAGACAAAATTTATAATAACAGTCTTACTGATAAACCGTGTATAGTTTTTATACGAGACTTATGCAGAGTTGAGACAGAAAACGTTACTAATAAACCGTGAATAAGCTATAGACGTATAAACAGGCTGTAACTATACAATGGGAATTGCTTTGCAGTAGTTATATACACGAAACCCCTTGTTTAAGCGTTGTATATAGAGAAACAATGGCCGCCCATTTAACAGCTGTTCGTATCGACTGTCATTTTATGATGATGTTTACCTTGTAACCACAGAAGAACAAACCAAAGATCATAGAATTATTAGAATAATATTGCTGTAGCTTGTACTCTTTGACCAAAAGAGTGTGGTAATCGATTAGAGCCAGTTGTACTATCGATATTTAACACGCCACACTAGAGCGCTCTACCGGATCCAGTAGAAAACCTCAGACATTCTATTACCTTTCGTAACGAAGTAATGACGAAACTATGACGTAGCTGTGTAACAGTTATACTGTTATACAGGACGTATGTAGTGATTATTAGTAAGGAATTTACATGCTATTTGTTATTGCAAAATATAATAGAAATCTACACAGACAGCAAAATAAGTGTCAAAATAAATAACTGTATATCCGAAAGAAAATTAGTTAATAATGGAGTTCGACAAGGTTGTCCACTATCACCAACTTTATTTAATATTTATATAAATGAAATTATTTTAAAATGGAACCAAATCTACACATCAGGAATCAAAATAACCAGTGCTCTAACATTAAATACCTTACTCTATGCCGATGATCAAGTCATAATTTCCAATTCAGAGAATAATTTACAAAGAGGATTGTATACATTAAATAAAATATTAAAAGATTTTGGGATGGAAATTTCAGCACAAAAATCAAAAGTAATGGCATTTTTAGGACAAGACCCAGTCAGAAGTAAGATAATACATAATAACCAATGCCTCGAACAAGTGCAAAATTTCAATTATCTGGGTTGTGAAATATCTTATCAAAATGAAAAAGATGTGAACAAGAAAATTACCAAATTTACACAAATTCTAGGAATAATAAACAATGCATTAAAAGCTAAATTAGTACAAAAATCTACAAGAATAAAAATATATAATACACTAGCATTACCCACCCTTTTATACGGAAGCGAGATTTGGTCATTAAAGAAAAAAGACATGGACAGAATCAAAGCAACGGAAATGAAATTTTTGAGGAAGACAGCAGGATATACTCTTTTAGACCGAAAAAGGAATGAAGAAATTTTAGAACAATTAGAAGTAGAGTCAGTAGAAGAAAAAATCACCAGATACAAATTAAATTGGCTAGATCATGTAAGAAGAATGGAAAATTCAAGAATCCCAAAAATTATGATGCAATATAAACCTAGAGGACATCGTCGACCAGGAAGACCTTTAAGAAGACTGCTAGATGGGGCCGAAACAGGTCTACAGAGGCCTAATTCGTGAAGGATGATGATGATGATGAATTTACACACGACTTATAAACGAGCTACTCATTGTATAAGTATCAGACAGTTAAACATCTGTATATAGAGTTTTTATTAGTAATACCGTAAATAAATATGCATAAATATACGTGATGATTCACGAGGAAAGGTAAAAAATTTGGGATGTGAATTCTGAAGTCATTCTGAGTCAAAAAGTTCATATGAATATGGGATTGTTTTCGAGTGGTTACGGAGATATGGCTCTTTGATTTCACAAAAGCTTATGGGATTCCATTGTAAGTTACTAACTCGAATTTAGAGACAGGTAAAGGACAAATTTAAAGTTTATATTCACGTATGCATACATAACCTAATATTCTAGATGTCGGTGTCGACGTTTTCGCACATTTTCAAAGGCACCTCCTTCTGCTTCAATGCACTGTTGCGCTCGGGCGTGAATCGCGCTCGTCGCTCGAGAGAGTTGCTCGTGGCTGTTCTTTATGCGACGTGCAGCATCCAAAATACAGTCGATTAGCGCCTCTCCCTTTTCCACCTTCCTTTGTTATACCAAGTCTTTCATCCAACCCCATACACAGTAAATACTCTTCGATTTGGTACTTTTCTGTTCGGAAAGCGTCGTTCATATTCAGCGACGGCACGCAAGGAACTTCCATCGCACAAACCATAAACATACACAATATCGGAGTATTCTTCAGTCGAAAATTTAGAAGGCATCTTGAAAAACACAACTTAACACTTCCGATAACTGTACCTGTATAACTACTGTATTGTAGATAGCTGACTGAACTGCTGTGAACCGATAAGCGGTAGTGTATCTGTGTTATGCGCGGGTTCTATGTCATTACATCAGATAAGGGCAGGCGATTGGACATTTGTAATGCCCCATCACCTGGTTTGTGAGATGAATGAACTTATTCACGTCGCTCACAATGCAGATTCCAATGTTATTTATTATTTATTTATTTATTTATTTATTTATTTATTTATTTATTTATTTATTCTGGTGTAGTTAAACGATGAAAGAGTAATGGAACGGAGAAAAATTCTCTCCGGCGACGGGAGAGTGCACCTCAGCACATGTGTGGACTTCGGTCCTGCGTTCATAGATATCTATGACGCAGTGCAGAGGGCGGCCACTAGAGGGAACCCAAGAGTTGGAGCTTAATCTGAGACGATTCTAACCGGCGTCGGAGTTGTATCCGGTGTGGCTTAGTGGATAAGGCATCAGCACGTAGAGCTGAAAACCCGGGTTCAAATCCCGGCGCCGGAGAGGATTTTCTCCGTTCCATTACTCTTTCATCGTATGATGACGCAGAATATCTGCATGGAAATATCATATGTACTTCGGTACATCAAAATAATATATATATGGTGTAGTTAAGGTCATTAGGCCTTCTCTTCCACAACACCAGGAATACAAATACAATAATAGAAATAAACAGAAAAAATACACTATATACAAAGTAAAGCCACACAAAAATATACACAGGTTGCAGTCACACAAACTTTAAATGAGTGATTAAGTATCATAATTTTCCAATTTAATTTTGAATTGTGGTATAGTCCGGCAGTCCCTGACGTCATTAGGTAACGAATTCCAGAGGCGAGGTATTTCTACAGTATAGGAAGATGAGTATAAAGACGTTCTATGATGAGGGATAGAAAGAAGTGCTTGATGTCGGTTTCGAAGAGTTGTAAGAAATTGAACGCGCGATAACAGACAATTCGGAGTAGAAGTATGCATGATTCTAAACAGAAGAGACAGTGAATGTATTGTTCTTCGTTCCTTCAGACGCACCCATGAAAGTAACTGTTACGTCATTTATTGCGATCCGTGACCTTGTCTCACATCTCACGTCAGCAGCATATGGTAACGTCTGATTCACATTGGGGCGAGACGTTTTACCAAAAAAATGCATCTAGCTCCGCCATCGTTCGAAAACGGACCTATGTTCATTTGAACTTTTTCACTCAAAATGGCCTAAGATATCGTATACTATTTTTTTTTACCTTTCCTCGTGAATCACGCTGTATAAACAACAAATTGTTTAAAGATGTAATAAATAAAATAGTATATCAAAATATACATAAATAAAATAAATAAATAAGATACGACAAAATAATTCCTATCCCGGACGTTTCGGATTTTCAGCTCATTTTGATTCCTTGCCACACATTTACATATCCCTTGTGCTGAACAAGGTATTGTGCTCTTAAGTAATCTTAGTTATTTGTGGGAACAAATTTGTCCGCTCGAAGCTGGTAATATGTGTGAGTATTTCTGAATTGCAAAGTGCTTTTTGCTAGACCCATGTTTTAAGATAAGAAAATCAGTACTTACTGGCTTTTAAGGAACCCGGAGGTTCATTGCCGCCCTCACATAAGCCCGCCATTGGTCCCTATCCTGAGCAAGATTAATCCAGTCTCTACCATCATATCCCACCTCCCTCAAATCATTTTAATATTATCTTCCCATCTACGTCTCGGCCTCCCCAAAGATCTTTTTCCCTCCGGCCTCCCAACTAACACTCTATATGCATTTCTGGATTCGCCCATACGTGCTACATGTCCTGTCCATCTCAAACGTCTGGATTTTATGGTCCTAATTATGTCAGGTGAAGTATACAATGCGTGCAGCTCTGCGTTGTGTAACTTTCTCCATTCTCCTGTAACTTCATCCGTCTTAGCCCCAAATATTTTCCTAAGAACCTTATTCTCAAACACTCTTAATCTCTGTTCCTCTCTCAAAGTGAGAGTCCAAGTTTCACAACCATACAGAACAACCGGTAATATAACTGTTTTATAAATTCTAACTTTCAGATTTTTTGACAGAAGACTAGATGACACAAGCTTCTCAACCGAATAATAACAGGCATTTCCCATATTTATTCTGCGTTTAATTTCCTCCCGAGTGTCATTTATGTTTGTTTAAGAAAATCAGTTTCATACAAAATACAACATTTCATTTTTCTAGAGCATCTTTTGCCGATGTAAAGAACATTAGTGTCGCATTTGTTTATAACCTTATTTACTTATTTGTATCTGCGTAAACCAGATAGGAGGCTTACTTCATGGCTCTACAGTGCAAATAAAATACGTTCAGTAGCTTTCGTTGAACTCCATTTAGTTCCTTGGACACGTTCCTTTGTATAATTCGTTGTCCCCATAAAGCACAGGCAGCAGAAGTCGGCGACTCGAAGCATTAAACACCGTGACTATTAACGGAGTCCAATGATTAGTCAGGGCAACACTTCCCAGTAATAGCATTTCTTTAACATCTGACGGCTTTCCACACACATTAAAAGCGATTCTCAGTAAGCTGTTGTTAAGGTACAGATTAAATATTGCATTGTGAATGTAAATTCTATATTTACATTATTCATAATAGTAATCCACAATACTACAACTTATACCTAAAAATTGATGACACAAAATTATATTTGTCAATAAATTGCTATGCTGGAATTTCTTACATGCTCGAAAGCGGCAAGTTTACCACAACTGGAACTCAATAATGCCACGATTATACTACAGAAATATTAATGTGTTATGACATTATTACTATTATTATTATTATTATTATTATTATTATTATTATTATTATTATTATTAGACTTCGTTGAATTGCCACACGCAGCATGCAATCAGGTTGCCGACGTACGGTAGTATAGAAGAGGTGAGCGACCTCCCGGTCTCGTAGTATAAGCAGTTCGTGTTTAGAGATGTGACCGGTCCAAATAGAGCAGCTACAGCTAATGTATACCTATGTAAGCACATGTTTTTGCATTACTGTGGTTGGAATAGTCAAAGCTTAACATTTGTTCAGTGCAGACAAGAATTCAATCAAACATTCTACAATGAGAGTGTTGCTGTTCCAAACAATTGCCTCTGGAATACCCTTACCCCCGCAGCCAGTCTTGACCCGTTGGAAAACGTGGTTGGATGCTGTTAATTATTATGCAGAATATTACGGGAAAATAATGGAGGTAATTTATGCATTGGATATTACAGACAATTCCGCTGTTGCAGCTATAAAATCATTGCCTTCTAAACAGATATTGGAAAGTATTCTCTTCATTGATTCTAAGTTTAAAATCGTGTCCAAAAGCATCACCTTGTTAGAATCGTCTAAAATACAACTCTCAGAAGCCTTTAATATAGTGTATAAGGTATCACAAACCGTTATCCAAAATAACAATTCACTAATTTCAGAAAAAGTGAAATGTAAGTTGAGAAACTTTATTGCTAAAAATTCTGTTTATTCACAACTTCGTATTATAAATGATGTACCATCAGGTCACGACAAGACATCTGAAATTGGTGTACTAAAATGTAGTGACTTTCCTTTCTTCAAATATGCACCTATTACATCGTGTGATGTTGAATTGATGTTGAACGTACATTTTCCCAATATAAAAACTGTTTGATGATGGGAGTATCTTATATTAAATTTTAAGAGTTAATATATCTCACTACAAAATAATTGTGTATTTATATGTTTAGACATTTCCTACTTCAATGATCATTCATTATATTTTTTGAATTCAGGATACAGGTTTTATTGTAACCGGAGTATACTGCTCAGTGTTTATATTAGAGGCATACTCTATCCTCTCCACGCCCCATTCTCATACAGTCTATACTGCATGCATAGTAAACCTTACGATTCTCGTGGCAATTCCACGAAGTCTAGTTATTATTATTGTTGTTATTATTATTATTAATATTATTTCTATTATTATTATTATTATTATTATTATTATTATTATTACTCAAGGTACAACCTCAGTCTACATATTATGACGTATATACATTAGAAGATGAAAAGATGTGCAGTAATGAAAAACAAGAATACGGGCACGAAAAAATCAGTTAATATAGTTCAATTAGTGTAATGCATCTCTTCACACAATATAGTATACAGATTTAATTTTATTTTTTATTATTTTATCAGTGAAGACCTGCAAACATATTGGTACAAGTATTGTAATCACACGTGTGTTTTAATTATTTGACAGTAGGGTGCAGTCACACAAGAAAGACACTTTTATATCCTAATGATGTTGGTTTTTATCATGTTTTCATCATATTGTATGCTTATTAATATATATTGTATTTTGGTTTGTAGAGACATATGTACCGATTAGTGATGATATTGCTATATAGAATGTTGTATCTGATGATGTTGGTATGAAACCGACGAAAACATTCATACAATATTAAATCATGTAATGTAAGGACTTGCACCTTAGCCTACATATACACTGGTGGCCATAATTCTGGAAACTTTTTGTTTTTGTACTGAATTATTATAACATTTGTATTGATTCACAGATTTATACAATTGAAAATGTTATTCGTGACTGATTCGTTAATTATGGGGTTAGTGTGAAGGTATTATATTAAATCCTTAATATTTTAACAATAAATAATCATTACTAAGTGGGAAATTATGTTCTTGTCGTTTAAGTTCTAAATATTAATTTCAGATTTCATTATAATTTCTTATTACTTACTGTAATAAAAACTGGTCCATTGTTGATTATAAGATTATTATTAATCATTAGAAGCATTGTTGAGCACTGTTAGGATAAAATATAGACATTATTAATGTGTTTCTATCATTAATCTGACTTAAGATTTCGTTAGGTTAACACCTGATTGCTTTACAACAAACTTTATTGATCATTTTATCACAATGGCTCCACGAAAGGACTGAACACCTTCTAGGGCAGTCACACTTCGAGAAGAAGGCTACATGTTCAAGGAAAGTGCAAGAAAACTTGGTAATGGTGCTAAAGTGTCTGGCGTCCAGAAGGTATGGCAGAGGTACAAATCCACAAAATCTTGTAAAACAATACCTAGGACTGGTAGAAAACCTAAAGTAAGTCCAAGAGATGTGAGGCAGATTAGCATTGAAAGATCGAAGGAAATCTTCTAAAGTGATATAGGAAGTCCTACACAGCAGTGGACTTAGTATTTCTGCAAGGACTGTTCGATTAGACACTCAGGATTCAAAGCTTCTCCATTTCGGCGATGAACGTATTTGACTCCGTCACTTCCAAATATAGAAATCCTTGTTTCATCGTTTCATATCACTTTTGCCCAGCCATCATTGGTCCATGATTGATACTTTTCCATCAACTTACACGATTTTCTCGTTGCCCTTGGTTGAAAAATAGATTTTTTCTGGGTGCTCTTGCTTTCAGTCCATTGCCAAATAACTTCCTTCCAACAATGCAGATGTTATAATAATTCAGTACAAAAACAAAAAGTTTCCAGAATTGTGGTCACCAGTGTATTAATAGTAAAGTCATTGACTGAAAATAAATATTCGTATTATATATCATTGACTTTTCTGAAAATTAATCAAAATGAATTGCAAAATTTATAATGTTATTTATTTGAATGATGTATGTTATTCAAAGTTACGAAATCTTTCCACACCGACCAAATGCTATTTCGAGAATAATGAGCGAGACTCGAAGCGCACGAGAATGACGAGACGAGACTCGAAAGACAAATGCAACGAACACAGCGAGCGAGAGCGGCAGTTAGTTTTGTTCATCTCTAGTGTCAACGTTTTCTGAAGTATGACCAGAGTTCATATCTATGTCAGCGGATTCCCTTCCTGCCAGGAATACATTCTTCACAACTTATTAACTTCTTTCTCGGGGTTTTTTTTTATAACGCGTTGCAGTATTTCTAAAATATTTCCTAAGATGATCATAGATCATAGACCAATAGAGAGAGTTCTATAATAATAATAATAATAATAATAATAATAATAATGTTTTATTTTCGCTGGCAGAGTTAAGGCCATAAGGCCTTCTCTTCCACTCATCCAGCCTTAATCAATACAATACATATTTAAATTACGAATATTTACACTACACTTAAAAGGTTCTCCAGCAATATTCTTCAGTTAAGTTTTAAAGACTAGTAGACTACATATTTATTTAAATTTAGATAAACCTATAAGGTAAAGTAGTAACTTAATTTATGAGCTAATTTAATTCAATCATTTATAATTAATTTGACGTTTGAGATAGCTAGTAAAATGATGAAAATTAATTTAATATAAGCTTACTAGAACTATGTTACAGGGAGAAAAAAATATATATATACATAAATCTAAAATATATTTCTATAATGAGAATATTAACATAATTGTCATTAGAGGTTTTGTAAATCTATTTAGAGAAATTAATCATAATAATAGGAATGGACAGATGCTAGTTTCATTGTAATATGTAATAAATATTAATCAGCAATTAATTTGTTAAGTAAGAATTTACGTAATTTTGACCTAAATGAAGTTATTGTCCAACAACCCCTTACATCACTCGGTAGCGAGTTGCAATTTCTAGCAACTGAAACTGTATAAGATGAAGAATATAAAGATGTCTTGTGGTAGGGTATAATGAGTAAATTGTTATGATGAGATCTTGTACTTAGCTCATGATATGCGGATAAATTTTGAAAACGAGAAGCCAAATAGATTGGGGTAGCGGTGCGCAGAATTTGAAATAAGAGAACAAGAGAATGCAGGGCCCGTCGATCGCTTAGCCTTAGCCAAGACAGAGTTTGGAAAGACGGGGAAACATGATCATACTTACGAATATTGCAAATATAACGGACGCACGCATTATGCACACGTTGTAGCCTGCTGCTCAAATTTGCATTTAGGTTACTTAATATAATATCGCAGTAGTTGAGAGGAACATAGGTGTTTGAGAATAAGGTGCTTAGGAAAATATTTGGGGCTAAGCGGGATGAAGTTACAGGAGAATGGAGAAAGTTACACAACACAGAACTGCACGCATTGTATTCTTCACCTGACACAATTAGGAACATTAAATCCAGATGTTTGAGGTGGGCAGGGCATGTAGCACGTATGGGCGAATCCAGAAATGCATATAGAGTGTTAGTTGGGAGACCGGAGGGAAAAAGACCTTTAGGGAGGCCGAGACGTAGATGGGAGGATAATATTAAAATGGATTTGAGGCAGGTGGGGTATGATGATAGAGACTGGATTAATCTTGCACGGGATAGGGACCGATGGCGGGCTTATGTGAGGGCGGCAATGAATCTTCGGGTTCCTTAAAAGCCATTTGTAAGTAAGTAAGTAAGTAGTCGAAGTGTGGCATCACGAGTGTTTGTACAAGGATTAATTTTAATTTATCAGGAAGAAAGTGCTGTAGTCGCTTTAATGAGTGAATAATATAAAATATTTTTTGGAAGTGTGATTCACTTGTTCATTCCATTCCATTTGACAATCCATATAAAGGTAGTTACGTATGTATTTATTTACACTGCAAGTGGGCAAGCACCCGGTGGCAGTGGTGTACACAATATAAAAATATATATATATAGTTAAATTTCGATTATAAAATTCCATGTCATGGATACAGAAGTGCTTCGGATCTAAGCTTAAAATTTCAGACGTTGGATTTTATAGCTATAGGAACTCGACTTCTCTGATGAGAACAAATTTCGTGCTATTTTTCCTAACCCAAACCTAACACCAATCTTTTCTACGCGCACCCTCGTAAAAACTGCGTGAAATATATAAAAACCAGCCACATCGAAAAAATATGGAAGGGAGTTAGAAATGAAAACTTAACGAGAATAAAATTAGTCATGCGTATAAAAAGGATGGCGGGTTTGGCTCTGACACGGTGCAGCAGCAGAGGACGTGATTTTAAAATGGCGTTACAGACGGGAGTAATTGAAGCCCCGGCCGGCGGCGTGATTAAGACCCGCGAAAGGTGTGCCTGTAGAGGCCACTCCTTATAATGGCCTGCACTGTCATCGCTGTCGCCATGTTACGAACAAAAGCGCCTACTTGAATTTTATCTTTTTTAAATCTCTTCAGACATCCAATGGATTTCTTTTTTCTCTTCCGAATTAAGATAATTAGTAGCCCAGACAGACGTCCCGGCGCCTTGTTCATTACGTCGCACTTCACCCATTTTCGTGTTTTCTATGGACCAGCCACTTAATATTCACCGAGCTTTATCTTCTCGATGGACTTAAACATTGCGAACACTTTGTTCTAATTTGAAACACAGACGTTAGATCCTTTTTATAATGTCCACAATTTTAATGTATATTTTACTATGTCCATCACATTAAAGTCCATTGCAGAATGTCCATAAATATATGTGCAAGAAGTATATGTCCACTTTATTTTAGTCCAATTGCACAAATTTTATGTCCACATTTTTACGTCCACTACATGACTGTACAATACATTATTTTCATCTACAAATTGACTTCAATTCCCTAATCAATCTCTTCTGCCTGTTCATCTTCATACAGTTCAGATGATAACCAATAGCTTTGAATTTTATCTTTTTTTAAATCTCTTCAGACATCCAATGAAATTCTTTTTTCTCTTCCGAATTAAGATAATTAGTAGCCCAGACAGACGCCCCGGCGCCTTGTTGATTATGCCTGCCCGTCGCACTTCACCCATTTTCGTGTTTTCTACGGACCAACCACTTAATATTCACCGACCTTCATCTCCTCGATGGACTTACACATTGCGAACGCTTTGTTCTAATTTGAAACTAGACGTTAGATCCTTTTTGATTGATTGATGGAGTTTGAAGGGCGCGTCAGCGTCTATGGCTATTTACGCCCTTGAGCAAAAGTCAGTACAACAACTCATTTAAAAACTGGTAGACGTAAAAGCGACATCAATTAAAATCTCGGTGTTAAAACCGTCACCAGAGGTATTATTATTGTTACTATTATTTATATCATCAGCATTATTATTTGAATCCTGTAAAATTTATGTAGACTATTGGACTGTACCCGAGCACGAGCATATGCTCATTTCTGGTATATATTCATATGTATTCAATTCAAATGTAAATTGTAAATAAATTTGAAATTTTAGATGTGAAATATCTGGTGACCAGAAATATTAATACATAAAATGTAATGCAATATAAAAGTCCGAGTACAGGGCAGATAAAATGTAAATAGTGGATCCCCTAGATGTGAAGAGTCTAGGGGTCGATAAAAATTAAATGACGTTGTCAAGACCTGTACTGGATAAAAACTTTAAAACTGCGTTCACACGATTAAAATCGTTTCCAAGAGCGTCACGCCTATCGCATGTTGACGTCGAAAACGGTCGTATTTCCTACAGTCCAATAGCACGTGTTCCACAGAAACTGGAATATGGCACGCGTCACACAGCGGAGGAGGTTCACCATTTAAAAGATGGCCATGTGTAAAACGGCAATGGCCAATCCTCAACTGCGTAACTAAAACTTCTCCGCGTCGTGACGCTCTTTTAGACGAATCCCACTCCCGAACACTTTCCTTTATCATTCGTAATTTATTCCCTTGTTGTGCAGACCATTCTTCCTCCCATTGCCGCCAGATTAAATGTTTCAAAGTGTTGGAGACGTCTCGCCACCTCTCACGACAAGACACCGGTGTACCATTCAGTGCTGCGTCCTTGGCTGCAGCATCTACCTCCTCATTTCCTGGAATCCCAACATGGCCCTAGATCCTTTTTATAATGTCCACAATTTTAATGTCTCTTTTACTATGTCCATTACATTAAAGTCCATTACACTATGTCCATAAATATATGTCCTATGAAGTATATGTCCACTTTATTTTAGTCCAATTGCACAAATTTTATGTCCACATTTTTACGTCCACTACATGATTGTACAATACATTATGTCCATCTACAAATTGACTTCAGTTCCCTACTCAATCTCTTCCGCCTGTTCATCTTCATACAGTTCAGATGATAACTAATAGCTTTGAGATAAGTTCTGATGTGTCCTTCGTTATAGTGGTTGTAATTCCGAACATTCTCTTCTACTCGACTTAAATTTTGTAGGTACGATCTTTTAATAGGGTGTTGCACAATCAAATGCCCACCAAGCAATAACTGGATTATTATAATTTCATTATTCCTTTGGTTTTTCTTGATAAATGCCATGAATTTCCAGACCGACGCGTGATGTGTGACGATGTGTTTCTGAAAGCGGTTGTGCCAGCCCTCGACTATGTTAGTTGTTCGATGTTGCCCTGCCAGAACCTGATTATAAGTGTTCCATATTTCAGGTGCGAATCTAGGTGGCATTGCTGTTCTTGTTTCTCGAACAGGTGTTCCTCGGATGTAAGTTCTTTCCATGTACAATGCTAAATCCATTACGTCAGGCTCAGTATTGTATACAAGAGTATCAAAAACAGCCTGAACATCTTCCAGTGGTACAGAAGGAATTTACATGATAGTGGACATAAATAAAAGTGGACATAAATAAAAGTGGACATAAATAAAAGTAGACATAAATAAAAGTAGACATAAATAAAAGTGGACATAAATAAAAGTAGACATAAATGAAAGTGGACATAAAAGTAGACATAAATAAAAGTGGACATAAATGAAAGTGGACATAATTAAAATTAGACATAAATAAAAGTAGACATAAATAAAAGTGGACATAAATAAAAGTGGACATAAATAAAAGTAGACATAAATAAAAGTGGACATAAATGAAAGTGGACATAAAAGTAGACATAAATAAAAGTGGACATAAATAAAAGTGGACATAAATAAAAGTAGACATAAATAAAAGTGGACATAAATAAAAGTGGACATAAATGAAAGTGGACATAAATAAAAGTAGACATAAATAAAAGTGGACATAAATAAAAGTAGACATAAATGAAAGTGGACATAAAAGTAGACATAAATAAAAGTGGACATAAATGAAAGTGGACATAAAAGTAGACATAAATAAAAGTGGACATAATTAAAAGTAGACATAAATGAAAGTGGACATAAAAGTAGACATAAATAAAAGTGGACATAATTAAAATTCGACATAAATAAAAGTAGACATAAATAAAAGTGGACATAAATAAAAGTAGACATAAATAAAAGTAGACATAAATGAAAGTGGACATAAAAGTAGACATAAATAAAAGTGGACATAATTAAAATTAGACATAAATAAAAGTAGACATAAATAAAAGTGGACATAAATAAAAGTGGACATAAATAAAAGTGGACATAAATGAAAGTGGACATAAATAAAAGTGTACAAAAATAAAAGTGGACATAAATAAAAGTGGTCATAAATAAAAGTGGACATAAATAAAAGTGGACATAAATAAAAGTAGACATAAATAAAAGTGGACATAAATGAAAGTGGACATAAAAGTAGACATAAATAAAAGTAGACATAAATGAAAGTGGACATAAAAGTAGACATAAATAAAAGTGGACATAAATGAAAGTGGACATAATTAAAATTAGACATAAATAAAAGTAGACATAAATAAAAGTGGACATAAATAAAAGTGGACATAAATAAAAGTGGACATAAATAAAAGTAGACATAAATAAAAGTGGACATAAATAAAAGTGGACTTAAATAAAAGTAGACGTAACAGTCATGGACCCAAAAAATGGACGCACATAAAATGTGGACTTATATGAAAGCGGACAAAAATATTAGAGGACATAAGTCATATGGACATGGTTTCAATGGACTTAACGTCTTGGAAGCTCTAATTTATCTCTTTATACATATCTATATATCGTATGATACAAAAGTCACTTTACGAATGAGAATAACAATATTATTTTGAATTAATGACAAATGAAAAGCAATTAATGAAAACATAAATTCTTCCGTAAGACGAAATTTTCAGGAGAGAAAAAAAAATACGTATTTTCCAAACTATCTGTAGTACAAGGACGAATAAAATCTTGATTGAATGTATGATTGAAACTGAATCAACTACAGATCTCAATAATTTTTTTATTATAGAAAACTGAGTAAAGGGATAGGGTTGGAAGTAAATCCCGAAAAGACTAAATATATGATTATGTCGCTTGAACAGAATATTGTATGAAATGGAACTATAAAAGTTGGAGATTTATCCTTCGAAGAAGTGGAAAAATTCAGATATCTTGGAGCAACAGTAACAAATATAAATGACACTCGGGGGGGATATTAAACGCAGAATAAATATGGGAAATGCCTGTTATTATTCGGTTGAAAAGCTTTTATCATCCAGTCTGCTGTCAAAAAATCTGAAAGTTAGAATTTATAAAACAGTTATATTACCGGTTGTTATTTATGGCTGTGAAACTTGGACTCTCACTTTCAGAGAGGAACAGAGATTGAGGGTTTTTGAGAATAAGGCTCTTAGGAAAATATATGGGGCTGAAAGGGATGAAGTTACAGGAGAATGGAGAAAGTTAAACAACGCAGAGCTGCACGCATTGTATTCTTCACCTGACATAATTAGGAACATTAAATAGAGACGTTTGAGATGGGCAGGGCATGTAGCACGTATGGGCGAATCCAGAAATGCATATAGAGTGTTAGTTGGGAGACCAGAGGGGAAAAGACCTTTGGGGAGGCCGAGACGTAGATGGGAGGATAATATTGAAATGGATTTGAGGGAGGTGGGGTATGATGATAGAGACTGGATTAATCTTGCTCAGGATAGGGACCAATGGCGGGCTTATGTGAGGGCGGCAATGAACCTTCGGGTTCCTTAAAAGCCAGTAAGTAAGTAAGAAAACTGAGTGGAAATAAGGTGTTCAAGGTTGTAGCGTATCCACATTACTATTTACTATATATATGGATCACATGAATAGAACAGTACATCAAGGACGTTCTTGTTTTATTTGTTTCATGGCCTACTCCATATGAATTTATACATTTATTTTGTGTTACATTATCAAAGCATTTGAAAAAGCCATAACATTTACAAGAGCGTATTCATCATTTATGCTGAGTCAAACTTCTATTTGTATGTAAAATTGAATCGAGATTTCAAATATATAAAATTTAATATAGGGTGCCACTTAAAAAAGGGTTATTTTCGCCATACTCTGTACATGAATCAATACTTTTGTGAGACCATATCCATAAGTTTTAATTAGATGTCTGTAGCAATATTTGTTTCTGATATTTTTCATAAACTCAATATATAAAGAGTTATTAGCAATATTCCATACTTAATGAACACACTGTATTGTACAACCTAGCGTACTGACATAGCACCAGTTGGTCGCAGTGCGTTGTTAAGATCTCTGCCGCTAGGTTCGCGTCGACGTAATTTAAAATGGTGATTACCTCCACTGCAATAAGCATTGTGCATTGTGAAATTTGTTTGATTAATTTCATTGTACATTACTGAGTACGAAGATTATAAAGATTTGCTGACATTTTACTGACTGACCTTTCCAGCGACAACAAAATGAAACTTCAACGTGCTCATAACTTGTGTGTACGTTTTGTAAGCAATGTTCGTAAATATGATCATATTACCCCATCCCTGGAAGCAATAGGTTGGCTTAAACTAGATAAGAAAAGAAATTTACATTCACTTCTCTTTCTCTTCGAAATCTTGAACTCTTCTATTCCTTCGTACCTGTCGTCTCGCTTCACTTACCTTTCTTCCCACCACAATCTGAACACACGCTCTCGCCATGAAACAATACTAACAATACCATCCCATCGCACCTCCTCATACTCATCCTCTTTCACAATAGCCCTGCCAAGACTCTGGAATTCGTTACCTGCTAGCATCAGGGACTGTCGAAATAAAATTCAATTCAAACGTAAACTTACTAGGCACTTGGTCAGTAATTGAGACTCGTTCAGACATGGTTTCTTGTAAATAGTTCTTTTAATCTACCACAAAATATCTCAATATCCGGTAATTTCATCACTATAGAATTTTGTTATTGTAGGTTTAATTTGTAATTTAGTAAATACAAAAATATTCTTTGTTCTTAACTTCTATGATAAAATGTCTAGCTTTCATTAATCAGGTATTCTTGTCGTACTTTAATTTTTATTGTAATTGTAATTGTAAATTTAATATTAATTGTAATCTTATTGTTCATGTTATAGTTGTAATCCCCTGGTAGAGGGGCAGAGAAGGCCTGACGGCCTTATCTCTACCAGATTAAATAAATAAATCTAATCTAATCTAATCTAAAGATGCCAAGTAGGCTATATGTGCCAGCCTAAGGCTGTGGGGTTTATCTATGGGCCCTCCACCCCCTCAAGGAAATTATATCACGGTATGATTTGAAGTCAGTTGATTACATGTTAAATAACATAATGCAGATTTATGTGTGTTGTAATGGAATTTACGTTTTCTTTTCCGAAAACCTGGATTTGTTCAATTTAAAGGTTTGCTTTCAAACTACACTTTCAGCTGCTCCTTCTACTTCGACAAGTTGGATAGTTTTCAGTACTGTATTTTTCGTTTTGTTTCATTTTCTAAAACTACAGAGTTTACTTTTTAAATTACATATTTTCTGTCTTAGGTTTGTGATAAACTGATATTGTTTGCTAATTTTCATAGTGATTTTTACTGTGTAACTTAACAGTTATGGAAATGTTTTATTTTCAATTCAGTACTCAATTATTATAAATGTTATGTGATTTATAGGCTCCTCCTGTTAAAATACTTCCTTCATTGCTTGATTGAACATCTGATTTATTTTTATTTATTTTCTTTTTTTTGCTGCGCGGATGTTATTTAACACTTTTGTTATCATTCTTTTGTTCCTTCTACTTATGATTGAGGATATTATTTATGTTTTGGAAAATTCTCAAATACGGACAGTAAAAAGCTATAATGCATCTTGATTACACAACTTTTAACACTATATCACTTCGGAAAACGTATTATTTGTGTCAAATATTATATTACCTTGTTAACATGTTTCAGCCTGCTATTTGCCACTATCAGAACTGGTTATTGTTGGTCTTGGTACCTCTTGTTTTGTTTCCTGTGGGGGTGTGTTTTTGTAGTGTAATGTGGAGTCAAAGAGTGTGTGTATTCTGAAATTGAGTTGTGTGTTGAGAATTTCATTTGGATTTCAGAACACACACACTCTTTGATCCATATTCCACTACGCAAACACACCCCCACAAGAAACAAAACAAAAGGCGCCAAGACCAACAACAACCAGTTCTGATAGTGGCAAATAGCAGGCTGAAACATGTTAACAAGGTATATAACAAGGCAAATATTTAATGGAATGTATTCCACTGTATTTATTTATTTTTTTGTTCCTTATTTTTATTATGTAATCATGTAAATCGTGTTTATTTATCACTTAACACCAATATGTATCCCACTATGTTTTTTTTTAAATTTATTAATCTAACTTTTTGTGTACATTTTATTCAATTGTCGGTTTCAGGTTTAATTATGCAAATCATACTCACTTGTAATCTAATAACTTATTAATATGTATATAAATGTGTTTATTTTTATTTTTACTCTGTATATTTTTTATTGAATTATCGGTTTCTATTTTTATGTGATTCGTATTTGATTCTAACAACATTAATATGTATTCCACTATGTTTATTTTTATTTTATGAGTAATTTTTTATGTAACTACCTCTTTTGATCTCATTATGTACCTAAATTGTATCAGTATGTAATTACTTAATTCCGATTTAGTTGTATGTTCAACTATGTAAGCAAGTTTTAATCCTGGTTGAGTGTAAGAGAAGGCCTTACGACCTTAACTCTGCCAGGTTAAATAAAGCCATTATTATTATTATTATTATTATTATTATTATTATTATTATTATAAAATTTAACATAAGAAAGACAATATATAACAAGGCAAATACGTATTTAATGGAATGTATTCCATTGTATTTATTTTTATTTTGGGAGGATAATATTAAAATGGATTTGAGAGAGGTGGGGTATGATGATAGAGACTGGATTAATCTTGCACAGGATAGGGACCGCTGGCGGGCTTATGTGAGGACGGCAATGAACCTTCGGGTTCCTTAAAAGCCATTTGAAGTAAGTAAGTAAGTATGTTTCTTATTTTTATTATGTAATAATGTAAATCGTGTTTATTTATCACTTAACACCAGTATGTATCCCACTGTGTTTTTTTTTTATTATTAATCTATTTTTTGTGTACATTTTATTCAATTGTCGGTTACTGGTTTAATTATGTGAATCATACTTAATTGTAATCTAATACTAATATGTATACTAATGTGTTTATATTTATTTTTACTGTGTACAATTTTTATTGAATTATCGGCTTCTGTTTTTATGTATTTCGTATTTGATTCTAACAACATTAATATGTATTCCACTATGTTTATTTTTATTTTATGAGGTAAATTTTTATGTAACTACCTCTTTTGATCTCATTATGTACCTAAATTGTATCAGTATGTAATTACTTAATTCCGATTGAGTTGCATCTTTAATTATGTAAACAATTTTTAATTCTGGTTGAGTGTAAGAGAAGGCCTTACGGCCTTAACTCTGCCAGGTTAAATAAAGCCATGATTATTATTATTATTATTATTATTATTATCATTATTATTATCATTATTATTATTATTATTATTATTATTGTTATAAAATTTAACACAAGAAAGACAAATAATATGTTTTCCGAAAAAAGCTATAAATTAAATTTGCCCCATATCTTGCGTAATCAGAAATAGAAGTAGAAATTCGTAATTTATATACAATTCAGACGTCATATATGCTGTAAGTTAAGGCTTTAATGTATTGGACTGATAATGAGAGCAGGAGGGTAACTTAATGTAACAGAGAGAATTAGGCCAGCAACTGGCATGACTTTCCTTTTCTTGCGACGTCCCGTTCACCTGATCCTTGTCTAGGTCTTCCAAGAGTCTGACCCTGCGTCCTCTTCGTGGGAGGTGGGCAATGCATTAGAGGATTACTCATCAGGGTGATGCATACCGGAGGCACAGTCTCTGTCACCGACAAGTAGATGTGAAGGGCTCATAAGAACTGTGAAAGTATGTAGTAGCTAAAGGGGGGACAGTGGAACTGTGATTGGCCCGACAAGCCGACAGTGGGTATTTTTCCAGGTTTCATAACATCAATAATAATAATAAAAAAATAATAATAATAATACTTAGTTACTTACTTACTTACTTACTTACTGGCTTTTAAGGAACCCGAAGGTTCATTGCCGCCCTCACATAAGCCCGCCACTGGTCCCTATCCTGAGCAAGATTAATCCAGTCTCTATCATCATATCCCATCTCCCTCAAGTCAATTTTAATATTTTCCTCCCATCTACATCTTGGCCTCCCCGAAGGTCTTTTTCCCTCCGGCCTCCCAACTAACACTCTATATACATTTCTGGATTCGCCCATACGTGCTACATGCCCTGCCCATCTCAAACGTCTGGATTTAATGTTCCTAATTATGTCAGGTGAAGAATACAATGCGTGCAGTTCTGTGTTGTGTAACTTTCTCCATTCTCCTGTAACTTCATCCCTCTTAGCCCCAAATATTTTCCTAAGCACCCTTAACCTGCGTTCCTCTCTCAAAGTGAGAGTCCAACTTTCACAACCATAAAGAACAACCGGTAATATAACTGTTTTATAAATTCTAACTTTCAGATTTTTTGACAGCAGACTGAATGATAAGAGCTGCTCAACCGAATAATAACAGGCATTTCCCATATTTATTCTGTGTTTAATTTCCTCCCGAGTATCGTTTGTATTTGTTACTGTTGCTCCAAGATATTTGAACTTCTCCACCTCTTCAAAAGATAAATTTCCAATTTTTATATTTCCATTACGTACAATATTCTCGTCACGAGACATAATCATATACTTTGTCTTTTCGGGATTTACTTCCAAACCTATCTCTTTCTTGCTTCCAGATAATAATAATAATAATAATAATAATAATAATAATAATAATAATAATAATAATAATAATAATAATTGGTGTTGTGGGATTAAATCGATTAATCGATCAATTTCTGTTGTAAGATTGATCGAGATGAGATTGGTGATAGCGAGATGGTATTTGGCGAGTTGAGGCCGAGGATTCGCCATAAATTACCTGGTATTCACTTTACGGTTGGGGAAAACCTCGGAAAAAAGCCAACCAGGTAATCAGCCCAAGCGGGGATGGAACCCACGCCCGAGCGCAACTTCAGATCGTCATGCAAGCGCCTTAACCGACTGAGCCACGCCGGTGGCGTCTTCGCGCTAGTGGCTGACGTTTCGACCGCTGTGTTGTGGTCATCTGCAGAGCAGTGGAATGAAGATGACTGCTCTGAGGATGACCATAACGGTCGAAACGTCAGCCACTAGCACCAAGCGGTATAAGCCCGGAAGTTTCTCCACACATCATGATTGATGTTTGTTGTGACGATGTTGATGATTACTATTATCTATACTAATAATAAATCTGTAGCCGAAATGTTTCTGGTAATTTTCGATTTTCCAAAAATAATTGGTCCTAACATATATAATTAATCACCCTGAAACCGAAAATCGCTTTTTTGAAATTTTTGTTTGTATGTCTGTCTGTATGTTTGTTACCTTTTCACGCGCTAATGGATGAACGGATTTCGATGAAAATTGGAATATAAATTATGTTCGTTGTAATTTAGATTTTAGGCTATATGGCATTCAAAATGCATTATTTAAAAGGGGGGTCATAAGGGGGACTGAATTAAATAAATCGAAATATCTCGCTTATTATTGATTTTTGTGAAAAATGTTACATAACAAAAGTTTCTTTAAAAATAATTTGCGATAAGTTTTATTCCTTGAAACATTTTGATAGAACTGATATTTAATGAGATAAATGAGTTTAAAAATTAAAATAACTGCCATCTGAGGCCGTATAATGAAATAAAAAACAAATGACTTCGTCTATAAGGGGCCTTGGACAGCAACAATCGAAAGCTATGAAAAATAGCCTACAGAGAATGTTTCTGTGTTTGTATGAAGTAATATCGGAAGCTAAATTAACCGATTTGTATAATTAATTATTATTTCACCATTGGAAAGTGTAGTTTCTCTAGATGGACATAATACTATAATGTCATTACAGTAACTTGTGATATAATATAATGTAATGTAATATAATATAATATATGTAATGTAATATTATATAATATAATTTAAGTTATTTGAAGGGTTCAGAACCATAGTGGGCCAAACGCCATTTACTGAATACGTAGAAAACAAGGGTTAAAATTAAGTTATTACCATAATTCAATGGAAACATATAACAAGTAAAATAAAGTATACACATTAAATCCAAATGATGTCAATGTTCATTAAACTATGGTTGCATGTAATAAAAATTAGAAACATGTTAAAGGAATTGTCATTGCACCAAATGAGTGTCTGTGGACCAAAATGATCGCATTTTAATTATTTGGATGCAATTTAAATTAAGTAACATATTAAACGATTTATCCTCCTATCAAACACGAATGTTCCCTGGATCAAATGTCCTATTTTAATTATGTAATTACTTTATATTTATTTCTAACGGGTGCAGCGGAGCGCACGGGTACGGCTAGTTACTATAATAAATCAGTCCACTTACTCTTTTATAACGAAACTCACTTTCCTGTTTTCGTAACGTGTTACACCTTCAATAGCCACCTTTGGCAAAGCTATGCCCGTGTTAAAAGTGAAACCCGGATGCTATGTTATGAAGCTTCTGTTTTAAACTGCAGCTCCACAATGACGTTTCCGAATTCATCTCCATTCTCCAGAATTGCATTAGGTAAATGTGTCATCCGAGACCGCCATTAGCATTTTTCTCGTGGCTCGGGCACGCATAGTCCGTGCCTTTTGCTTTTGTTTGAGACAGAAAGCAAGCGGAGGGAGATGCTCATGAAATTCACATGTTTATCATCTGTCTCTCTGTGTGTGGAATTCAGAATGCAACGCGGGAAGTGAATCCATGAATAATATACCCATAAGCTCACTAAGTGAAATCACCACACAAAAGAGTAGTAACAATACCTCTGGACGGCATATAAAAACCCAGCAGACGGGAATAAATACGCGCTTCTGGATATGCTGTGCATATCTTAAGGAAGATGGAGCCAAGCAGCTGAATATGTACCAAATCAGAGTTTCCTGTTCTCCACAGAGAACTTACTTATTAGTACTTTATTCTGTTGAGGTCTAGGCTACTTGAACTTATCAGGTAACATTCAAAAAGATCAGAGGAATCGAGGCATCACTGGAGAACAATCAAATTGGTTTTACTTTCAAATATTTGACGACACCATCAGATGTTAACCAGAAGAGTTATGTGCACCTATCAGTAGCAAATTTTTTCTTGAGTGTGTTTTGTTCATGGTCACTACAGTGAGTGAGATGAGAGTACAGTGAAAGATTATTTTCGGTACCAATGTGAAACTTATGTAGGGCGTGTATATATGTAGGTTGTATTGTAAAATTAGTTTCAATTATTAATCAGGTTAATTAGGCTTTCCTTCCATTCGCCTTTTTTTTTCTCTTTATCATCCGATGAATTTATTATCATAGCATTTTTACTGTGAATTTTATTTAATATTCGTATTTATTTTCTTTTTTATTATTATTTTATTACATTCCATTTTGTTATATTCTACCTTACGTTTTCCATATTAACCATGAGTTGCTTTTACTATATTCCAATGTATTTTACTTTCTTTTTTTTTTCTAGTGTTGTATAATTTTCATGTTGTTTAGTCTCGATTTTATTATTATTATTACTATTTTTTGTAATATGTTAGTATTCTGTTCTTTAACTTTTTGTTAAATTTTAACTGCTTGTATACTTTGTGACCTGGTAGAGTGTAGAGAAGGCCCTATGGCCTTAACTCTGCCAGTATAAATAAAGAATTATTATTATTATTATAGGTTATTTTATATTAATTGTAATTATTGTGTAAAATTGTATTGTGTATTGTAATTTTATTGTGTATACCACTGCCACCGGTTGCTTGCCACTTGCAGTGTAAATAAATACATACATACATACACACATACATAATAATAATAATAATAATAATAATTCTTTATTTATACTGGCAGAGTTAAGGCCATAGGGCCTTCTCTTACACTCTACCAGGTCACAAAGTATACAAGCAGTTAAAATTTAACAAAAAGTTAAAGAACATAATACTAACATATTACAAAAAATAATAATAATAATAATAATAATAATAATAATAATAATAATAATAATTCTTTATTTATACTGGCAGAGTTAAGGCCATAGGGCCTTCTCTTACACTCTACCAGGTCACAAAGTATACAAGCAGTTAAAATTTAACAAAAAGCTAAAGAACAGAGTACTAACATATTACAAAAAAAATAATAATAATAGCATAATAAAATCGACACTAAACAACATGAAAATAATACCATAATAAAAAAGAAAGTAAAATACATTGGAATATAGTGAAAGCAACTCATTTAGTACAAATGGTTAATATGGAAAAACGTAAGGAAGAATATATCAAAATGGAATGTAATAAAATAATAATAATAAAAAGAAAATAAATACGAATATTAAATAAAATTCACGATAAAAAGGCTATGATAATATATTCATCGGCTGATAAGGAGAACAAAAAGGGGAAAAGAAGAAAAAAGAAATATATAGCCTATATTTTTACAAAACAATGGCAGAGAAAAGGGCTTGTAACTGAAAGGAATCTAATTGAAAAAGTGCAATTTTAATTTATTTTTGAAACTACACAATATCCGATAGTCTCTGACATGTTGTGGTAGAGAGTTCCAGAGATGAGCTGCAGAGACCGTGAAAGATGAAGAGTAGAATGATGTTCTGTGTTTAGGAATGGAGAGTGTGATATGGTGTTGTGAGCGAGTATCTATTTCGTGATATGAGGACAAATGTTGAAAACGAGAAGCTAGGTAGCTAGGGTTAGAGGTTTGAAGAATATTGAAGAGTAACATACATACATACATACATACATACATACATACATACATACATACATACATACATACATACATACATGCATACATACATACATACATACATACATACATACATACATACATACATACATACATACATACATACATACATACATACATACATACATACATACATACATACATACATATTTTATCGAATATCACAAAGTTATAAATTCCACAAACTTAGCATTTCGTAAGTCTCCGGTTATGTGCTTTTATGCAACTCTCTGTTGATCCCACAGTATGACAAATGTCTCAGTTCCAGTGGTGAATATGTTGAAAAATAGCTAAAAAATATTGCTGTATCTGTTCCAATAAATCTTTCCATGAAATTGTGTTTTACTTCCGTAAACGACCCCAGGGAAACTTACTTTCAGCACGGCCCTCGTAATTGCGCTCGAGGGACTAAAATTTGTATAAGCACTTGCTTTGACATTATTAACATGGTGGAAGAAAAAAATAACTTTTTTATCTGCCCCCCCCATGAGAATGTTGCTTATTAGAGGAAAACTCTGTCTATAAATAGTATGGTAAAGAGTAAAAGCAATTTTCAAATTATTTAAAGAAGAAATGAGATGGCTTTTGATGGAACAGACGACAGATTTTTCGAGACAATATATAGCTAATATTTTTTTCGTGACTGCAATAAACATGGGTACTTGTTGCTACTAGTAATAGATGCAACAGTATACAAAGTGTAGAGCTCTTTTGTTTTGCTCATGCTTTACATACAGTAACGAAATAGATTCGTGCCAAGTTACCACAAGTTCACAAATAAGTCGTGCATGTAAAAAAGACATTCATGAAGATCCATTCTCTAAATACAACATTCAAGTTAGAAGCCCAGAAAATCCATTTCCTGCTTCTCCTGTATTGACAGGACGGGGAACAAGGATTGCGCTCTGCACTTTTTACTGAGAAAACTTCTTCCGAGTCGCGAAAGAAATAGATTCATTCACAGCACTGCTACAGCTTCGATCAGAGAAGCGCAGGAAGCTATGGTTCATAATGAAATTGCAGGTAAACTTCCTGGCATTAAATAAAAAAAAAATGTTGGCTTCTTTCCTACAGTCTGAATACATCCGAATTTCCGCTTGTGGAACAGTTCGTATCTTCACTACGCTTCCGGAAATGGCAAGTGTTTGAATAAGTACAATGTATATCAACAAATGACTCCAACAGATAGTGTTGAAATTGATACAGAACATCAGAAGGCCTATTTTCTTGATCCAACTATAATATTTGTGAAAACAATAATACAGGGACAACATTTTATTTTTACTAACATTTTTAATATTAACCTGGCTATACCTTTGGATCAACGCCGTTTCCTACCCTCTTCCACAACTGGAGTTCGATGATACTGGCGTAATATACAAACAAATCACTTTACTAGGTATAGGAGGGAAGAAAAGTAGTTCATCCATTTACGTAAACTAGGAAATATCGCGCTTTTGAGTTTCATAATTTTCATCAGGTGTTTGTTTAATCAAAATACAGTAAAGTATTAACAATCAGTGTTTTTATTCACGAACTGAGCTGTCCATGTGGACGTATTCATTATGCATTGTATATTATACTGTCTACAGCACATTAGCGTACACTATAGAGAATGAAGTTAAATTGAAAAATAATCATAATATGAATATTTAAACACATTTTTGAAAATGGTGGCCGTTCATTTCGATACAGGCTTCAGTTCTAATGTGCATATTATCACACTATAGACTATTGTACCTAATCCCAATTACCAGTTTCGTTCTTCGTACTAGTAACTTATGTTGAAATAATTCTGTACCTACTCTATAAAAGAGTACTTTACGTACTGTAAATTCAATCTTCACTTCTGCCCTATCCGAAAAGATAAAATTACTCAGACATACTATCTACTGTCCGTCCAAGTGGTTATGTCGTAGGGTCGTAGAAAGGGAGGAAATCACGTGACAGTTAATTACTTAACGAGGCCCTTTTAATTAAGTTATTTTAAACAGTTGTATAATATTACGTAGACGTCCAATTCCTATCAGAAATTAATGTTCTCAGAAAAGAGCTAAGACAGCCCGGCCACTAGAAGGCGAATAAAAGCTGGTGGGAAACCGGGATACGACATAGGCAAATGGACGACAGTACCTGTGCGAAAATGATTCAATATTGAAAGCTCTTTCGTCACTTGAAAACGCGAACATATTTTTGGAACGTACTGTTTACTATGACCGTATGACTGTATATGCGGTCTTGGATCTGTGTGGAGGAGGTTGAACTTCATTAGTAGAAGGGGTGGGAGTGAAGTACATTAAAAAACTCAGGTACAATAAAAATTGAAGTAAAAATAAAATGATGTACCTGTACAAGCCGAAGAAATAGATCAAGAGAAGAGAGAAATTTACGAAAACGGTTTCCCCTACGTAAGCACACAATATGGCACCCCTTTACAATAATTGGAAAATATACGGTTTATTTTTTTGGAGCCAGAGGAGGCGTTACAAAATTTGTACTTAAAATCTCAATAAAATTACATTTCACGGTAAATTCCTTGTGAGAATTAATTATTGATGTAATAAATGATTCCTTAGGGATTCTTCACCATCTTTTATACTTTTCAAATTAATTAATATTAGTTAGATTTGAGATGAGCCAGACCCAACCATCCGAGGTCAACAAAGAGAAGCAACAAATTTATGAGCCTACTATTCCGTATTTTCGAGAAAAATATCAGATGGAAGGCATCTGGGAAGTACAGGTTTAATGATCGGAGCGAGGGGCACCAGCCCACGATCAATTGTAAACACTATCAAAACATTTGGAATCCATGACATCATTCCAAAAATAATTACGTCTAGCATTAAAGGGTCTGTGGCGATTCTGAAAAATCATTTATACGGAATATCATAATCCCTCTCCCCCTTTTCTATCCGTTAGTGTGTGATTGTTACAATATATGAACAAATGTATTATTTCTTAAACTTAAGCTCCTAGTTCACATTTCAATTTTAATCGTCTATTTTACTGTAATCTTTATTATTCTTATATGTATGTTATTCTGTGTTTTTGGCAACCCAGGATGCCTTCAAATTTTTCAAATTTCAAATTTATTTACAATTTACATTAGAATTGAATACATATGAATAGATACCCGAAATGAGCATATGCTCGTGCTCGGGTACAGTCCTTTTAACATTTTGATAATAAATAACTAAACAGTAAGAAACCAAACCTAAACCATCTCAACCTAATAAAATTCTAATTATATTAGATCTAATAATTAAAAATATTATACACTTATCACAAACATAAGAACCAATAAAACAAATCGATTAATATTTATATCACCATCTATATAATCATCTCTACATACATTTTACAGGGTTCAAATAATAATGCTGATGATATAAATAATAGTAACAATAATAATAATAATAATAATAATAATAGAATAATCGTGACAGAAATGATACAAAGATTGTAATACAAAATAATTCATTAATAATAATAACAATAATAATAATAATAATAATAGTGATAAAACAAATTTATTTACAATAATAAAATAAATACTAAGACGGATAAAATAAAATATAAAACCACTAGCGAGAGTTAACACAACTTAAATAAGCATATAATAACCGGAAAAAATGCCAAACTCGAAAATCAACAGAAAAGTTCGTTGTATCGCAGACGACAGCAACCGCCGTATTGACATTGTGTTGTGCATTAATGGTAGTAGTGGGGAGCTGAAAGTCTACGTAACTGCCGTTCTCTTCGAATCTTCTCGTACAATCATGGGAAGTTAATGCTGCAAAAACAAAATGTCTACGAGTCAAACTATTCATTATTATCAGGATAAATACAAAATAATACTGAAATATATTAATCAAGTTTCAGTTATAGATCTCTCCTTTTGTGCAAGAGGTATCATATCAAAATATTTTATGAATGGCGGGGAAAATATAAATTTCAATAACAATCTAGTGACAGAGATAGTGACAAGTACAATCAAGTGTATCTGTGGCGATGCTAAGGAATCATTTATTGGAGATATACACTGTTATTAATTAAGAAAATGATCTATTTCTGCCTGGGCAGACTATTTCTTGGAAATAAATTATATTCTTGTTAACTTATATACAATATCGAATAAAATCAAATATTATTTCTTTTTTTTTTCAGAAATTGAAAGTTTCACATACACAGGGTGGAAGTGAAATAACTTTGCAGGTGACGATAGGGTACACTGAAATGAATAGAAAACCTGTATTATGTTTTGCGATTAAATGCACGATTAATTATTAGAAAATTAAGTTTGAAGTCTCAGCAGTCCGGCAACATCGCCGCTAACACACTGTACTCGTGATACAGATGTAAGAGATCAACGAAGACGAAATGTCTCGCTAGATGAGTGTTCTCTGGCGCTGTGTTGCAACCAAATCACACCGTGCAGTGGCTTCAGATAGATGGCATCCCCTCTATATCGTTTTACAACAAAAAGTACCAATGATGCATTGAGTTGTTTAGAAATTACTGTTTTGTTATTGCAGGCCGAAGTACTCGATCCGAGAGAACCGCTCTGCCTACAAGGTCTTCATGTGGTTGGTGATCCGAAGTTTCGGCCGGACGGACATCGGAACGTACAACTGCGTGTCCACCAACTCCCTGGGCCGCGCCGAGGGCACCCTCAGACTGTACGGTGAGTGCTGCACACAAACCTAGCTCTAGACTTCAGTTATTGTACATATTGAACAGGATCGAAAGTGCACCGAAAACAATGTTCTCGAAAAAGGGATGGCTATAGGGACATCATCAGTTCTTACTAATCAAACGAATTGCAAGAAAAATAGCTGTTTGCTTAAATATCACTGCAATTTCAAACACTGCTATGTATATTTTTAAATGAATTCCTTTACTGCATGCAATGCCTTTCATGTAACCTAACACTGATAGCTTATTAGTACCATTTGTTACTTATTTCTTATTCTTTTCAGTGTCTAGCTTATCTTTCTATTGAGATCACGATATCATTATTATATATTCGTTTTGTTCCACAGCATGTATTTAACCCGAGAAATGCAAACTCCTAGAAAAATAGAACAGTATTGCGTAAATTCCTAAAATGATATCCTAAAGCGTATGTACAGACGTGGACAAATTATTAGCAAAATTGAAGATTTTTATTATATATTTTTACAAAATATGATTCTTAAATTTAGACTACAGTTGACATTTTTGTGTATTTCCAAATAATTAGCCAAATTCAAGATCTGTATTGTATATTTTTCAAAATTTAACTCTTCAATTTGGACTACATTTAATATTTTTGCATATTTACAAATTATTAGCAAAATTGAAGATTTTTATTATATATTTTTACAAAATATGATTCTTAAATTTAGACTACAGTTGACATTTTTGTGTATTTCCAAATAATTAGCCAAATTCAAGATCTGTATTGTATATTTTTCAAAATTTAACTCTTCAATTTGGACTACATTTAATATTTTTGCATATTTACAAATTATTAGCAAAATTGAAGATTTTTATTATATATTTTTACAAAATATGATTCTTAAATTTAGACTACAGTTGACATTTTTGTGTATTTCCAAATAATTAGCCAAATTCAAGATCTGTATTGTATATTTTTCAAAATTTAACTCTTCAATTTGGACTACATTTAATATTTTTGCATATTTACAAATTATTAGCAAAATTGAAGATTTTTATTATATATTTTTACAAAATATGATTCTTAAATTTAGACTACAGTTGACATTTTTGTGTATTTCCAAATAATTAGCCAAATTCAAGATCTGTATTGTATATTTTTCAAAATTTAACTCTTCAATTTGGACTACATTTAATATTTTTGCATATTTACAAATTATTAGCAAAATTGAAGATTTTTATTATATATTTTTACAAAACATGATTCTTAAATTTAGACTACAGTTGACATTTTTGTGTATTTCCAAATAATTAGCCAAATTGAAGATCTGTATTGTATATTTTTCAAAATTTAACTCTTCAATTTGGACTACATTTAATATTTTTGCATATTTACAAATTATTAGCAAAATTGAAGATTTTTATTATATATTTTTACAAAATATGATTCTTAAATTTAGACTACAGTTCACATTTTTGTGTATTTCCAAATAATTAGCCAAATTGAAGATCTGTATTGTATATTTTTCAAAATTTAACTCTTCAATTTGGACTACATTTAATATTTTTGCATATTTACAAATTATTAGCAAAACTGAAGGTTTTTATTGTATATTTTTACAAAATTCGATTCTTCAATTTGGACTAAAGTTGACATTTTGGATATTTCCAAATTATTAGCAAAACTGAAGATTTTTATTTTATATTTTTACGAAATTTGGCTCTTCAATGCAGTTGACATTTTTGCTAATTTATAAATTATTAGCTAAATTGAAGATTTTTATTATATATTTTTACAAAACTTGACTCTTCAATTTAAACTACAGTTGACATTTTTACATATTTCTTTCTACTGTAATGATGGAAATATGTAAAATTGTCAACTGTAGTCTAAATTGAAAAGTCAAATTTGGAAACAGAATTATCATAAAAATCGTCAATTTTGTTAATAATTTGTCCACGTCTGTATAAGCTCCTATAAATATTGCAGCCACTAAAACGTAAACTCCTAGAATTATTATTAGTAGAGCCCGGATGTTTAGGCATTTATTTTAGTTAAAATAGGCAGGCATATAGGTACTAAAATAGTAACAATAAGCATTTATTATTAATGGAAACAGACAAAAATAGACAAATACTTAATAAACTATCCCATACGGTACTCACTCTCCTTGGTTACATGTCACAACAAGATGCTTTTTAAGTTGTCAACTGTCATAGTGAGCCGCCTGTCAGAGAGAACGTTTTTCATAGTGGAAAAAGATCTTTCCACTTCTACTGAAGCGATTGGAGCAAACTTAAAATATGTTATTTCAGAAAGACTGTCTCTACTTTCTTTCAGAGATCGGGAAAAACCGACTGTGTATTGTCTCAAAAAGAGGGGTGGGAGAAGGGATTACAGACTTCAAAGTACGCGTGACTTGTGCGTGCAAGCGACAACAGTAACGGGACCTGGAGACTTGCTTTTAATACTTCCCTCATTCCCTTTCTTTCGCTGGTAAACCCCGAAGTGACCTGAGTACTGAGGGTTATACAGTTCAAACATCTTTGTTAAGTGACATAAAAGATGGAATCGATAGGGGAGAAAAGTTTACGATTCTTGAAAACATATGTATGTATTGTTGGAGAATAAGATTCTCAGCAAATATTTGTGAGGTGAATATATATTTTTAATTTGTACAACCGTTCTTTTGTTATATAGTTTATGTGCGGTTTATTTTAAATGCTTTAAATATATAGAAAATGTACAATAACGACGTAAAAAAGGCTAAAAAAAAGGCATTTAACCTTAAAATAGGTAACGGGAGCTAAAACAGACAAAAAAGGCAAAATAAAAATTGGATCTATCGTCCCCAAATGTGCGGAAACGTGTTTATCTCTAATAGGTCTTTCATACATACACTCAGTTTAAAAAAGGCATTTTGCCTAGCATCCGGGCTCTAATTATTAGAAACAAAAAATCTTCTGCTCCCAACTTGATCAGACTTGGACAGATTGTGACTACTGTAGACTGCATATGATAGCAAATACTAGGTAGTTGATTAAAACAAACGTAGTTTTTTAATAGTAATAAAAACATCTTATTAAGTCAGTTAAGAATTTTCTTCTTAGTTCTGTCATTAAAAATACACCAATACTAAAACAAGTTTATTAGTAACTACTCTTTTAATAGTAAAATGGCTTAAGTCAATGGCATGGTAAAACTTTTGTGCATGTTTCTGCTAAAAAACATCAAGACCGAATGGTAAATATATGTGGAATTAGAGTTCAAATTTGTCTTTATTTCTTAAGATATAAAATTGTTTCGACATAAACAAATTTCTAAACTCGGAGTTCCTGTAACTCTTTGAACCCATTCGGAATCACATCGTTTTTTTAACAGTTGTCCGTTTATGAAATGCACAATTGCTGGAAATCCTTATCTTGATATAGATGTCAATTGCAACTATACCAAAACTCCTACAATCCTACAAACATGCACTCATTTGGGTGACTTCTTAAAAATTAGTTAGCCTATTCAGTCTCGCAAGAAATAATTCGCACTCATTTGTCATCCCGTTTATTTCGTTGCCGTTGGCGACAGAGGACCATAAACTAGATGAATACAGACAGTTCTCAGATATGTAGGCCTACTTATGTCACATACGTGATCTGATATCCGAATCGACAGTTGAAGTTAAAAGAGTGTGCGGCATGAGTGTAATACAAAAACGTTAATCATTATCATTTTATTATTTGAAGACAATAGGCCTAAATACAGAATCGAAGTGAATAGCCTTGCAGATTTTCAGAGCGAATAGCTCATTTAGTATGTAACAAAAAACTATATTATCATATTGGTGGAAAGTTAATAGTTTTTTTTTTCGGAAAAAAATATTTTTGTGCGAGATCGTGCGTATTTGCTTGGTTTCCGCACAAAACCAATCCGCGGAAAGTCTAAAATTCCACATTCAGTATTCCCAACCTAACACACATAACAATTTCCCTCTTCTTACCGCTTAAGTGACATATTGATTTTACTGCTTTAGGCTTTAACATTATTTTTAGAGACGTTCAATATAGTAATAATTATAAATTGGAAACTTACCACTGCAATTTCACCTAAATTGCACTGTTAATTATTGTTTTTAAATATTTGCAAAAATTAAGTAAACTCTACAACTCCACTAAAGTTAATGCATTCGTGATGCAAGTAACATTAAGGAAGCCGTGAAAAAATCAACAAGATTCCAGACTCATCATAGACTGGGGGGGGGAAAAAAGACAGACGTATTTCTCGGCCTGCTGGAGTATAGTAAACACAGAAAACATTTTAAAGCAACAATGCTGAAGATAGATATTTTTGTTTTGCAAATTTGCCGTCATTGAACAGAAACCAAGATGGAGATTTCATTGCAACTAATTCCTCTTTCAGGTATGTAATAAACGATCTTCGTACAAAATAATGTACGATACACGAGCGGTATGTTTTCTTTTAATTCTCGGAAATTAAAAAAGCTCAACTACTTTTCGCTTTTTCAAACTTTTCCTCGAACATGAAAAATTCAACATACCGCTCTTGTAACGCATATTACTATTTTCTCAAACGTTTAACAACCTCTTATTGGGTAAATATTTCGAGTTGGATCTTGATTTTTGTCCATATCGAAAGGAAAACTAATAAAGAATAATTTATCCATCTGGCGTATTTCAATAGCGTGGACGGTTTTCGTGTAAATTTAATATTAAAAACCTCTAAGTTCAAGCCACTGCACGATGCGAGCAGTTCCCAATATCGCGCCAGAGAACAGCTCACCAAACGAGACACACCGAGTTCGTTGATTACATCTGTATCACGAGAAGAGTGTGTTAGCGGCGATGTTGCCAGGCTGCTGAAATTTCAAACATACATAGGTTGGATAAAAAGTAATGGCAACACTGCTGTCACGTGACGATGGTGCGTTTGAGAGTTGCCAGCTGTATGGACATGAACAAGGACTGTTAGATGAGTTAGTGTAGCCAGCGGCGACAGTACTCTGTCAATCTACTGCAGTGTGTAGAACGTTGACTTTCATAGGGATAGTGCGAGCGCCCTAAGATCATATTTACAAAACTAGAGCAACGTTCCTGGATCAAAATTGAAGTGGCACGAGGTCATAGTGCACAAGAATGTTTTCAGGGACTGCGTGAAGCATGTGGCGCTGCAGCGTTGCCATATCGCACAGTGGCACGATGGGTTAAAGCGTTTCGGGAAGGCCTTGTTGGAAGTGCTGTGAAGGTGATGTTCATTGTGGCGTATGACATTGATGGGGTAATACTGCACTACGCTGTACCTCCAAGGCAGACGGCAAACGCGGACTACTACTGCAGGTTCCTGCAGCACCACCTTCGTCCAGCCCTCAGGAGAAAACGACGACACTTGGTGGTACAGAACCCCATCATTCTTCATGATAATGCAAGGAGTCACACCGCTGCTGCTGTCAAGGACCTCTTGCGCCGATGGCAATGGGAGATTCTGGAACATCCTCCGTACTCACCCGATATGATCCATGCGATTACGATCTTTTCACCAAAGTGAAAGAACCACTGCGAGGGACCCGGTACAATACCAGAGATGAACTTATCCGTGCTTTAGGGCGGTCAATACGGAACATCAACAAAGATGGACGCGCTGATGGTGTACGACGCCTTCCAAACATTTGGCAAAAGGTAATAAATAAGGGGGGGGCGACTATATAGAAGGTACGTAAATGTTGTACCCCTGTGAATAAAGCCATGTCTGAAATATCGAACTGTTGCCATTACTTTTTATCCAACTCAAGTATTTTCTAATTAACCGTGCATTTAATCACAAATTCGTTTAAGTGTATCCTATCGTCTCTTTCAATCAGAAAGAGTATTTCACTTCAACCCTGTATACTGCACTTAACTTTATACAGGTACACATTTATTAAGGTGTATTTTAGGGCTTTACTCCTATCCCAGATTACCACAATACCACAATTGCTAAGAGTTTATAAGTGCTATTCTAAGAGTCTGAACATAATACTTACCTCCGTATTGTGAATTCATAGAAATTTACGTCCTTCTATTTAACCGTAATTCGACAAAAAATAAAATGTTATATAATAATAAAATAATTCAATCTTCCTCAACTTGGTGAGGCTACCAAAGACAAAGAATGTTAAACAGTAATATTTAAAATGATATTAAAAATATCTTGCAAAAAATTTGTTTACAAGAAACTAAAATTTGCAGTAGATAATATTTCACATAATGAAAATTAATAAAAATACAGATAAAAAAATAGACTGAGAAAATTCAACTATAATTTAATTGAAATACAAATGTCGACGTTAAAAATCTGCAGAGAACCCTTCAAAGCTATCATAAAAATTTCCTTAATTGTTGTTGTTGGGACACCAAATTTATGGCAGAATGACACAAATTGTTTTGTTATGGTCCCTCTGGCGCCCACCATTAATCCGATGACTTCTATATCCCTGAGTTTATATGATGTTTTGTAACAAGGGATAGTGGGTTCATAAATTCTCCTTTTCTCTAGACTAACCTCCTCAGGTTGATTCTGATACGTCTCAAATCTGATGGTCGGATGCAGAATATAACCTTTTGTCTGTCCAGGTTTAAATGTTATAATATCAATACGCCGATGACTTCCAGTATTTCCGCATTTGTGAGAAGAAACTGTAACGTGCATTTCAATTCATTCCACTCTGAGTTTATTTAAAGAAAGCGATTAATTTATCGCTGTAGATTTCTCTATTCAATATCTTAAAACTAAGTCTTGAAAACCTGTTCTGATAATCTGAACTGCGAGATAGTAGTGAGAATTCTAAATCTTTTGTGTATTTCTTGCATGTTTTTATTCACGACATCATGTAGTGGGTAAAGAAGATAACTTTTTCCACACTAAATTATGTGGGAAATTTGATTTTGAAAGTTAAACGTTGTTGAAGCTAATCTGCTTATTAATCCTGGAACCAAATCTGCTTTTGTTGTTGATCTGAACTCCATTATAAGTTTCAAGCGCTTATAATTCACTTACGTTCTTAAGAATTTACTCAAGTCCTTATGAAGTTTATAAATTTAATTTCACACTGCTGTGTTCCACAAACAACTAATAATTATGTTTTTCTACATAAGTTAAATTCTTATAATCCAATGTGACTCTAGGACTCAGTGGTGTTACTATATGATTCGCATAGCGCTGAAAACAAAAGCATAAATATTCTTCACTGTATATTAGGAACAAAAGTGTGCAATCTTGAATGAAAATTAGAATGCTGAAATTATGTCAACTGATGCAGACTAACTAATAATTGTCATTGTCATTTCTCCTCCTAATCTGACTTTGAATCGTTGTGTCATACAAAGATTAATGAACAGCCTTCTCTCTTTAAAGTCCGCATCAATTTTCTTTAGGGCCCCATCATTTATTCCAATCCACTGTCAAAAGTCCACAAATACTACATACACTTTTTTATTCTCCTGATATGGCATTTTAATTGGAAATCAAACAATAAATTGGAGAAACAGAAAATATAAAATTTTCAGGCAAAAACATAAAGTTTTGTGAAAGTAGAGTTAAAATTAAAACTTGTACAGACTTCATCAGAAAATGAAAAAAATAAAATGAATACTAGTATTTTAATATACGCGGCGCATCCAGAAAGTAAGTTTCCCGATTTTTTCCCCTTGAAAGTAAACGTAATTAGCCGTATCAGTTGCGCATGCGTAACAGATCTATGACGTATCAATCATATGCCAGCCGGACAGGTCCCGCCTGGTGCCAGTAGCATGGCAGCAGTGGTCCGAAATGGAAGCTCTTATTCCTTCTCCCGCCGCCTGCGAGGTTCGGTCGGTGATAAAGTTCTTTAATGCACAAAGCATTGCGCCAATTGAAATTCATCGGCAGCTCTGTCAGGTCTATGGGCCGAACATCATGAGTAAGCAGATGGTGCGTCGCTGGTGTAGGCAGTTTTCCGAAGGTCGTCAAAGTGTCCATGATGAAGAGCGCAGTGGGCGACCGTCCCTCATCAATAATGATCGTGTTGAGCTGGTGCGGCAGTGCATCATGGAGAACCGTCGCTTCACGATTACGGAGCTGAGCAGCCATTTTCCGCAGATATCGCGATCCTTGTTGCATGAGATTGTCACTAAGCACCTGCTGTTCAAAAAAATGTGTGCCAGGTGGGTGCCGAAAAACCTGACACCCGAACACAAAATGCAACGTTTAGGAGCAGCACTGACATTTCTGCAACGGTATCACGATGACGGCGACGAGTTCCTCGACAGAATCGTCACGGGCGATGAGACTTGGATTTCGCACTTCACCCCGGAAACCAAGCAGCAGTCAATGCATTGGCGGCATAGTGGATCTCCGGTCAGGACGAAATTCAAATAGACGCTGTCGGTACGGAAAGTGGTGTGCACGGTGTTCTGGGACAGGAAGGGCATTCTGCTCATTGACTTCCTTCCAAGAGGTGAAACAGTGAACGCTGACCGTTACTGTGAAACACTGCGAAAATTGCGACGTGCCATTCAAAACAAGAGGCGTGGAATGCTTACTGCAGGTGTTGTGCTCCTCCATGACAATGCTCGTCCACATACGGCTCGGCGCACAGCAGCTGTTTTGACGGAATTTGGCTGGGAGTTGTTTCGTCATCCACCCTACAGTCCTGATCTTGCTCCCAGCGATTTTCACGTTTTCTTGAACCTCAAGAAATTCCTGTCCTCCGGTGAGCGTTTTGGCAACGACGAAGAGCTGAAGACGTCTGTCACACATTGGTTCCATTCACAGGCGGCAGAGTTCTACGACAGAGGGATACAAAAGTTTTTAATAGGGAAACTTACTTTCTGGATGCGTCTCGTACATATAATTTTGAACTGGGAAAATCAAATGGTAAATTTGAAAAATAAAAAAATAAATCAAAATTTTGACATAAAATCGAATTCCGTGCCCCCTTAACAGCAATAATTCCTTATTTTGACTCTGAGAAGCGTGCGGAATGTAATTATTATTATTATTATTATTATTATTATTATTATTAAGAGCAATAATTCCTTATTTTGACTCTGAGAAGCGTGCGGGATGTAAATTCAGTGAACTGTAAAGAGCAATGTTGAAACTTCGTGCATTATTGGACACTGTGGGGAGTTCTTCTCTGCAAGCGTACCTATACAGAGAAAATTCAGTCAGCATAACCTCATTTACAACTGAGCAAATGTCTGCGCTACGCCGAACGAAATCCGCTTGAATCCCGCTCACATAAATTGTAGCAGTCGCGATAATTCAGAACCTCGGTTACGAACTGGAACACGCCGAAAACATGACACGTACGCTAGGCTACTCCGGTTGATATGCTACTATTTGCAGACCCGTGACACTGTCGCAGCAGGGAATAATTTGACACAAATTCGCCAGCTATGAAAGCACCCACACTTGAATACCAAAGCGACTAGCCACTATATTTTATGTGGCTTTTAACGTACTGCTGCTCCAATCCCACGCTGTTGTCTCTGTTTTTATTTCGCGCAGATGGCAAACATCATATAGACTGCTTTTCCTTCCTTTGCACAGTTCTGAATATTTATTTCCTGTCACGTGGTGTGAGAGGTCTCGCCCCTGTTTCGTATTCTTCCAACGACCACACTCCATACTTAGCAGTCTGCACGTACCCACAATTCTGCCCTCTACGGAAGAACGACGTACGAAAAACGAGACTGACCACCAGAAGCGATAGTATTAAAGGAAGATAAATATATCAGCATTATTACCAGAATCGTAATCTGCAAAGTACTAATTTGGTACTTACTAAAGGCCCATTCACAATGAAAATTAAACATAAACATAACGTAAGCATAAAACCTTGTGTCCATGTTATTTAATGAAAGCATTCACAATGAATTACATAAGCATAAACTTAATCTTAATCATAAGACGTTAACATGAAAGTTTGCAAACTCCGAACTTTCATGCTTATGTTTATGCGATTTGGAAACAGTACACAAGCGGAAAGCGTGTTTTCACTTTTTGTTTAACATCTCATGGGCTTTGCCTACAGGCAATATTTTGATCTATTGGCCGTGATGATAGCTAGGCGCGCAACATGGAATCATATGACGAAAAGTTGATTATTTTACATCTCCGTTTCTTTGATTTCAAGTATTGAAAGCCATATACTGATGCCATTGTAGTTATTAGAAACATAAATTGAATAGCTACATCGTCAGTCATTGTGCAATTCTCCATTTTTATGTAATAGATTCTGTAGTTTTGTTGATTCGGTATGTTTGTTTCCACACACGTGTTATGTTTACGTTACCTATGTTTAATTTTCATTGTGAATGGGCCTTGGCTACTTAAGTTTGTGGCATATGTTTATGTGCTTATGTTAATGTTTACGTTATGTTTAATTTTCATTGTGAATGGGCCTTTAGACTTTTAATCTCTTTCTCGAATTCTATTAAATTTTTATATCTGTAGAATAATAAATTCGAAAACGTAAAATATAGTTTTCTAACGTGAAATGTTAATGCGATGACATTCCACACATCCAGTTATATTTTCCGTCGATACAGTGACGTCATTAATTGAATAACCCCCCCCTGTAACAAGGGTATAAGGTACATTGTTTCCCTATTTACTTAGACCCTTATTCCGAAGAGAGTATTCAATTGAATAGTGTGACCTCTAAACTCACTCAGTCCATTTGGCCATTTTTAAGATTTATACATATATTTACATAGGTTGGATAAAAAGTAATGGCAACACTGCTGTCACGTGACGATGGTGCGTTCAAGAGCTGCCAGCTGTGTGGACATGAACAAGGACTGTTAGATCAGTTAGTGCAGCCAGCGGCGACAGTACTCCATCAATCTACTGCAGTGTGTAGAACGTTGACTTTCATAGGGATAGTGCGAGCGCCCTAAGACCACGTTTACAAAACTAGACCAACGTTCCTGGATCAAAATTGAAGTGACACGAGGTCGTAGTGCACAAGAATGTTTTCAGGGACTGCATGAAGCATATGCCGATGCAGCGTTGCCATATCGCACAGTGGCACGATGGGTTAAAGCGTTCCGGGAAGGCAGGGATGTAAAAGTGATGTTCATTGTGGCATATGACACTGATGGGGTAATACTGCACCACGCTGTACCTCCAAGGCAGACGGAAAACGCGGACTACTGGAACATCCACCGTACTCACCCGATATGATCCATGCGATTACGATCTTTTCACCAAAGTGAAAGAACCACTACGAGGGACCCGGTACAATACCAGAGATGAACTTATCCGTGCTTTAGGGCGGTCAATACGGAACATCAACAAAGATGGATGCGCTGATGGTGTACGACGCCTTCCAAACATTTGGTAAAAGGTAATAAATAAGGGGGGCGACTATATAGAGGGTACGTAAATGTTGTACCCCTGTGAATAAAGCCATGTCAGAAATATCGAACTGTTGCCATTACTTTTTATCCAACCATAGTAATTACCATCTTGCTCAGGGTAGGGACCAATGGCGGGCTTATGTGAGGGCGGCAATGAACCTCCGGGTTTCTTAAAAGCCAGTAAGTAAGTAGTAAGTATATATATATATATATATATATATATATATATATATATAGGCCTATTTAATTATGTTTAAGCTCTCTATAATTATATTTTAAGCTTGTTTTCTTCGAGAACAATGACAATCCTTATCTAAAAGGTTATGTTATTGTGCATCTCACTTGAAAACTCGCTTACTCCGTAGTGTGTGGTTTCTTCCTGTGAGGTTTTGTCAAGGACAATGTCTAGGACCCTCTACTTCCAGATGAAAATAATATAATCCTAAAAAGATATTCATTCCTTTTTTTCTTGTTATTTCTTTATTATGAACCACCTTTGCTAACTTACTTCGACCGATGCTTCCCACCCCCCCTATGTTCACTTTGTGTGTAGCGGGTGATATTTATACTGCGTCATGAATTTGTGACGTTTTACGATGTCTGCTCTAGTTGAAGAAAAAGGAAATTCTTTTCACTAAGAAGAACTATTAGTAGCGAAAAAACGAGAAGTAATTTATAGTTAGCTCTTTCACGTGATCACAGGAAGATCGAAACTTCTAAGCTGAGTGTTTCCTAGTAGAGCTGGGGACGGAGCGAGTAGAACTGTTGAGTTACCCGGTTCTATCGGTTTATGTGCTTGGCAGCGGAGCACCGAAGATACTCGGTTAACCGTAGCCGTTACCGGTCAGTTCAAACAGAGTTCACGTGTTTTACTTATTTCTAGCAGGTAACAACGTAGGTACTGTTGTATTTAAATATTTTCTGCTGCAGGACAAATTATTTCCTTCTAGTATTGAAGAGGAGTTCATCCTATTATATGACCTGTCAAGTGGACCTAATGAACACTGACAGTCTGAACATATTACTATACATAATAATAATAATAATAATAATAATAATAATAATATATTACTATATACTATTATTATTATTACTAGCCATACCCGTGCGCTCCGCTGCACCTGTTAGAAATAAATATATAGTAATTACATAATTAAAATAGGACGTTTGATCCAGGGAACAACTTTTCCAACAGCGCAAGATAATTTGCTTCGCTCATTACCCAATTTTTTTTGCATTGCATTTATTGCATATATATTTTATGTATTTTAACACGATTAAATTGAGCATAGTTAGAATTTGAATTATAAAATAATGGATTGCTAAGCTAACGTACTATTACTGCATACTAAATCAATACACTCTCGTTGTTCGTTAATTCTCTGAGATTAAAATGAGTGTACGTAAATATTATTTTAAGAAATACAGAAAACGAATGTACAAAATAGCCTATCAAATTTTCTGTGCATAAGAAGCTATTTTAATCTTACCTGTTCTCGATTTACTCAGACGTTACTGTAATAACATTATAGCATTATGTCCATCTAGAGAAACTACACTTTCCAATGGTGAATTAATAATTAATTATACAAATCGGTTAATTTAGCTTCTGATATTACTTCATACAAACACAGAAACATTGTCTGTAGGCTATGTTTAATAGCTTTAGATTGTTGATGTCCAAGGCCCCTGTTTCGATTGTTGTTGTCCAAGGCCCCTTATAGACGAAGTCATTTGTTCTTAATTCATTGCACCGTCTTAGATGGCGTTATTTTAATTTTAAAACTCATTTATCTCATTAAATATCAGTCCTATCAAAATTTTGTAAGTAATAAAACTTATCGGAAATCATTTTTAAAGAAACGTTTGTTATGTAACATTTTTCACAAAAATCAATAATAAGCGAGATATTTCGATTTATTTAATTCAGGCCTCCTTATAATCCCCTTTTTAAAGAAAGTATTTTGAATGCCAAATAGCCTAAAATCTAAGTTACAACGAACTTAATTTATATTCCAATTTTCATATAAATCGGTTCAGCCATTATCGCGTGAAAAGGTAACAAACATACAGACAGACATACAAACAAAAATTTCAAAAAAGCGATTTTCGGTTTCAGGGTGGTTAAGTATATATGTTAGGACGAATTATTTTTGCAAAATCGAAAATTACCAGAAAAATTTCGGCTACAGATTTATTATTAGTATAGATTATTATTATTATTATTATTATTATTATTATTATTATTATTATTATTATTATTATCATCATCATCATCATATTAGAGTGTCTGATTAACATTAAAATATGTTAAAAAAGAAGTGCATTATTATATTTTTCTTCTATTTGTGTTTATTGGATTTGTGTTACCTCATCAGTCATAATTTTATTTTTATTTATTTCTACGAATTATGTTATCTAATTACTTTAATTTATCAATAATATTACTCTTCACCAAAGAGGACATGGTTGTATTGAAGGCTAGTAAAGTTACAAAATAAATAAACATTATGTTCTTCAGTTCAAGGTTCCACGTTTTATTGATTATTTTATCCACTTTCCGTAATAGTAAATAATTGTGTGTGTTATTTTTAAGTGTTTTAGGCAGCGCTTCATGGAGCCCGTTTCTTTCCATCTTCTTTTTTTTAATTAGCTGCAGCGTTTAATGTTTACCTCACATGTTAATTTATTAGCTGTTAGTATTATAAATTACATACTAGGTTCAAAAAGTTCCCGGAATTTGCTAGCATCATAGAAACAACGTACCTTAAACACTATTCTACAGCATTCCCTTCAAAATAGTTGCCTTCCGCAACAACACACTTTTGCCAACGCGTGTAGAGTTCCTGGAAGCAGGCCTGGAAGCCATTTTGTGAAACCCGTCTTAGTGCTCTCGTCGCGTTTGCGATAACCTCTTCAGCATTGAATCTCCGTCCTTTCAGATGACTTTTCAGACGGGGAAACAGAAAGTAATCAGGTGGTGAGAGATCAGGAGAGTATGGTGGGTGATCCAAAGCAGTTATGTTGTGCCTGGCAACAAAATTCTTTACAATAATTGCGCGATGAGCAGGTGCATTGTCATGCATAAGGAACCAGTTGTTTTCTACCCACTTTTCTGGACGTTTCCTTCTCACTGCGTCCCAGAGGCGACGGAGGGTTTCTACGTACAATTCTTTCGTTACAATACGACCTTCTGGAATGAACTCATGGTGCATGAGACCCTGAGAGTCGAAGAAAACTTCCAACATACCTTTGCTTTAAGTGTGCTTAAATGCGACAGGCTCATGTCAGTAGATTTACTGGCATGTGAAAGAACTCCTGCGGGACAAAATTCCGGCACATCCGGCGATGCTGATATAACCTCTGCAGTTGCGAGCGTCGTTAAATAAAACATAACATTTAAAATAACTTTGCCTTTGGAAGTGTCCCTAGGAAATTTTTGCTTCCGAGGAGATGTTTTCGATTTCCACTCAGATGACTGTCGTTTAGGGACTGGGTCGTACAAGTAGCACCAGTTTCATTTTGTTTAAGAAATCACCATCTTCATCAGCCATACTGATCATGTCCCCAGCAAAACACAGAACTTGATGTTTGTACTTTGCTCTGTGGACATAATTACAAAATGCGACGAACAAACAAAACACTATGATAAACAATTGCCTACAACTCAAAACCAATAATTGCCATTATCAGCAAACTTTAAGGAAATGACATCATGAATGTTACCAACAAAACAAATGTATAATATCCCTTGTTATATATTAATACGAAAAATGGTAGTAAAATTCCGGGAACTTTTTGAACCTAGTAGTATTTTATCAATATTATTTCGTCTGTCATATGGAACAACACTGAAAGTTAAATAGGCCTTTCATACAAAATAACTCCGCAGATAGTTGTAATCACGCAAATGAAATTTGCAACCGCCATTTTGCAATGAAGAGAAGCACTTTTTTTTCTCGTAAATTGGCAAAGCGAAAGCGCTTTACTACAACGCTTTTAAAACACACTTGGTTTCACTTTCAAAGTACGAGTACGTTCTAAAATCGACTCAAACTATCTAAATTTTAAATCTGCCGCCACAAATTTGTACTCGGTACTGTACTCGGTTCAACCGAGTAATGACGTCACAGTAACTGCTCCGAACCGAACCGCTCCGTCCCCAGCCCTACTTCCTAGATTTCACTAGCGACAGGAAAAGTTCAATTCAAGTATATGTAAAATAAGATAACTTTAGTCACATATCAGCTTATACTTTCGCCGATGAGCTGATGTAGTTGGAATACAATGCAGAAAAGTGTCGGACAGTCTTCTGTACATGAAATTATTCACTCTGCAACAAATTTCTTTCTTTTTAGTGACGGTATTGGAGAGCGTCTGTGCTACCTAATATGTTTGAATACAGATGTCACATAGTTACCAGCGAACGTTCAAAGTTTCAGCTCTCGAAGTGTGTAAATACATCCTGCGCCAGGCTCGTACCACTAATTCCGAACTATTGAGGTCCAAACGAGAAGGACAACATTGCTGTGTAGAACACCCCCGCCCCCGCCCCCTGGCGTGGAGCTCAATGCTGACAGTATTTAACATGCGAAAATCCCAGCTAAGACTTGCCAACACCGAACAAACAACACGGCCCCCCCCCCCAGTTATCCGGATTAATTACACAGCAAGATTTGGGCCCGATACTCGCTGCGGAGCACGAACAAGTTTGTGCGCATCCAGATATTCATAAACGTTGCTTTGTGGCAAATGTGACGGAAATTTGAGTTCAAAACTTCGAAGGCTGTGAAGAAGTAGAGAGAGCGAGGCCGACCAATACCATCTCAGAGGCACGATACGTCTTTAAGGTGACTGCGACTTCTAGTTCAAGACATGCAGCCTAGTTGGCTTCCGGGAAGAATTAATTAACCGTGCTAGACAAGATCGTTCCGAAGCAGGGGTGTACTAAGCTTAGTGGTGCATGGAATTACGATTCTTTAGTTTTGAATTACACTCACGTATACGGTACTTCATATATACAGGGTGGAAGTGATATAACCTTGCAGATTTTCAGAGCGAATAACTCATGTTGTATGTAAAAAAATGTTTTTTTTTCTCAAATGTTGAACAACTTCTTTTTCGGTAACTATCGCGAGTAGGATCGTGATTTTTGTCCACATTGATAGGAAAACTAATCTAATATATAAAAGTGAATGTGGATATGTATGTATGTATGTATGTATGTTCCCTATACAAATCTACACGCTTTGACCAATATGTACCAAAGTTTGCACATTTAACCTTCATAACCAGGAGAAGAACATAGGCTATATTGAAATTGTTAAAATGGACGTTAAATTAATAAAAACAGTAAAAAATAAAAATAAATACGATCAAACATTCATGTATAATACTAAAATGCAATCTTCTATAGTCAATTGTTCTTTATTATTGCCTGTTGTATTCAACATCGACTTTCATGAGCCTGTGGGTGATGGGTGATGTCGTTGTTGCGTTCCCACGTTGGACGCCATTTGAGGGTGAGTGGTTATTGTGACCACACGTTGGGCGCCATTTGAGCGTGGGTGCGTCTCGATGTTGCGTGAGATTCACTCAGGGTAGCCGAGGTACGGTTGTGGTGTAGGTTGATGTCGGGAATAATCCCAAGCCGGCTACTTATATAAAAGGCAGTGTAAATTCCAAAACTATAAGTTTATTGTCGTATTCACTTGGTAAACCCTAGAGTATGTATTTCCGGCTGACTTATAATTCAATCGTTGGTCGCAATTCTGTATCGACTCAGTTGCAGCTCTGAATAAGCTCTATCCGATACTATAAATTCAGTACTCTGTCCCGTACACTACGACACGAAGCGGAATAGTAGTCCTGTCGACACCAAACGAAGTAGTTATTCTGCCCTGTATGTAGGGCCGCCGACGCGATGTAAAGTTGTTTTTGATGATCTCCGCTCCGAAGCGGAATAGTAGTCGTCATCTCCGCTCCCCGTCACCCTTATTTATAAAAACCTATCCTACGCTAAAACTAACTATTCTATTGGTTAAAAACTACGTCACTAACTGGCCTAAAATCTATTCCCTATTGGTCCAAAGTGACCTCATAAGCTGGACCAAGATCTCTTCTTATTGGGCGCGAAATATGTCATCTCTAAATTTAGACTTTGGATTTCCCATAACATCTAATTAGTTTGTATATCTCACAAGAATACCCGTTCTTTGGAAAACCCAAGCTTGGCAGTATCTTTCCCACGGGTCTAGTCCGACTCCGGCTTTTATGCTTCATCGAGTCTATACGAAAACCCCGCTCAAGGTGGCCCTAAATCTGTCCGATGCTGACAAGTGACGAAACACCTGTGTGGGAAGCTAATTCTAACGAAGTCGCCAGAACATCCCCGCGAATACATGTAATAAAAATATGGAGATATCACTTCGCTGATAAATCGGTCTCTCCCTCTCCTAATTACTGCTTCAAATGCCCATCTACATAACCATTGGAAATTCCCGAAAGAGTTTCCAATGTTATGAGATGTCCCCGCTTTCTGCCTATAACTAGCCTCATAGTTCCCCCGCGCGATCAGCCGGTAACACATTATTTACAATACAATGAGATTACAATGTCACTACAAACAATTACAATAAATAATACATATATCTTCACAAGCCTTTCTATGTACACAACTCTCACACAATAAGCACAACACTGTACAATTTATATTCACATTTACATATGTACAATCCCATTCATTCACATATTTACAATTGTTTATTCATTGATCAATTACACACTCTGCGTGCTTGGTTGTACCAGCCGCCCTGTACAGGTTCACCTAGCTGTACGCGTGAGACTAACCATCCTACTCTTTCTCATTCCTGCCTCCTAGCCTCTCCTGTTTGAAAGGCCTCAAGAGTTGCTTGTGGTACCTTCCAACAGGTTTACTTTTTCCCCTTTCTACCAATTCGAAAGTATGGTCTCCATATTTACTTTTAATTTCGTAGGGCCCTTTGTACAGTAGCTCCATGCGTGAGTAACGTCCTCTAAGGGCGGAAGATAACTTCACGTCCCTTAGCAATACCAGATCGCCGGGTGTGGGCTCCCATTTGTGGCGATATCTTTTAACTTTACCGAGTCTATACTCAGCCTTTTCCTGATTCGGTCGAAAGCTAGTTTACACAGTAGTTCCGCACTAGGAGGCTCACCCTCCTGTATTGCCTGCGGCAAACTCTTTATCATGGGATCGGGATCGATCCCTAACATAAGTTTGATCGGAGCTATTCCGGTCGTTGGATTGATAGAGTGGTTCATGACTCTCTCAATCACCTCACATTCCTAAACCAGTCCTTATGGTTTCGGTGACACAGAATACGGAGGTACAGTGATATATCCCTAAGCGCTCTTTCGCAGGGATTACCGCTGGGAAAGTATGCGGAGCAATTGTATAGTTTCACGCCCGCATCTTCCAGCCTTTTGCAAAACACTTTCGATTTATGTACCGACACATTGTCACTGAGCACCGCTGTTACCGGACCGTAAGTCGGTATGTAATCTCTAACCAGCTTGTCAGCACACAACTTACTAGAGATCTTTCTTAAAGGGTAAATCTTTACAAATTTTGTGAAGACATCGTACGTAACAAATATGTACCTGTGTCCGAAGGACGATGTGGGCATTGGACCGTGTTCGTCCACTGCTACAAGTTCATTCTTTTTACCCCTAATAACGACCTGTGGTACATTGTCATACCTTACATTTAGAGGTTTCGCCCTCTGGCAGACCTCGCAACGAGATATTACCCTTATAACCTTCTTTGACAGTTGCTTAATATAAAATGATTCTGACATAGTTAAAATGATCCTATCACTCCCAGAGTGACACATAGATAGGTGAAAGTTATTTATAAGTTCATTCTCCATACTCGCAGGTATGTATATCTTCCACTTCTGGATATCCCTACCATGCAATTTATACAAGATACCAGAGCGCAATCCATACACTTCGTCTTTCACCTGTGAGATTTCTCTAGCTTTGTCCATTAAGGCCCTTATCGTGGAATCCTCCTGCTGCAAATCTGCAATTTTCCTAAATTTTCCCGTCAGAGCTCCATTCCTCGTGGAATCAATTTTCATCACGGCAATTTCGTACGCGGGGGCGGTGATAGTTTCCGGTAGCCCCGATTTGGAATTCAAACGAGAGAGACAATCACCAAAGATATTGTCTGCCCCCGGAATATGTCTGATCGTCACATCATGAGCCAAAATTTCGTGTACATATCTAGATATTCTAGAGTTCGTCAATTTGCATTTACTCAGAAACGCTAGGCTTACATGGTCAGTAAATATGATTATCTGCCTATTAAAGATATACTGACGGAACTTCTGTAGTGCGAAGTACACAGCAGAAATCTCTAGTTCCGTGATTGATGCGTTGCTTTCGGTACGCGACAGTCCCCTAGAAGCTGTGGCAATCACATGTCGCTTATTATCTTCATCTGTCTGACATAGAATTGCTCCATATCCATATGAAGACGCATCCGTATAAATCTGAAAAGGTAGGCTGTCGTTAGGCCTTTCCAACAGAATTGAGTCGGCAAAAGCAGTTTCGTTCGATCGAATGCTTCCTGCTCTGCCGACCCCCACCTGAAGGGTGTATCCTTCTTCAACAATGCTCTGAGTGGGGCTACATGCTTAGCATAATTGACGAGAAACCGATTCTGGTATTGTAGGATACCTAGATATCTACGAACCTGTTTCCGGTTCCGCGGCGGCGGGATCCTCGAAATGCTCTGAATTCTCTCTTGGTCCGGTCTAATTCCGTCAGACGAAATTACGTAACACAGGAAAACTGTCTCAACTTTAAAAAATGCTGTTTTCCCCAGCTTGACTGTCATACCAGCCTCTCTCAATTTAGTAAGTACAAAATCAATATCCCTAATATGCCTATCCACATTGTTGCCATATATAAGAAAATCGTCAATGTACTGTGCCAGAAAACCTCTCGTCGAATCACCAAAAATTATGTCAAGTGCCCTTAGTAGCGCAGATCCAGAACTCGCGATGCCGAATGGGCATCGGGTATACTGATAAACTTTCCCGTTATGTAGGAACGCGGTGAATTTTCTCGAGTCCTCGTCCAGCGGAATCTGCCAATACGAACTGGTCAAGTCCAAACTAGTGAATATAGAACAGTCACTGATACGGCCTAACAAAGTGTCCACTGACTCCGTCCTGAAATTATCTTTAACTGAAAACGAGTTAACGTGTCGGGCATCGATCGTTACTCTTAAGCTTCCATTGGGCTTCCTAACCCAGCACAATGCATTTACGTAAGGCGAGTCCGATACTTCTATAACTCCGTCTTTTAACATATCATTTACGACTTCGTCTGCCTGATCCCTTAAAGATAGGGGGATGGGTCTACATTTATGCCGAAATTCCTCCATTCCTACCACCTTAATTTTGTGTGTATACACTCTACACAGACCCGGCGCGTCTGAAAAGACATTTAAATGGCTACCTACAACATCCATTAAGCGTTTTCTTTCACTCTCACTCAGGCCGTGTGCCTGGCTAACTTTATCTCTCACTATTTCGAAAGTATTTGTCTTCCTATTGTTAGACGCGACTACCTGCCTAAGATCGCCAAGCGAAATCTCATTACAATATCTGGCCCTACCGCTAATGAGATTACGTCCTATTTGTCTCGCCTGGACTAATTCGTCGATACACAACTCGCATTCTCCGCAGTCTACTTGACACACTCCCTAGTTACCTCGTTACCTTCCCACGGATTAACCTCTATAATTACATTCTTACAAATTTTGAGGTGCTCTACAAAAATAACTCTTCCTGTAATTCTATCTCTCCCGCGGTTCTCTCATCTAACTCAGCTCGAGCGTTATTGCTACTGAATGGGACATGGCCTACACTGCCGTTACCTGCCGTAACCCCTAGTCTGTTTTCCCTGAAATCTAATAGCGCGAGCCATTCATAGAAGCTTTCTACTCCAATAATGATGTCGGTAGTCAACCTTTGTATCACAAGAAAAATAGCATTTAATTTCACGTCTCCGCACTCTAACTCGAACCATACTTGATATTTTACCTTTTCCTTCTTCTTGCTCAGGGCGCCTGCACAGTACAGTGAACATATGGGTAACGTTTGCAGTTTTATTCCTGAATCCCTAACCTTTTGAAAAAATTCCAAGCTGCATACGTTATTTGTGGAGCCCGAGTCCAACAACACACAACGCTTTATCCCAAATATTTTAGCATCTATATAAGGCAATACATAAGTCCCATTATTTTCTAACTCTGGGTTAGTAATATCGCTCTGTCTCTTTACGCTTACCGCGTTGGTGGATTCTTTGGATAGTGACCTATTGCACTTAGCTACAGAAATCTCCGAACCCTTGAGACTTCTGTCTAGCAGTTTCCCGAGTGCGATGCAGTCGGTTCCACTGCTATCTCGTCTCTATTTCTACTATTTATAGGCTCCCGGCCCATACTCATTCTCACCGGACTTTGCTGACGTCCGTTCATGTCTCTATTCCTACTTTGTCCCACGTTACACTGTGTAGGTGGCCTATGGCACCCTTGTGAGGCCATTTCTTGTAGGACGTCTCGCCTATCTCTCTCCTGCTCCTGTCTCCTCCAATCACCTCGATTTTGCGGTCCCCTGCTAAAATTAGGCTGCCAGAATCCCTGTCTGCAATTTCTGTTCCTAAGCCAGTGTGGTTGGGTTCTAAGCCTATTATTTCCATTTTCTTGTCTTCCCGTGTACCATCTTATGTGGTTAACCCTACGCACGGGACCAACACCTCCTCTATCGTTTCTCATCCTGTTGTGGCTGCTCTGGTTGTTCCTAATGTTATTGTAAGGGCCCCCAAAGGGCGGGTCAATCCTTCTTTCCCTGTTGGGACTATTCCCTCCGTTCTGACCATTATGGTATCGACTATATGCATTGTTGGGGCTCCTATCACAACCCCAGCTACTCTGATTTTGGGCTCCTTTCCTTGGGGATGAAAAGGCTGTACTTGCCCCTTCCCCGCTTTCTGGTCGGTGGGGCTTGAACCCTTTCCTTTGCCATGTTCATAATCTGCCTGTCCACTACATCCGTAGTGCGTGGCGTCCGAACCATCCAGCGCAGTCAATAAATCTATTGTTTCCCCGAAGTCTCGGGGCCCTGCTACGATCAGATTATATCTTATGTTCTCGGGATACTGCGAAATCACAGTTTGGATCAGCTCTGAATCCGGTATTGGCGGATTGAGGCTTTTCCTTTCTTAACAATTTCAAGAAAATAGTCTATCATAGAGACGCCTCTTCCCGCGTCAAACCTGCTCTGATTAATTTCCTTCCTAATTCTTTGTTGTTGTCTTTGTCCCCAGTATCTCTCCGAAAATTTTTCTCTGAATTCCTCATAAGTGACATTATCCCCTAGGGCCACTAGCGCCCAGTTGAGTGGTCGGCTCTTTAGGCTCTTTTCGTACGACAGTCATTTTTAAGTCATCCGGCACCCCTCTTACCCTAAAGTACGTTTCAGCTCACTTATGTAGTTATGTGGGTTTGAAAATTCAACCTCATCAAAAATAGGGTAACCAATCTCATTCAAAATGTGAGTGGGGTACTGGGGACGGCCTAAATATGCCTTGTCGTTTACACTTATCAATTCACTACGCACATCATCCCGTGAGGTCTGACATTCCTCACCAACACTATTGTTAACATGTCTTACATTTATGTTGCTACCTGATGCCGGGCTCTCACTTGTGCCCTCTTGTCTAGAAACTGCACGGTCCGAGCTGCTATGTCCGCTTAAATTTGCGGGACTACCCCCATTTAGTACGTCGTTTATTGAGTTTAGTTTACTTCTTAATTCTTCCAAACATTCGTTATCCGCCCTTTCTTTATTCTTTATGGCTCGCTTGAGACCGTCCACTTCCTGATCCATCTCACCTATTTTCTCTTCCACCGAATTCTGAATTTCCCGAACCTTTTCCACTATCGTTTCCTCCACGGCTGATTTTAGATCGCTATTCTCTCTGGTAGCGCTATCTCTAACTCTAACTTCTAAATCCTTCATACTTTCTGACATCCTATCCATAGCTATCTTCAATTGGTTCTCCATTCCGATCCCATTCTCGGTTAATTTCCCCTCTAGCTTCTCTATTTTGTCCTCCATCTTGTTTCCTCTTTCCGCTAATTTTGCAATATGATCTCTAATCTCTCTCGAACTTTCCCCCAATCTATTTTCCATTTGTTTTATTTGTTCTCTACTTTCCCTCAGAATCTGCTCTCTACTTTCCCTTGAGTTATTCTCTAATTTAGTTTCCATTTGTTTCATTTGTTCTCTACTTTCCCTCAGAATCTGCTCTCTACTTTCCCTCGAGTTATTCTCTAATTTAGTTTCCATTTGTTTCATTTGTTCTCTACTTTCCCTTGAATTGTTGTCTAATTTATTTTCCATTTGCTTTATTTGTTCTTTACTTTCCTTTGAATTGTTGTCTAATTTATTTTCCATTTGCTTTATTTGTTCTTTACTTTCCCTTGAATTGTTGTCTGATTTATTTTCCATTTGCTTTATTTGTTCTTTACTTTCCCTTGAATTGTTGTCTAATTTATTTTCCATTTGCTTTATTTGTTCTTTACTTTCCCTTGAGTTATTTTCCATGAATTGTCTCATCTGCTCCCATAACTGTTCTAGCGTCATTTCCCTTTGCCACTTTCTCTCCTCTGTTGCTTTTCCACCGATCGCTCTCCTCTATTTCCTGTCCTGCGTTACTCTCGACCTCCTCTCTGATTTCCATAATTTCCTCGTCCTTCCTTTGCTCCATGGTTCCCTTGTTTCTATTTCCTCGTCTTTCTCGTATTTTCCTAACTACTTTACTCCTATGGCTACGTAGTATCATCTATATGCTACTCTGTCATCTATCCGACGCTTGCTTTCCCAATAATAATCTAACTAGGCCTGTATTTGCACTCTACTCACTTCCAACAAATTACGCAATACACTTATTTCACTTTCCCCCAAAATATCACACACGAATAAAAATACATATATATATACACCCGAAATATCACACCATAAATTGAAACATATACACTTTATAATTATTCCCCCAAAATATCATATACATATATACACGTTTATACGTCTTCTATTCATACTTGCCACAGCCTCTCCGAGTCGCCTTCTCTGGTGGTCCCCGTGTTGTCTTCTCTAGTGTTGTCGTGATGTCGCGATGGCTTGGTTCTGTTCCCGCCTTCCAGCGTCGTTCCTCGGCTATGCAGGGCTGAAATGCTCCGTCCGGTCCTCCTCGTTGTTTGGTGCTGTGTTCGCACCCGGGGCCGGTCACTGGAACAGCTGTCTTCCTTCGAGCCCCACGTTGGAAAGCGCCATTTGTGGGTGATGTCGTTGTTGCGTTCCCACGTTGGACGCCATTTGAGGGTGAGTGGTTATTGTGACCACACGTTGGGCGCCATTTGAGCGTGGGTGCGTCTCGATGTTGCGTGAGATTCACTCAGGGTAGCCGAGGTACGGTTGTGGTGTAGGTTGATGTCGGGAATAATCCCAAGCCGGCTACTTATATAAAAGGCAGTGTAAATTCCAAAACTATAAGTTTATTGTCGTATTCACTTGGTAAACCCTAGAGTATGTATTTCCGGCTGACTTATAATTCAATCGTTGGTCGCAATTCTGTATCGACTCAGTTGCAGCTCTGAATAAGCTCTATCCGATACTATAAATTCAGTACTCTGTCCCGTACACTACGACACGAAGCGGAATAGTAGTCCTGTCGACACCAAACGAAGTAGTTATTCTGCCCTGTATGTAGGGCCGCCGACGCGATGTAAAGTTGTTTTTGATGATCTCCGCTCCGAAGCGGAATAGTAGTCGTCATCTCCGCTCCCCGTCACCCTTATTTATAAAAACCTATCCTACGCTAAAACTAACTATTCTATTGGTTAAAAACTACGTCACTAACTGGCCTAAAATCTATTCCCTATTGGTCCAAAGTGACCTCATAAGCTGGACCAAGATCTCTTCTTATTGGGCGCGAAATATGTCATCTCTAAATTTAGACTTTGGATTTCCCATAACATCTAATTAGTTTGTATATCTCACAAGAATACCCGTTCTTTGGAAAACCCAAGCTTGGCAGTATCTTTCCCACGGGTCTAGTCCGACTCCGGCTTTTATGCTTCATCGAGTCTATACGAAAACCCCGCTCAAGGTGGCCCTAAATCTGTCCGATGCTGACAAGTGACGAAACACCTGTGTGGGAAGCTAATTCTAACGAAGTCGCCAGAACATCCCCGCGAATACATGTAATAAAAATATGGAGATATCACTTCGCTGATAAATCGGTCTCTCCCTCTCCTAATTACTGCTTCAGGCCATGGAAAAAGCAAAACGATATAAAATAACATTGTAGATACATCACGAAGGCCAAAATGTAGACAATTCATGCAGTAAGTATCCTTATGCAGTCCAGAACCGTATTTTGTATTTCTCGAGACAGTTGTAGATAGTGAGCAGACTGTGTTTTATCAAACTGAATTCTTAAATTCTTTGAAATCACAAGAATTGCCAACAGATAATTTAATACTTAATATTGAATCACCGATAGTATTATTGCGAAATATTGATCCACAAGAATTATGCAATGGAATAGGAATTGGTGTGAAAAAACTCATGACAAACATAATCTTATAATTATTTTTTCTCTGCCTCTGTACAATGTCACATTTTTGGCGGGGAGGAAAGGAGACGGCAGAAAAATTAATGGTGTTTAATACGCTGACAGCCACGACTAAGATAAAGCATTTGAAATTTAGCGGTAACTGACCGGCAGAGATAAATAAACAAAACAGATAAATATATAAATTTAAAACAAAGTTGAACGTCTTGCACATGATGAAATATTTTCTTTTCGGTGCCTGATCTACAATTGTTTTAAATGTAGTTAAACCTGGCAGACATTTGGCTAAGGAGTATTAATTCATGTAAGTGAAGTTAAGTAAAGATTAATCTTTATGTGCGAGGAAAGCTTAGTAAAACAATTCGTTTTGGTTGTCTATAGTTGGGTTTCCGAAATTTCCGAAAATTTAACAACCAGTTCATTTGAAAACAGAAGCAGAAAGGAAAACCCGGGCAACGCCGGGTACTTTCAGCTAGTAAAGTATAATTGAGGACCATTTCTGCAAAACTTGCTAACTGAAAAAACTAAAGTTTACAGGAGAGACAAAACACTATAGTAAGCAAGTTTTCCTGTAACTCTCACTTATAGCAGAAGGCAAATTTTGAAAGAACGATCACACTTTGACACACTACAATGAAGAAAAATAATCCAATTTTACTGCTACGCCTCGAACATCACGTAGAGGCCTCCCTTATGTTAACGAATCCATCAAATTTCTCAATTTTGCAAATTTTGCAGTTAGCAAGTTTTGCAAAAACGATCCTCAGTTTATCCCTGTGGCTTATTTCAATAGTGTGGAAGGTTTTCGCGTTAATTTAATTTAAAAACCTAATTTGAAGCCACTGCACGATACGACTTGGTTGCAACACAGCGCCATAGAACAGCTCATCTAGCGAGACACACCGAGTTCGTTGACCTCTTACATCTGTATCACGAGTATAGTGTGTTAGCGGCGATGTTGCCGGACTGCTGAAAATTAAAACTTAATTTTCTAATTAACCGTGCAATTAATCACGAAACGTAATATAGGTTTCCTATTCGTTAAGTGTATCCTATCACCCTTTCAATCTACAAGGTTATTTCACTTCCATCCTGTATATACACCTGTGGAGTAACGGCTAGCGCGTCTGGCCGCGAAACCAGGTGGCCCGGGTTCGATTCTCGGTCGGGGCAACTTACGTGGTTGAGGTTTTTTTCCGGAGTTTTTCCTCAATCCAATTTCGGTAACTTTCGTTGTTGGACCCCGGACTCATTTCACCGGCATCATCACCTTCATCTCATTCAGACGCTAAATAACCTAGATGTTGATAAAGCGTCGTAGAATAGCCTAATAAAATAAAAAAAATACATACATATGAGGAAATGCTGGGTAACTTTCGGTGCTGGACCCCGGACTCATTTCACCGGCATTATCACCTTCATCTCATTCAGACGCTAAATAACCTAGATGTTGATAAAGCGTCGTAGAATAGCCTAATAAAATAAAAAAAATACATACATATGAGGAAATGCTGGGTAACTTTCGGTGCTGGACCCCGGACTCATTTCACCGGCATTATCACCTTCATCTCATTCAGGCGCTAAATAACCTAAGATGTTGATAAAGCGTCGTAAAATAACCTAATAAAAAATACATACATACATACATACATACATACATACATACATACATACATACATACATAGTGTGTGTATTGAATGTCTTCCGATTTCACTTACGTGATTCGGGTTCCTCATATTGCAGATAGATGGCAGAACTCTGACCCATTTTTCAAGTTGCACACCACTTCGGCGGATCACGCTGTGCATGATGTGTATCTGTGTAGAGTTATGTCATGTACTATGGTGAGTGTATGTGTAAGTTTTCGTGTAGGCCTAAGTGTAATGTAGGGAATGAGTGGGGATGATGATGAAGAAGAGGAAGGCAGAAGGGGAAACCCGGTGCCATCACGGTTCTTCAGCAGTATCAACAGCAGGCAAATTTTTCTTTATTGTGAAGCAAAACGAAAATATTAGTCTTCATAAAAATGGAGCGAGACTTTTGCTGCAGGCGGTATTTGTCTTACATGTAATATGGTTATTTTGTTAAAACTTTAAAGGGTAGCTAGTAGGTTATTTTACGACGCTTTATCAACATCTTAACATCTCAGGTTATTTAGAGTCTGAATGAGATGAAGATGTTAATGCCGGTAAAATGAGTCCGGGGTCCAACACCGAAAGTTACCCAGCATTTGTTGAGGGAAAGCCCCAGAAAAACCTAACCAGGTAGCTTGCACCGACCGGGAATCGAACCCGGGCCGCCTTGTTTCGTGGCCAGACGCGCTAACCGTTACTCCACAGGTGTGGACTTCACAGACTGAGAGAATGACCAGTGAGGGTAGGCTGAGGCGCGCAAGTGAAAACTCAACAAGGAGAAGCGATTGTGGATCAACCGGCAAAGTCAGCGCAAGTGAAGAGCAATTTATAAGAATGCCACATGCCGTTGGTAGTCCGGGGTGCGCGAGAGGAAGGGCTACCATATGGAGGAGCTGTGCGATACCGACCGATGGAGTAGGAGAAGGTGACGAACAGTTATTAAGAGGTAAATTGACAAATAGAAACTCTATCAGAAGTAAAGTAGATTCAATCAAAACTATAGATACTGAACGAAACTACCTATTAAGAGATAGGCATCAGCAAAGACTAAATTTTCCTAAAATTAGAAACACTTATTATTAATTAAATTAGATAAGCAGACAGGTTTTGAAAATAAGATAGTATTACGTCAAGGTTTTAAAATAATAAAAATTGAAAATAGAGAATTAAGGCAGTTATTAATGTATTCAGATAGCTATATTATTTAGTAAAGGTTCAGAAGATAATTTTGACTTTATAAATTGCTTTACAAATATGTCTTAATTTCAATAATAATGCATTTATAATAAATTTAGTAGGCATTATAATAGTAATGAATTGATAATGAGTACATGCGACACAATAATGAAACTAAATTGAGGTTGATTATGTAAGCAACTTGTCAAGTTTGCTTTTAAGCAGGTATGCGGTAGTCTTCATTGAAGTTACGCAAACGTTTCTGCTGACAAGGAAATATTGTAAGAAATAAAGACAACCTACATATAGAATGTATCGAGTCAGCTAATTCAGGTTCATGACTTACAGTATGTCGACATCTGATCACCTAATTGGAATAATAAGTTATTATTAAAATAAGACCTAAATAATTACAATTATATTGTGAAAAGGAGCAGATAAAATAAGGTTTAATGTCTTAATGGTTATCACGATTGGTTTAAACATGCACTAAAACCAGATGTAAGTGCAAGTTTGAACCAATAAATTATTGAGATTTGCGATAAAATAATGAGTCTAGGAAATTGTATATTTAGTATGTAGAACTATATTTGTTTATAGATCTTTTGTTATATTATTAAGTTTTGTACCTGTGAACTATATCAATAAATCAATACTCAATACTCAGGTGTGGACTTAAAATTTTAAATCTTACACACATTGGGTGTAATAATGTTTATTTGAAATGATAGAACTGTAGCCACAAATGAAAGGAGCGGGTGTTGTAACTATAATGTAACATATAACCGTGTCAAGATCTCGATGTTTCGAAACACCTTACACAGTTATGGTCATTACGGAGAACGTCACTTACCGCCGATCGTAGATCATTATATCGCTAAGCTCTGTCGCTTTTATGGGAATGTAACATGTCCCGCCGTCATGACACATGTCACACTCATTTGTGTGATTGGCACTTAGTCACTTAGACGACATCCACGTGACAGACTGCAATAGTCAATCTTCAGTATTTTGTAGTGACGCTCTTGTAGACGAATTCATTGTCGATCATTGTTCCTTATTCCAAAGCAAGCATTTTATACTTACTTACTTACTTACTTACTTACTTACTTACTTACTTACTTACTTACTTACTTACTTACTTACAGGCTTTTAAGGAACCCGGAGGTTCATTGCCGCACTCACATAAGCCCGCCATTGGTCCCTATCCTGAGCAAGATTAATCCAGTCCCAATCGTCATATCCCACCTCCCTTAAATCCATTTTAATATTATCTTCCCATCTACGTCTCGGCTTCCCTAAAGGTCTTTTTCCCTCCGGCCTCCCAACTAACACTATATATGCATTTCTCGATTCGCCCATACGTGCTACATGCCCTGCCCATCTCAAACGTCTGGATTTTAAGTTCCTAATTATGTCAGGTGAAGAATACAATGCGTGCAGTTCTGTGTTGTGTAACTTTCTCCATTCTCCTGTAACTTCATCCCTCTCAGCCCCAAATATTTTCCTAAGCACCTTCTTCTCAATCACCCTTAATCTCTGTTTCCCTCTCAAAGTGAGAGTCCAAGTTTCACAACCATAAAGAACAATCGGTAATATAACTGTTTTATAAATTCTAACTTTCAGATTTTTTGACAGCAGACTGGATGATAAAAGCTTCTCAACCGAATAATAACAGGCATTTCCCATATTTATTCTGCTTTTAATTTCCTCCCGAGTATCATTTATATTTGTTACTGTTTCTCCAAGATATTTTAACTTCTCCACCTCTTCGAAAGATAAATTTCCAATTTTTATAGTTCCATTTCGTACAATATTCTGGTCACGAGACATAATCGTATACTTAGTCTTTTCGGGATTTACTTCCAACCCTATCGCTTAACTTGCTTCAAGTAGAATTTCCGTGCAAGCATTTTATACTTGTGCAGAATACTTTACTTCACTGTAACAGCAAAGGACAGACTTTAAATAACTCAGCACTTCTTGTCACATTTCACTCGAGTAATCCAGAGCCGCATCTATCGCGACACCATCCTCCTCCCCTTGCCAAGAACCCCGGATCAAGCTCTGAATCTAACGCCAGAAGTGAGTGCGAAAACCCGTGTCCTCAGGGCGGGATCAGCGGGACAAAGACACTGTAGCGACAGAAACGGAATAGAGCGTTAATCTGATCTGCGGTTTTCTGGTTAAAGTCAGCAATACTCCGTAACAGACATTTAATTCAGCAGTAAAACATTGGCATAGGAACTGAGCCTGAATAATATTGTAAACCTCTCCCTCAGTAGTGTTGAGACACAATGCACATTTTAATCTATACCATACATGGGCGCAATTTTCGGTTACGTGAGGCACTCGATTTGAAATAGTTTATTTACTAAACTATTTCCAACTAAAGATTGAAGTAGACGTAAACAAAACCGAAATGTATTACTCCGCAATCGCAAGCTAGCTACCAAAGCAGCCACCAGGGCGCATTATTTTCAGCAAGTGAGCACGCAGGGCAGCCACCGTCTGATATATTGCAGACATTTCAACACATTCATTGAACTAACCCGTAAAATGCTCACAGAGGGTTAATATTTATTATTTCTCTACTGGGAATAGTGGATTTTCATTTTCTGTAGATTCGTGATTAAATGTTATTCTTTGAAGAGTGGAGAATTTCTTTAATTCTACAGAAATTTATTTGAGGTTGACAACACTGAATCTCGCACTGTGTTATACCAGCTGTGCTAATGTGCTCTGTGAAGCTGCAAGTCACCTTGGGAGGGATTTAATGCCTATTACGCATGCGCGTTGCCATAATACACGTTACAATGATTTAACACGCAATGTCTGAAACTACTAATATAAACATGTTGTTTAAATCGTAAGAAAGTGTTCTTATAAGCATGTTTAATTCACTCGTATTCCATGTATATTATACATTTAATTATTTTAGAAGGTACTATTTTAATATGAGGAAGAAGATGACAAGCATGAGTTTGGAGGCGTTGTGCGTCCAATAGCCAATCAGGAACCATTATGCCACGTGCATTTATTTACATTTACTTCAATCTTTAGCTGGAAAGAGAGTAGGAGAGGAGACTGCATAGTATGATGGGAAATATAAACTGCTGTGACCTGCGTCACCTTATCGTAATCGCTAAGGCGGTCAGTGGCGAATTATTAGGAAAGCGCTTGGTTAACGTGAGAGACTCGAAAAATTTTATTCAATTTGGCAAATTAATTCGCCAGCTTTAATCATAAATCTCTTTTACTATTTCTCCATCATTGAATTGATTTAAATCACAGGCGAGAAATTGCGTAACTAGCCAATAATATTCCATCACGTTGTCTACGTTTATTTTCTTGAATATTCTGGCGTTTATCAAGATTACTTAATAGATGTGCGCGTTCTCGAACTAAAATAATTTCAGAAAATCATATTTCATTTTCTACGCAAATTTGATAGTTTTTGTTATAAATTTCCTTTGGAAATAAAACGTACAAACAACATTTAATTCCTCGTACCTTTTAATGCAGCGTGTTTAAGGTATAATGTATTTAGTATACTATGCAAATGTTACTTACTTACTTACTTACATATGGCTTTTAAGGAACCCGAAGGTTCATTGCCGCCCTCACATAAGCCCGCCATCGGTCCTTATCCTGTGCAAGATTAATGCAGTCTCTATCATCATATCCCACCTCCCTCAAATCCATTTTAATATTATCTTCCCATCTACGTCTCGGCCTCCCCAAAGGTCTTTTTCCCTCCGGTCTCCCAACTAACACTCTATATGCATTTCTGGATTCGCCCATACGTGCTACATGCCCTGCCCATCTCAAACGTCTGGATTTAATGTTCCTAATTATGTCAGGTGAAGAATACAATGCGTGCAGTTCTGCGTTGTGTAACTTTATCCATTCTCCTGTAACTTCATCCCGCTTAGCCCCAAATATTTTCCTAAGCAAATTATTCTCAAACACCCTTAACCTATGTTCCTCTCTCAAAGTGAAAGTCCAAGTTTCACAACCATACAGAAGAACCGGTAATATAACTGTTTTATAAATTCTAACTTTCAGATTTTTGGATAGCAGACTGGATGATAAGAGCTTCTCAACCGAATAATAACACGTTTTTCCCATATTTATTCTGCGTTTAATTTCCTTCCGAGTGTCATTTATATTTGTTACTGTTGCTCCAAGATATTTGAATTTTTCCATCTCTTCGAAGGATAAATCTCCAATTTTTATATTTCCATTTCGTACAATATTCTAGTCACAAGACATAATCAAATGTTAAGATCATAGATTTTCTTCGGAATAGTACGAAAAAATAACAATTAATTTGTCTTACCTTCTAATTCAGCATGTTCTTTATGACATAAGGAGTAATGTCGTTGTAGGTATATTAAATTTATTAATGTCTAATAGGATTTTCGAGCATAACATACATCGTATGTTCTCCCCTTCTAAACAGCAAAAAAAAACTCTTCCTCCCATTTCTCATGATATAATCGTTTTCTAACGCGTACACACTGCTTTCATAATGTCATTATGCCACCACTGATATTGCTTGTGAAACTGATATAGAACCTGCCCACGCCTAGGAGCTACGTGAGGAAGGAACGGGGACTGTGAAGATGTCACTCAGAGCGATAAGCTCTGTGAAGGTCAGTGAGGCACAAATTCTCAAGTGAGACACGATGCCCATGTTTGATCTACATGGAGACTATGTTATGTAAAATGCAGTAAAATGCGATAACTAAAAGCATTCTATAAATAAAAGTATTGTTAAACAAATTTGTTGAAATTCACAATTGAATGCCAGAAAGGAGTGTTGACGTACTGGATATTCATGACGAGATGATCGCCAGAATAAAGACGATGGAAATATTGGATGAAGCTTCGTGAACTGCACATGCATCTGTGAATACTGTACAGTGTGATGACATCAGTCATCATCATTATCATCATCATCATCATTAACACGGATTTGACCCATTTGACCCTTTCCGGCTTCAAGATTTTTACAACCATTGAAATTAAAATTGTGTTGATCTCATACATGAATGATCGAGTTTGATAATTTAATTCTGTGACCGGAAGGAAAAAGGTCTTAAGTAAAAATTTTATACTTTTCAGGACAGCAATAGAAAGATTGAAATTGGTGTCAATTATAGAGTTATTTTAATTAAGGGGTTTTTTCCTGGATATTATTTGTTTATATTTCTTCTAAAATAGGTAATGTTGCTCATTTAACAATTTTCTTGATTATTTCAAAAATAGCCGCACTTAAGCCCCTTTAAGACTAGAAGCCAAACTGAGTGGAAGGGACTATGAAACATAAGACCTTTTTCATGTCAAAATAAGTTAGAAATGTAAATTATTAGACATTCAAAATGGGTCTTAAACAATTATAGGACTGTTTACCCTGGTTCTTAAAGTTTTAAAAGTCAAGGGCATCAGTACGTGATAAAATGGTTAAAATACAAGTTAGACCTTTTTAATAGGGAAGCATGGAAACTAAACATGTGATGGTTTGTAAGGAATAAAGTATTAAATATTCTTAAATCCTTTATTCTGTGTGTGCTCGATTCAAAAAGTACTTAGGACATTTGGTAACGCTCTATAAATCCAATCAGGAGTCTTATTTGACTTTAACCATTTTACCAAATTGTAGAGAATTCTTTCCGCTTTCACAATATATAAAAATCTCATTTTCACAAAAAATTTACTTAAGACCTTTCCCCTCCCTGCCATAGAATTATATTTAGGTATGGCTTATTATTATTATTGTTATTATTATTATTATTATTATTATTATTATTACATAATTATTTTATTGGTGTGTTGGGAAAATAAAAAAGAATTGTTATTGTATTTTATTAATTTGCATTATATTATATTAATTATGTTTTATTTATAGCAATGTAGTAATTTTGTATCATACTGGTTGAGTGGTGCTAAATATTTGTGTACAAAATTCTAGCAGTGCAGATGAAGAAAATTCTGGAAGTGTAGCTAATTGAAAGAGATGTAGTTTCGGATACACAGCTATTAAAGTGAAAAATATTGCAGTATGATTACGTCATAAGACAAATGTAAACTATACGGCATACTTGAGTATTTTTAGACTATAAAGTGATTTGTATAATTTTAAACAATTGACTCCAAATCATAATGGTAAAGTTAGTATTACCTAGCATTATTAAATATTTGTGGTATTTAAGTGCAAGAGAAGTTAATAACAGTTAATACTGTTTTAATGTGCTTATAGAAACACTTTCAATGACATCTGAGTGAACTCGATTGAATTAAATTTTGTCACATAGCACTGAGGGACTTGCGGTATCAATTATGCTATTTTCATACGCTGCAATATTTAACATCGGAAAAATTGCTAACAAAACAGTTGCATCAAAACACGCAAAAAACAAATCAATTCACACAGATGTTCCTATCACTGTTTGTGTAAATAGAGCTGTTTGTTTAAATATTGAACTTTTACCTGGAGCTTTTGAAGTCCAACTCTTCTTCGCAGAATTTTTTAAGTTTTCTCGAAGTGAATATGTCTTTATTTATCTCATAAAACTGTAGGAACTTCCTTCTAACAATACTTCCATTTAATCAACAGAATGTTTACTTGGAACTGAATGAGAAGGGGGATAATATCTTTTTACTTTTCCGTATCTTTCTTATTATTTGTTACTGTTGCTCCAAGATATTTGAACTTCTCCACCCCTTCAAAAGATAAATTTCCAATTTTTATATTTCCATTTCGTACAATATTCTCGCCACGAGACATAATCATATACTTTGTCTTTTCAGGATTTACTTCCAAACCTATCTTTTTACTTGCTTCAAGTAAAATTCCTGTATAAATGATACTCGGGAGGAAATTAAACACAGAATAAATATGGGAAATGCCTGTTATTATTCGGTTGAGAAGCTTTTATCATCTAGTCTGCTGTCAAAAAATCTGAAAGTTAGAATTTATATATCAGTTATATTACCGGTTGTTCTTTATGGTTGTGAAACTTGGACTCTCACTTTGAGAGAGGAACATAGGTTAAGAGTGTTTTAGAATAAGGTCCTTAGGAAAATATTTGGGGCTAAGAGGGATGAAGTTACAGGATAATGGAGAAAGTTACACAACACAGAATTGCACGCATTGTATTCCTCACCTGACATAATTAGGAACATTAAACCAGACGTTTGAGATGGGCAGTGCATGTAGCACGTATGGGCGAATCGAGAAATGCATATAGAGTGTTAGTTGGGGGGCCAGAGGGAAAAAGACCTTTAGGGAGGCCGAGACGTAGATGTGAAGATAATATTAAAATGGATTTGAGGGAGGTGGGATATGATGATAGAGAATGGATTAATCTTGCTCAGGATAGGGACCAATGGCTGCCTTGTGTGAAGGCGGCAATGAACCTCCGGGTTCCTTAAAAGCCAGTAAGTAAGTATCTTTTTTATGCCCCTTTTCCCATGTGTTAGATTTTTTTTAGTTCTGTGTGCCCCAATGGAAGTTCTATTGCTTTTCCGAAAGGAAATTTTTAGTTGCTTCCTTTTCTTGATCACAAACTTTGACAACATTGTATACAATGCACCTCACTTTTCCTAGATCACAACTTATTTTCTCATATCATCGTGAACTGTGATCTGAATTGGTGTTACTTCTGATCCACTGAAGTCAGTTAGATTTAATTCCTCTTTTTACCGTATTAACTCGAGGTACCTTCCTGATGACTCGATTTATATATGAAAGACGGTAATATCAAGATTACTTCAGACGCACTAGCGTTCAAAGATATTTTATCTAGAAATTTCTGCTAGTGTAAACGAGCTTTCTAACCACGGGATGTCAGAAACAAAGATACACTGACATTCAAAGATATCTGATCCGACTAATCGATAGTGATCGATAATATGTTGGTGTAAATGTGGATTCTTTAGTTATTGCTTCTACCAATAGATGGCGAAGATAATAGTCAGTGTTGCCAATTGTGGATAAATATTCATGCATTATGGAATTCAATTTTTCATCCCACTCTACTGATTGTAAAACAACACTGGGTTTAGCTGGAAACCGCTGATATTGTCAATTACGAGAATAATTTATGCTTAATCTACATAATCATTTTCTCTGACACTTTTTTAACTGTCCCAGTAATGGTGCCATCTATTGACAACTGGCGGAACAGTTTGAAAGTTTGTCAATTTTTTATATCTTTGGTTCTGACTTATCCCGTGGTTAGAAAGTTCGCTTACACTATCATAAAGTCGTATGTCGAATACCTTTCAATGTCAGTGTACGACAAAGGGACAAATTTGAGATAGTTCCGATAGTTCTCAATAGGTGACATTACTATTGGGACGAGTAAAAAAGTGTTTGGAAAAAGGGATGATGTAGCTCAAGTATAATTTATTCTCATAATTCATAATATCAGCCCTTTCCCGCTAAATCTAGTGAACTTTTACAATTAGCAGGGGGGGGGGTGAAATTTTGAGTTCGTAATGCAGGCATATTTATGTACGATTAGCGACACTGAATGTCACCTTCGCCATCTATTCATAGAAATAATAAATAAAGACGCCATAATTACACGAACTATCGATTAGTAGAGGCCAGGTACCTTTGAACGTCTGGGTACAATCGAAATCTTCTGCAAATCATATAAGATGAACAGAGAAGCTTACTTACTTACAAATGACCTTTTTTTCATTGCCGCCCTCACATTGTGTATTGTTAATATTGTTATACCACTGCCACCGGGTGCTTGCCCACTTGCAGTGTAAATAAATACATACATACATACATACATAAGTCCGCCATCGGTCCCTATCCTGAGCAAGATTAGTCCAGTCCCTAGAATCAAGTCTCATTTCCCTCAAATCCATTTTAATATTATCCTCCCATCTACGTCTCGGTCTCCCCAAAGGTCTTTTTCCCACAGTTCTTCCAACTAACATTCTATATCCATTTCTGGCATCATCCATACGTGCTACATGTCCTGCTCATCTCAAACGTCTGGATTTAAAGTTCCTTATTATGTTAGATGAAGAATAGAATGCATCCAGTTCTGCGTTGTGTAACTTTCTCCATTCTCCTGTAACTTCATCCCTCTTAGCCCCAAATATTTTCCTAAGAGTCTTATTCTCGAACAGCCTTAACCTCTGTTTATCTCTCAAAGTGAGAGTTCATGTTTGACAACCATACAGAACAACCGATGATATAAGTGTTTTATAAATTCTAACTTTTAATTTTTGAGAGAGCTGACTGGATGATAAAAGTTTGTTAGCCTAATAATAACAAGCATTTGTCATATTCATTCTGCGCTTAATTTCCTCTCGAGTATTATTTATATTTTGTTAGGTGCTGTTCCAAGGTACTTGAATTATTCCACCTTTTCAAATGATAAATTTCCAGGTTTTATATTCTCATTTCGTACTGTGTTCTGGTCACCAGACATAATAATAATATACTTTCTGTAGGTTATATATTATTTTTTAATATATTATCGAAGTAATCTTTATTGAAATATCACGAAAGTTTCCATCTTGTCGATAATTCACTAAATAAAAGTACGAGTTCAAAAAAAAATTTAACTTGAAATATTTATGTACTTTTATAGTTCCGATAATCATACAGTAACTTCTACAGAATTATAGCTATAGTCAAATGTTCACCCACAAATTTCATATTGTAGGAGGCCAACGCACTGGCTTACTTATTTATTTATTTATTTACTTACTTACTTACTTACTTACATATTTACTTACTTACTTACTTACTTACTTACTTGCTTACTTACTTACTTACTTACTTACTTACTTACTTACTTACTTACTGCTTTTAGAGAACCCGGAGGTTCATTGCCGCCCTCACATAAGGCCGCCATTGATCCCTATCCTGAGCAAGATTAATCCAGTCTCTACCATCATGTCCCATCTCCCTCAAATCCGATTTAATATTATCCTCCCATCCACGTCTTGGTCTCCCCAAAGGTCTTTTCCGCACAGGTCTTCCATCTAACACTCTATATTCATTTCTGGATTCGTCCTTACGTGCTACATACCCTGCTCATCTCAAACGTCTGGATTTAATGTTCCTAATTATGCTTATGTTGGAGTTTCATAATAAAAAAAAATATTATATGTTAAGTTAGCATCATGAATCTTTTATTTAATACTAGTATAATTATTACTTTGCCTTCTTTTTATTAATAAAATAATTTATTTTATTGAAATAAATTTCATTGGAAATTGTTCCTTATCGTCAATATAATTACATTAACATCTACTTTTTTAAATAAATTAATCTGTATCCAAACAAGCCTAAATTACATACAGATGAAGCACACCAAATAAATAAATTTTAGTACGGAAGTAGAAAAACATATTTCGTTTGATTATAGCAACTGTAAACAGTTCATTTAAGTAGTGGCCACTCCTAAACTGATGTCAGTTTATGTATGTATAGTTAACCTTATCAGTATAATATGTTAAAACTATTGTCTCTTTAATGCAGATAATAAAGAAGAGCTGTGATTTGGTCTCCTTGGCAACGAATGCTTACGAAAAATGTGACGATAGGAGTAAACATTTCGTCGCGCTTTCCGGATGGAAAACTCGCATTTCACGCATAAACGCGCGGAGAGCGATTTTACTTCATTTTAAGCGTCGTTAAAGCGGAGAGTCGTTAAGGCGGAATGTGGACTTGGTACAACTTGTAATGCAATTTGGCAATCAAGCCACAGGGTACGCATTCATTAGTCAGAAACAGGTGCCGGGATTACTTTTAAGTCGTTGGACAATGTTACTTGGCACCATATTTTATAGTAATTGCGTAACAGGTAAATGTGGTGTGATAGGCCTAAATGTAGTTCATCAGTACAAGCCAATATTATTTTCATCATTATCGTCATCATAATATCGTCATGAGTTTGCTATACTCGCATGGTCATGTACATTCCAGCTATATTTATTTATTTATTTATTTTATTTATTTATTCATTCATTTATGTATTCATTTTATTTATTTATTCATTCATTATTTATTTATTTCTTCATTTTATTTATTCATTCATTTATTTATTTATTTATTTATTCATTCATTATTTATTTATTCATTCATTTTATTTATTTATTATTTATTTTCCATTTTATTTATTTATTTATTCATTTTATTTATTTATTTATTTATTCATTATTTATTTATTTCTTCATTTTATTTATTATTTATTTATTTATTTATTTTATTTATTTATTCATTCATTCATTTTATTTATTTATTTATTCATTTAACTATTTATTCATTCATTTAATTTATTTATTTATTATGTATTTATTTATTCATTTTATTTATTTATTCAGTTATTTATTTATTCATTCATTTTATTTATTTATTTAATTATTCATTTATTTATTTATTTATTCATTATTTATTTATTTATTTATTTATTTATTTATTTATTTATTCATTCATTTATTTATTTATTTATTCATTCATTTTATTTATTTATTTATTTATTTATTTTGCTAATAATTGTAACATAAAATAAGTTATAATAAAAACAGAAAAAAACTTCAGCTCACCCCTGAAAGAGTAGAACTCGTGCTCAGGTGCGGATTCCTGAATTGAAATTAAGAAGTATATAATGCAATTTGTCTTATGCTTTCTACGCAATAAGAATAAAATTTAAATTTTTTTTATTTATAAAATCCATAAAAAAACTTTTAAAATTTAATACTAGAACTATTAGAATTGACAAGATTAGGATATTTAAATATAAATTTGTTATATATTTTGGGCCTGAATTACTACTATTATTAAATACTATAACAGTGTTGTATTTTGGTTTAAACAATCTTAAAGAATCATACCTTTTGTTTCATAACTACGGAAAACAATTCAAAATTATTTCGATTTTTACGTATGAATTTTATTAATACAATATAATAAATTTATCTTATTTTAAGTACATTAAAGTCTAAAAACAATTTTTGAGATATATGATACTAAAGGTTACTTTTTTCTTTAAGTAATGAAATTTTTTATTTTCTCGTTTTGTTTACGGCCCTACAGCAATCTTCAAAATAATTTTCCGATATACGGCGGACAATGCAAGGTAGCGATTTCAATTATTCCACAAGAAAAGAAAATGTAGACACTAGAAAATACTCCAAATTTTAACATGCAAATGAACAAAAAATAAACTGATGTACGTAATCGAAGGGCTTAATATTGTGGATTAGCGTGCAAGATATCTCGTCCAAATAAAATAGCAAAACGCTATGGATTGATTTTTTTCCTCAGGCCAGTCGTGAATAGACAACTATCTAAGAATTAGCTAGCCGACGTGACAGAACTAATGGAGTGGGGAAGAACCACTGAGTTTCTTATCAGTCTGTAACATCGATTTCCGGAACGTGTTTCTTCCGGGGCTTTTATTCCCAGCTCAAACTGCCACCGGTAATTACCACATGCACATGAATTCCGAGAACTATGAGAAATGGTTGTACGAGGGAGTTCTCAATAAACTACCTACCGCTTCTGTCCTATTGATGGCCAACGTCCCATACTGTAACAGACACAAAGGCAAAAGATCAATCCAAATATGACGTGAAATCAGTGATGTTATAAGTCAGCCAAGTTCCGATTACCGACGGCAGGAGTCTGAACTACTGAGCTCGTTGCAGATTTCCTATATGTAGCGATAGCAGCGACCTCATTTCCAATCGATAATAAGAAGTTGGTGTGCCTATACAGTTGTGTTATTGCAAGTTATCTTCAACCTTACATCCCCTAAGGTCCAATTGTATAAAACTCCCTGACTAAAGATCAACTTTGATCGAAGATCGAAAAGTAAACCGAGTTCAACACTTCTTCTATTGTATAAAACTTTTCTGCGATCAAATTATCTTGGTTCAAATGCAATCTAAGTTCACGTGAAAACGATTTGGCAACATCGCATAAACAGGTGAAATACGTGATGCGCGGACCATGTTATACAGGTTTTTCAGTGTTGCCAATCTAGCGATTTTAACTCTTTTTCAGGAACAATTTCTTTTAACTTTTATATTGCTTAAATAGGGATTTAGTGACCTTTTTAGCACCCCATAGTGACAAAATTTAATCTTTCTTTGTTGATAATGAGAAATTTAGCGACTTTACAACTACTTTTTCACGACTTTCCGTATTACACTCTGTTGGAGACACTGTTTTTTTTGCAATGTAAATAATGGCGGACAATAAGAAGAAGGTTGACTGATCTCCAAGTTGTTATCATGTTATGGTGTTTGATACTGCTAAACATAATAAAGCTTTATAAAACGACAATTTTCGTTTAGTAATACAGTTAATTGAACATTTATGAATGTACCTATCATAACCATTAATAATTAATGGTTGTTAAAACATAATATAATTATAGGTTATGTTATTTGATATTGCTGAACACGATAGAGCCTTATAAAATATAAGAATGTTTGTGTATTAAGGCAAGAAATTGAAAGAAATATATATAAATGTACCTAACATATCTATTAATATTAATAATAATGGATATTTTATTTGCACAATCTATCACTCGTATAGTTCGAACAGAAAAGAAATAACTGAACTTGGATCATCTAACTTAATCGGAGAAATTTCTTCAGTCAAAGTTGACTTTAGTTTGAGACAAATTAATCTCAGATTAGACTTTATACATCACAAAATTCCAAGTTCAGCTGAAACAAGGATCAATTTAACCTCTGATCTAAGATTAAATGGTTTATACAATCGGGCCTAAGTCTATCTTTCGAACTCCTCTGTACGGCATGTACTCATCAACGTAACGGCACGGCAAGGATGCCCCTCCCTCGGGTAACGTGACTCTTTTCAGAAAACGTTGGTTCTTTCACTTACGGCTCTCTACTGTAAAAGGCCTTGGTTCACTGCAGACATCATCATTTCACGATACTCCGGTTTTGAGAGGAGAACATGGTTTCGTAGCAGGTTTTAATTAATCTGTAATGAGTAAGTATTTAAATATAATCGTGTGTACACTCGTCTCTCATCCGGGCTGGAGACCGGCAATGGCGGAGTTACTACAGCTATTTCTGTACATTATATAGGCCTACATGACTTACACCTACAGCTGATATGTACATATTCTTATAACAATATTTTACAGGCTTATTATTTAAATTTACATTAATTTACAATTGTACACAATCCATATCCCTATCATCGTCATCGTCTTCATCGCTTGGTCCAAAATTAATTATTATTTCGTCAATGGCATCATCCATTCGGAATTATCTTCTTAATCGTAGGTACTACTTTCTGAACAAGATAGAATTCTTCGATTGTATCCCGAATGACATGTTGATCGAAGTCGTCCACTTCAACTTTACACAAGTCCTAATTCTGGAGTGAAAGAATATGTTTTGCAGAACTATAACAAAACAATAACTTACAACAGTAATTCATTATGTCGTTCACAGTACACACACTATTGTACATAACTATTATAGCAATAATTTCTTATCATTACATATCTATTCTTTCCCGGAGTAGTGTGAGGTTCATTCGGTTGTAATTCAGTATTCTTCTTACTTCTCTTCACGCAACTAATACTTTTGCCAGAGTATTTAGCCGCTCTCTCATAGCCTATTCCTTATTAAGAGGTTCCAGCAAACATTTGTTTAATTTTTCCTCCTCGCAACGCTTAATTATATTTGCGATAATTTCTCTTTCTTCGCTGTGGATAACACCGTTACTTTTTCTCCGCGGTGGTGTGATTTCACCATAATTACTACCCTGTGGTTGCTGCTCCATGTTAACACTACTGGTACGCGGTGAAGGAAATAGTTCTATATTTCTTGACAAGAGATATGCTGCAGAGCATGCGCAAACAACTCAGTTGGCTCCACCCACGTTACGCGCTTCCTTCCCTCTGCCCCTCTGTCCCCGCTCAGGAAGTTCAAGATAACTTGCAATAACAATAATTTATGATGAAGGATGGGTGAAACGGAGAAATTTTCTCTCCGGAACCGGGACTCGAACCCGGGTTTTCAGCTCTACGTGCTGACGTTTTACCCACTAAGCCACACCGGATTTCAGTTTCGATATCGGATTAAATCCTTTCAGTTTAAGTTCCACCACACAGTTTCTCTTTGGTGGCCAACCCTCATGTTATATGACAGTGGAACAATGTCCAACACACTATGTACAAAGGTGCACTCATTAAGAGTGACTAAGTGGCCGGAATCCGACGGAATGAGCGTCGTCTAGAGATGGAACTTAAACTTAGAGGATTCAATCCGGTATCGCAACTGCAATTCGGTGTGGCTTAGTGAAAAACGTCAGCACGTAGAGTTGAAAATCTGCGCATCTCGTGACAGGGAATCAAAACTCCTGTTTAAATTGACTTTAAAAACTGGTCATTAAGTGAATTCCCAGCCGAATAAATAAAGAATTTTCAACATTTGCTATGGAGGTTAGTAATATCCCAAAGATACTCTACATTTGATGTATAACAAATTGTGGCTAGCATCATTCGTTTTGAAATAAAGAAAGAAAGAAATGTGTTAGTTCTATATAAATTACTCTGTATAATCCTTAAATGTAGTTTTGTTTATAAGTATGCATAAGGTTGTAAATATTTGTCTCATTTGAGCTGTTTTATCAGTGAAGCGTGGTGAGTCAGTGAAGTTATGGTTTTACAGTGCAGTGAATAGTTCCAATCAGTTATAATTTATAGTGTAAATGAAATGTGTCCTAAAGTGTCAGCGAAATGCGTCATAGTGCCACTACTGTGAGTGAGATCAGAGTAAAGTGAAAGACTATTATCAGTACCAATGTGAAACTTATGTAGGGCCTATATATCTGCAATGCTCGGAAAAAGTGACCCAAGTCAGTTTCCACAAACCTTTCTTGATAATTTATTGACAACTTACGGAACATCTGCCCGCTTGGAAAAAAAATACGTAAGTATTTCTCCCATTACAATAATTCATACAGAAAAAATCAAATCGACATAAACCAGTGTAAGTTGTCAATAAATTATCAAAAAAGATTTGTGGAAACTGACTTATGTCACTTTTCCCGAGCACTGCAGATATATGTGGGTTGTATTGTAAAATTAGGTTATTTTATGTATTATTATTATTAATTGTAATTATTGTGTATTCTTATTGTATTGTCTATATAATTGTATTGTGTATTGTATAATTGTATTGTGTATTCTTTAATTTTTACCTTTGCTCTAGAATATGTCATTAGGAAAGTCCACTATAACAGAGAGGGTTTGGAATTGAACGGGTTACATCAGCTGCTTGTCTATGCGGATGACGTGAATATGTTAGGAGAAAATCCACAAATGATTAGGGAAAACACGGGAATTTTACTGGAAGCAAGTAAAGAAATAGCTTTGGAAGTAAATCCTGAAAAGACAAAGTATATGATTATGTCTCGTGACGGAAATATTGTGCGAAATGGCAATATAAAAATTGGAAATTTACCTTTCGAAGAGGTGGAGAAGTTTAAATATCTTGGAGCAACAGTAACAAATATAAATGATACTCGGGAGGAAATTAAACACAGAATAAATATGGGAAATGCCTGTTATTATTCGGTTGAGAAGATTTTATCATCCAGTCTGCTGTCAAAAAATCTGAAAGTTAGAATTTATAAAACAATTATATTACCGGTTGTTCTTTATGGTTGTGAAACTTGGACTCTCACTTTGAGAGAGGAACAGAGATTAAGGGTGTTTGAGAATAAAGTGCTTAGGAAAATATTTGGGACTAATAGGGGTGAAGTTACAGGATAATGGAGAAAGTTACACAACACAGAACTGCACGCATTGTATTCTTCACCTGACATAATTAGGAACATTAAATCCAGACGTTATAGATGAGCATGGTATGTAGCACGTATGGGCGAATCCAGAAATGCATATAGAGTGTTAGTTGGGAGGCCGGATTGAAAAAGACCTTTAGGGAGGCCGAGACGTAGATGGGAAGATAATATTAAAATGGATTTGAGGGAGGTGGGATATGATGGTAGAGAATGGATTAATCTTGCTCAGGATAGGGACCAATGGCGGGCTTATGTGAGGGCGGCAGTGAACCTTCGGGTTCCTTAAAAGCCATTTGTAAGTAAGTAAGTAACTGCAGATGCATGTAGGTTATATTGTAAAATCAGGTTATTTTATGTATTATTATTAATTCTAATTATTGTGTTAAATTGTATTGTGTATTCTTATTGTATTGTCTGTATAACTGTATTGTGTATTGTATAATTGTATTTGTATTGTACAATTGTATTGTGTATTGTAATTTTATTGTGTATACCACTGCCACCGGGTGCTTGCCCACTTGCAGTGTAAATAAATACATATAATTGTTCCTTGGCACCAGATTAATCTCGGTGTTTTCAGACAATACCTTGCGGTTGTATGGGTCGCATTTCCATGTCAACGGTACAGTATTGCCACATCTTTTAATATAAACACGTGGTAAAATACAGTTTCAGCTTCTATTGTACTGCTACGGAAACCATATAAATTCCTGCTGACGTTCTGGAAATGTAACATCACTAATCCTAGTGAAACCCGAAAATGCTTGAGGTTTCCTCAACTGTATAATAATTTAAATCGCACTATAGACAGTTCAGAGTTGAAGTTACCGGGCACTGTAAGTGCCATTAATATCGAATCTCTAGCACATTATACACGGGAAGCAGTGCTAATGATTTCATTTCAAAGCACACTTGCCCTTCATCTGTGTTGTATGAAACAGAAGACAATAAAATTAGCCTTGGCAGAGAAAAAGATACATAAATTGTACAGTATGCGGACAAATTACTTTCAAACAATTTAGGAGGTGGTTTATGGGGCTAATAGAGACATATTAAGATAGGAAACCATGGGTCGGAAATGCGTAATTGCTATGCTATGGAAGTAAGTTCCATAAAACCGATTGCTGAAGACGTGGACAATTTCTTTAAAACCATCGAAAGTTCGATATTACGTTCAATGGTATACGAAAGTTAGAATTCGTTATCACATCAAGTTAAAATTATCTACCACTATATATTCATCTGTCGTAAAAATCTTGGCTTCTTTTTCGATAATAATCTAAATTGGAATTTTCAAGTTAAAGAATCGATAAAAAAAATCTGTTCCTCCATTTACTGTTTGAGTCGCTTAAGAAACTTCTTGCCCCAGCAACTAAAACTTACCCTAGTACAAACCCTAGTAATGCCGCACTTCGATTATTGTGACGTTCTGTTAAGTGACCTAAGTTCTGAACTGTCAAATTACAGCGAGTTCAGAATATGCGTCAGATACGTATGCAACATCCGATGATATGATCACATATCACCGTCCTTCGCAAGTCTTTCGTGGCTCCGACTTAAAGAACGCAGAACTTTACACTCTTTGTCTTTACTCTTTCGAATTCTGCACACTTCAACACCAAATTACCTTTCGTCTCGTTTCTCTTATCTATACTCTACCAGATCACTTATCTGTGACGCGCTAAGTATACCTCTTCATAGAACATCTCTTTATTCATCATCTTTTACAGTATCCATCTCGCGTCAATGGAATTCCCTGTCACAAAGTATTAGGGGCTGCAAGACAATAAACACTTTTAAAAACAGCTTAAAAGATAACCTTCTTAGCATTTCACTCCAATCATACTGACTTAAACTATCACTGTCTACATTGTTACTCCTTCCTTTAGACATCATCCTGATAGTGCTGTATTTTCAAAATTGTCTCATAATAATCTCTTTCTGTTATCTAACATTATTTGAAATATATTAACATTCTATGTATTTTAGCTTAATTCTGCTACATAGTTTGTATTTCAGTGTTAATTAATAGTTCATAGTAGGCCTATTTTGTTGTTTAATTCGTAAATAACTCTTGTATACATGTAACTCTTATCGAAATCAAATTTTTTTAATTCTTTGTAAGTTCATACATATGTATGTATATACAGGGTGTATCAAAATACGTGTACAAACTTCAGGCATGGGTTCCTTACACCAAAAGAAGGAAAAAAGTTCATATGAACATATGTCCCATAATCCTTTGTTTCCCCGTTATTCATTTATTACTAAAAGTTTGCGTTCAACGGCCTTCGAGGTCCAACCTCAAAGCTTCATTTCTTTATGCACTCATTCATAGAAGGCTGTGACTCGTTGTATCAGAAATGGACTGCAGATGGCGAAGTGTTGCCATGGAGACTTGTTTACATGTGTCATTTGTCATTAGTCTGTCTTCAACGTTGCAATTGTGAACGTGGAGTGAGTTAACGTGTTTCGTTCAACCATGGCAGGACGATATTCATTTCGTGAGCAGGCTGACATCATTTTTATGTATGGTCGCGCGAATGGTAATGGACGCGAGGCTGTACGGCTGTATCAGATGGCGTTTCCAGACCGAAGACAACCGAATCATCAAACCTTTGTTGCTGTGTACCGTCGCGTTGCTGAGACAGGAACCGTTGCAACACAGACTGGTGATCGAGGAAGACCAAAAGTTGTTCGTACGCCGAACCTCGAAGAAGACATTTTACACTGTGCCGAAAACGATCCAGGTATCAGTACAAGACAATTGGCTGTGGCAACTGGTACATCACACAGTACAACATGGAGGGTACTTCACGAGCAGCTCTTGTATCCGTATCATTTGCAACGTGTGCAGGGCCTTTCGCCTGCCGATTATCCACCACGGGAGAACTTTTGCCGATGTTTCTAGCACAAATAGCCAATCCATTGTTTGTCTCATCAGTTTTGTTTACAGACGAGACAACGTTTGGGAGAGATGGAATTACCAATTTCCACAATGAACACGTATGGGCAGATCGTAATCCGTGCTGTATTTCAGGCTAGACATCAGCAACAATTTAGGATTAATGTGTGGGCTGGAATTGTAGGTGACTGTCTGGTAGGTCCATACGTTCTACCAGCACGTCTTACAGGTGCTATCTACAGGGACTTTACCCAAAACACTCTTCCAGAATTACTGTACGAAGATGTGCCTCTGAACATAAGACAAAACATGTGGTTCATGCATGATGGGGCTCCAGCACATTTTAGTCGCCTTGTTCGAGATACACTGACTGGTGTCTACCATGACAGATGGATAGGCAGAGGAGGACCAGTTCAATGGCCAGCACGTTCTCCCGACCTCAATCCTTTGGATTTTTATCTTTGGGGGCACCTTAAACAATTGGTTTATGGAGCAGACATCCCGGATCAAGAAACTCTTCATCGACGTGTCACGGAAGCCTGCGAAATCATTCAACATCATCCCGGAGTATTTGAAAGGGTGCGACAGTCCATGATTCGACGAGTGCATGCATGACTAGAAGCAAGAGGAGGACATTTCGAGCATTGGTTATGAGTTTTGTGTGTTGGCATATTATGAGTGTACCAATGTGTTGAACAGTTCCTAACGGGGAAACAAAGGATTGTGGGACATATGTTCATATGAACTTTTTTCCTTCTTTTGGTGTAAGGAACCCATGCCTGAAGTTTTGTACACGTATTTTTGATACACCCTGTATATATATTTCTTGCTGATTGAGTGGAAGAGAAGGCCTTACGGCCTTAACTCTGCCAGCTAAAATAAATCATTATTATTATTATTATTATTATTATTATTATTATTATTATGGGAGAATGGTAATCAAGTAATTCAGTATTCTTTTCTGCCCTGGTAATACCAATAACTCACTAGGTGACAAGGATTATGCCGTAACATTGTGCTCCAACAGCATTTGGACTGTCAAAATTTTATGTGTACTCTCCAGGTTGGAAATTATACCATCCAGTCTTTCGGTTGGCGATTCCCTTTTTGTAATAAATAATATTAAGCATTATCTTCGTGTGTTACTTTTGTGGATTTTCCAGAATTCGAACGCCGAAGCCTGCGGTTGGAAACAGAGATAAATGTAGTCACCGGAGTTTCCTGAGATTTGCGGTTTATAATATCGCTCAGTGCGAGGAAATTGGTGCCTGTGGTTTCCATCGGTTTCCAATATCACCCTTTTCTTCTTGCAGGCACGTTCCTCCTGGTGCATGGAAAATCAATACTAAATTTGGCATCGTATCGATAGAGAAGAGAAAATAAATACAGCGATGAAAGAAAGCACACCTCGTCTTCTGCCTCCTTTGCTGTGTCTTTTAGGAAATCGTTCAGGAAGAACTGAGTTTTGGGGTTTATAGGCGACATATGTAAACCGATCTCCAAGAACTTCAATATGCGAATCTGACAACACTAAAGTTTCTGACCTGAACTATTAAGAATAAAACTGTAAGAGACTATTTTCTACAAAAGGAGTGTCGCACACTGAACGACACGCACGTGTTTTGTCATAACGGGATGTTCCGCGTCTGTGCCTCGAAGCAAGTTCGTTTGTATTACATCTGTGCGGCCCAAGTTCCATCACCGTCCAGGTCATTTTGAAATTGTAGTGAACATAGCAGACTTTGCTCAGTGTTCTTCTGTTTCTCCTCATTTAGGTCCAAATTACGTCAACTCTTGCTTAACAGATTAATTACTGATTAATATTTGTTACTTATAATGAAACTAGCATCTGTCCATTCTTATTACTTATATATTTACTTAGGCTACTTACTTACTTAGGCTACTTATTTACTTATTTAGGCTACTTAGGCTACTTACTGACTTAGGCTACTTACTTACTTAGGCTACTTATTTACTTAGATTACTTACTTACTTAGGCTACTTAGGCTACTTACTTACTGGCTTAGGCTACTTACTGACTTAGGCTACTTACTGACTTACTTACTTGGGCTACTTACTTACTTAGACTACTTACTTAGGCTACTTATTTACTTACTTAGACTACTTACTTACTTAGGCTACTTATTTACTTAGAATACTTACTTACTTAGGCTACTTACTTAGGCTACTTACTTACTGACTTAGGCTACTTACTGACTTACTTACTTAGGCTACTTACTTACTTAGACTACTTACTTACTTAGACTACTTACGTACTTAGGCTACTTACTTATTTAGGCTACTTAGGCTACTTACTTACTTACTTAGGCTACTTATTTATTTACTTAGACTAATTACTTACTGACTTAGGCGACTTACTGACTTACTTAGGCTACTTGTTTACTTACTTAGACTACTTACTTACTTAGGCTACTTACTTACTTAGACTACTTACTTACTTAGGCTACTTACTTACTTATTTAGGCTACTTAGGCTACTTACTTAGGCTACTTACTTACTTAGGCTACTTACTTACTTAGGCTACTTATTTACTTACTTACACTACTTACTTACTTAGGCTACTTACCGACTTAGGCTACTTACTTACTGACTTAGGCTACTTATTTACTTACTTAGACTATTTACTTACTTATTTAGGCTATTTAGGCTACTTACTTACTTATTTAGGCTACTTAGGCTACTTACTTACTTACTTAGGCTACTTAATTAGTCTACTTACTTAAGCTACTTACTTCCTTAGGCTAATTACTTACTTAGGCTACTTACTTATTTAGGCTACTTAGGCTACTTACTTACTTATGCTACTTACTTACTTACTTACTTACTTACTTACTTACTTTTAAGAAACGCGGAGGTTCATTGCCGCCCTCGCATAAGCCCGTCATCGGTTCCTTATATTGGTAATAATAGTTACATTCATAGTTCTAAATACAACTTTGAAAGTAATTCAGTAGCAAAGGATTTATAATTGATAATAAATTAATTATTCACTAACAATAACAAAGCTGTATTTGGAAATACAACAGATTTAAGTTAATGATATTTGAGCCGTTCAGAGCAAAAGTGGTGTAAGTCAAAATTGGATAATGAGGTTTAAAGTAAAAATGCTGTAAAATACAATGCAAAGTAGCAATTAATATGTCGTTCTTGCTATCCACTGACTACTAATAGTTTAAATAAAGTGAATATTAATTGTTACTTTGCGCTGTATTTTACAGAATGTTTACTTCATTCTTGACTTAAACCACTTCTGCTCTGAACGGCTCATTTATTTATAATAAGTGCAGCGAAGAGCACGGGTATGGCTAGTTTTAAATAATCTTGTAAGCTTTACAATGGAAATTTAATGGGATGAAATTTATTTTGATCAATTTTAATGTGAACACATTGTAGGAAATATCAACTTAACGAAAAAAGTATCCTTAACTCAGTTTCTTTCTTTTTGTGACTAAACTCGTTTTGTTCGCCACCTTCTCATGTGTCCAGTCAAATTATAAAATATAGAGACAGTTGTATTTCTCGTAGAGTAGCGTCTGGTCTCGGCATTACTTGACACGTTCATGTGTTACCGATTGGTACAGAGTGCTGGAACGTAAGCCCACATCCACCGAAAAACACAACATACATGATTTTTAAAACATTTTGCACAACTTTCTTTCGCTGCAATGGCAAACGCCGTTATGCATTTGTCTTCTCAATTTGGAATTGCACTGATATATCAATATTGCATGGAGGATAGAGATGCGGTGCAGAAACACGTGACTTTCTTCCCTCCAACTCTGCAGATGACTTGTGGTAAGAAGAGCACGTGCGCCACACTAGTCATCCTTCAGATTATGTGGTCCTGACTTCGCACATGTTTTTCTTGGATTGAGCTATTTCGTCGGAATACTGCTTCTGTTTCATAAGCTGTGGGAATGCACGGAATACTACACGGACGCGATATCCACATAGTATTGATCTGATGCACTTGCTGACCTACACTTCTAGGAATTTCTTTTGTTTCGTCTTGTCATCTTTGAAGGCTTGCCATCCTAAAGTGATGTGTTGCAAATCATGAATCTGAACCAGCCATAAACTTTTCTCGATATATATATATATATTTTTTTTGTTTATTCTCCCAGTAGAACGAGATTAAAATAGTTGTCGTATCTACACGCGAGAAAATGACTTATAAGAATTTTCTGTCCATAACTATAAACTTGATTGCAATACTCAAGTAGCCTATCTTCCTTTGCCGTGATTTTTCTTCTTCACCCTTTTCTATTTTCCCAGTATCTTTCTCTAAAGTTCTCATAATTTTTTTTTTCTTTGGCGTAATGTTTAATGCAGATATGTGTTAGATAATAGTACATTATGCAACGAGCCTATAATGAAGGTAATTAAGAAGTGAGTATGGATATTTATGAAACGAGCGCAAGCGAGTTTCATAATTTTCATACGAGCTTCTTAATTACCATTATAGGCGAGTTTCCTACGACTTTTTATGCTCGACCATATTTCTAACTTGATATTATTAATTTTTGAGCAATGTCCCGTATGTTGTGAGATGTGCGCAGACGAGGAACAGATGTCCACATTGACCCTGCTAGGCCATAAGAACCTACAGAGATAACATTAAAATTAAATTAGACATTGAAAAACGAGATGAAAAATTGAATTTATTTGAATATTACTTACAATTAATGCTAATTATTATAGTAACAGAACATAACCTTCTGCGACAGTATTGGATTTCCAGCCTCCGTGACTTTTCGCTAATTCTCTTTCGATTGCATATCCGAGAATAATCGATACTTGCGGTTTTATAACGGTAGAAAGCTGACCTGTCATTGGCTGAACAGTTGTAACCTGAGTCGTCATTGGCTGAAAGACCTGACCTTTAATGAGTAGGTGTACTTTAATGACATGCATTAAAGGTCTGCTACCAGGTATATAATTACTACATTTCGGCATGGTCGAGCATAAATTTATTAATTTACAATTAATATGCAAGCCTTTTTCTATTATTAATATTAATCATTCAAGCCCGGTTGTTCTATATTTATTGCCTAGTTTGTTAATGTGCGTTCAGTTCATGTGTGTAAACATGTACTGATGTTTAGATTACATTAAAACATGTTTTGAGCTAAAAAGAGTATTTTTGAAAATTGCACAAGTATTACTGCGAAATTGCCCGAGCAGTACTGCGAAGTTACACGAGTTCCTGAAACACACACATATGATCTCATGTTTTAGATGGAGCTATTTCCCTGTTGAGATACACTAAAAAAAAAAAATTATACCAACTAATACAATTATGTCTAGTGAGTAACTGCTGCATGAAGCAAATTTTTTTCAAGCATTTTTAGTATAACTATAGACAGAAAACGTTAATACTGCGAAATTAACCGAGTTTGCCTTACATCGTTTTTGGGAGTGTACTGTGGCGGAAGGGGGCCATTTTGAACATGTATGGGCTTAAGGAGTACAAAACAGCAAAGTCGTATTTCTGTCTCATTTCGTTGCTGAGAAATAGCGTTTCAAAATGTGTATACATCAATTTGGGACACTCTGTATATATCGAGAATGACATTGTCATTTAAAAAAGGATATTAATTACACAATATGCTTGTTTAGTTTAAAATGGGAATAACTCAAGACGAAACTCCAGCGTTATTTCTTGTGTCGAATGAGTGAAATGATTCCGGTTTTCATTCAGGGAAAACTTAATTGAGTACAATCTCGTGGCAAGTAGCACACATATGAGCGTCAGTCTAAGGGAGTCACTTTGGTAGAATTTCTAGTGGCGTGTGATTGGCACAACTGTGATCGACTCCCCGAGTGCGCCATGTAGAAGTAGACCTACGTCAGCAGCTACCAAAGTAGGGGAGAGTTGCCTATTTTGTACCATTTTACACATTTTATTTTTTCTAATTTTAACTGACAAAGTTTCAATTATTTCAATAGCGACATCTTAATTCCTGGTATGTCGGGGGGATTTTCCTGAACAGAAAAGTTTACTTCAAGTTAACATAAAGTCATGACGTTCAGTTTTCTAAATGTCTGCAATGAGTACAAATTAGGCAACTGGTTTCCTAAATTGTACCACATACATCAGGGGATCGAAGTTCTTGCTGTGGATGGTGTGTCCATCAAGCAACAGCAATACTGGCTCTTTCTTGTTTTTCGCATGTTTTAGTATTGTAGGCTTAGGCACATTGTATATTCGGGCACATTCATTTATTCCATGATCGACATTCATATATGCAGCAAGAGCAAGACTTAGTGCGTCCTGTGACCATGTCCCGTATTGAAGTTTCTTTCCCATTCTGGAATTAATGTAAAATGCAATTATAATTTGCTACAAAGGAAGAAACTTAAAAACACCAGAACATGAAATGTGGAAATTATTCGATTAAATTCTAAATGCATAATTTAGTGTTTTATGCTATTTTTATGTCACAGTAATTTTTATTATTGGTAATGAACGTCTGACATGACTATTTTAAATTCAGAATTGAATGTGTTTTATTTCCTAAAAATAAAAATTACAACATTATATTAATATTGAAATAATTAGAAGTTAATAAATTATAATTTCTGATTTAAATTAGGTAATTATGTTTTTATTCATACGTCACTATAATTTATTCAAACATTTGTAATGAAAGTTCCTACATTGTACTGGTACATTATAGCACCACAATCTGAACACACGCTCTCGCCATGAAACAATACTAACAATACCATCCCATCGCACCTCCTCATACTCATCCTCTTTCACAATAGCCCTGCCAAGACTCTGGAACTCGCTACCTGCTAGCATCAGGGACTGTCGAAATAAAATTCAATTCAAACGCAAACTTACTAGGCACTTGGTCAGTAATTGAGACTCGTTCAGACATGGTTTCTTGTAAATAGTTCTTTTAATCTACCACAAAATATCTCAATATCCGGTAATTTCATCACTATAGAATTTTGTTATTGTAGGTTTAATTTGTAATTTAGTAAATACAAAAATATTCTTTGTTCTTAACTTCTATGATAAAATATCTAGCTTTCATTAATCAGGTATTCTTGTCGTACTTTAATTTTTATTGTAATTGTAATTGTAAATTTAATATTAATTGTAATCTTATTGTTCATGTTATAGTTGTAATCCCCTGGTAGAGGGGCAGATAAGGCCTCACGGCCTTATCTCTACCAGGTTAAATAAATAAATCTAAATCTAATCTAATCTATAGCAAACTGAAGCCGGTACAAAATACGCAACATCGCCATATTTTCTTTGTTAAATTATTACTGCTTAACGGTTTCTAACAGAAATCTGTAACTTGATGACAGTTACAATATATAAATGTAGTTTTAAATAATATATAGCATTGTGGACTTCCACTTAGCTTTCGGAAGTACTTGTTGTAGCCATGTAGCGCAAAAACTAGATTGAAACTACTTCAAAAAATTTTTTTCACTTCACGTCTGCACAACACAACCCTCAGGCTTCGTCTCTCGTAAAATGGCATATTTATAGATATAGTTCACAATGTTTGACGTAGATGACAACACTTATCATCATCATCATCATCATCATTATCTTCCTAACAAGTATTAGGCCAAGTGGCCTGTTACGGTCTCAAACTAGAATTTTCAGTCCATCTTTTGCCATATGTATGGTAATGAAGCAGTGCTTTTGGAATTCTGCATCGATTCATTCGTTCGAGATGACCCTTCCACTGAAGTTGATATTTGCTGATGAACTGCATAATGGGTTCTATTTGAAGTTCTTGCATTATGTCCTCATTTTTTTTATGATCCCAGCGAGTATATCCAGCTGTTGCTCTCATCTCACTTGCTGTTATTCTACTGACATCTTTATTCTTCACAGTCCACGCTTCGCTACCATAGCTTAATACTGGCTGTGCTAAGGTTTTATACAAGCCTATTCTTGTGTGTCTTTGCACTAGTGAGGGTTTCATGATTTTATTAATGATCCCCATTGTTTTATTATATTTACATATTTTTTCAGCAATATCTACTTCATCATAAGGTGATAGTGTATAGCCAAGATAAGTGAAGGTATTTACTCTTTCTATTATTTTATTATTCAAACAGATTTTGCTTGGTATAGGGAATTTCCCACAAAATGACATGATTTTCGATTTTTCAATATTAATTTCCATGTTATATTTTTCACTGACCTTATTTAAATTGTGTACTGAATATTGTAAATCATCTTCAGTTGATGCCATGAGAACTAAATCATCAGCGAAAAGTAAAGCATCAAGCTGCAAATTTCGATTAATTGGAATAAATCCATGTCGTGTCTGTCGCCAATCTTGAATGATTCTATTTATATATATATATAATAAACAAGTGGTGAAAGGCCACAGCCTTGTCGTACTCCACTATAAATGGGTCGCCACTGTGAAAGTTTATTGTTGCTTCGAATTGCTGTGATGGTTGTTTTATATATATTGTAAACATTTTGTATAATCTGTTGAGGTACTTGATCATCTGCCAAAATCTGAAGTAATTTATTCCGATTGACTTTATCAAAAGCCTTTTTAAAGTCAATGAATGCCATATGCGTTTCTAAATTAAATTCTCTATGTTTCTCAACCAGTAATTTCAATGCGAAATATCCATCACAACAGGACCTTCCTCGACGAAAACCATTTTGTTCCTCACTGATAATATTGTCGTAATGCTTATTGAGTTTGTTTTTCAAAATATTTGCATAAATTTTATATCCTGCGTTCAATAAACTTATTCCTCTATAATTATCCGTAATTTTCAAATCTCCTCTCTTATGTATAGGAATTACAATAGATTTGGTCCAGCTTTCGGGAAATCCTTGTCCCTCCTAAATCAAATTTAAAAATCTCAAAAATTTTGACAACACTTATAAAGGAACTAATTTTCAAGACGGTGGTACAATTTAGGCAACTGTCCCCTAACACCTCGATGCAAAAAGACTAGTATAAAATGAAGTTTCACGTACGCTACCAAACAACTACTTTTTCAGCTCAAAACATGCTCTTCCCCAACAATTTTATCTACATAGCGCTCTGGTGCGTGAATATGCTAATCATGATACAAATTCAAACATTTTCTGCTCATTTAACTGAAAAGTCGTCCTGTACAAAAAATACATAATTGAGGTTTAATGATTAGGTACAAACATATTTCATTCCATTGTAGAAAAAAACTTTACGAAATTATAACGGAAAATACGAAGTTCAATACTTTGAAAATATTTTGAGCGAATAAAGTTTATGACTTATTTGTTAAGTCCTATTCATATAAACCGATTTAGTCCAACATGTCTCAGAAATGAGCATCGTTCTATTTCTTCAGTATATGAGCCGTTCATAGCAGAAGTGGTGTAAGTCAGAATTGGGTAATGAGGTTTAAAGTAAAAATTCTGTAAAATGTAGCGCGATTGCCCAATTTTGACTTACGCCACTTCCGCTCTGAACGCCCCATATAATGAAAAATATCTATCAGCTTATCATTATTCTTCATAACTACAATTTTTTAATGTATTCATAAAATTAAGATTTTGAAGAGAGCTTCAAAATTCCAAGAAACTATTTCAAATATCATTCAATATAGTAGACATCATATGGCTATGATATCTATACTTATCTATTTTTCATTATTTTTATTTTGTATTTTTAATTTATACCTATATCTGTTTGTCTTTTTTATTTTTCATTTTTAAATTGTATTTACCCTGTAACTTCGTCCCTCTTAGCCCCAGATATTTTCCTAAGAACCTTATTCTCAAACACCCTTAACCTTTGTTCCTCTCTCAAAGTGAGAGTCCAAGTTTCACAACCATAAAGAACAATCGGTAATATAACTGTTTCATAAATTCTAATTTTCAGATTTTTTGACAGCAGACTGGATGATAAAAGCTTCTCAACCGAATAATAACAGACATTTCCCATATTTATTCTGTGTTTAATTTCCTCCCGAGTATCATTTATATTTGTTACTGTTGCTCCCAGGTATTTTTTTTTTATGTTTAATATTGGTCGACCAGCAAACTTGCTATACAGACCACTGGTATGGAATATTACATGCAGAATATCATGCTGAGGTTGGCTCTAAAGGATCCTCTAATTAATTTTGTGAATTATGTGAATAAAAATATTATGATTTTCTGTGTTAAATTATGAAGAGTCGTCAGTATCACTAAGAAGGATGTCTTGAGGGAGTTTCCTTTTAAGTCGAGATGGCTGACAAGATCTTGCTCCAATGTTATATGTCACTGCTCCAGGAACGCCAGGAAGTTTGTTGAAGAAGGATTTTGACATTGAATGGATGTACTGTTCTAGTGGAAGAATTCCCAATTCTTGATGCAGTTGCTGATTTCTTACAAACCAGGGGGCATTTGTTCTGGAGAACTTGTAGGCGATGCATGTGTGTCTTATTTGCTGTCCCCCACACCGGCGCTGCATAAGTTAAAAGAGGTCGTACAAGCGAGGTGTAGAGTAGCATTGAACAGTCCAATCCAATTTGTGAACGTCTATTAACCAAAGGGTATAATTTTCGAATTCTAGAAGAGGTTAGTGTGACAATGCGAGTTATGTGGGCATTCCATGTAAGTTTCGTGTTCCCAGGTATTTGAATTTGTCCACCTCTTCGAGGGATAAATTTCCAATTTTTAGATTTCCATTTCGTACAATATTCTCGTCGGGATTTACTTCCAAACCTATCTCTTTACTAGCTTCAAGTAAAATTCCCGTGTTTTCCCTAATCGTTTGTGAATTTTAACAGCTTCATACCCAAAGATAACATTAAATCCATTAAGAATAAAAAAAAACTCGCATCCGTCCACTACTGTGAAGTAATGGTTAACATGCCTCACCGTGAAACGAGCGGGGCCCGAGTTCAAATCCTGATTGGGGCAAGTTATCTGACTGATTTTTTTCCGGGGTTTTCCTTCAACCCCTTTAAGAGCAAATGCTGTGTATATTTCAGCGCTGGACTCCGGACTCATTTCGCTGGCATTATCATCTTCATTTCATTCAAACGACAGATAACCATAGCAGTTGATAAAGCGTCGTAAGAAAACATAAAAAAGTAAATCATATTCCTTCAACTTCCCGATCACACTCATATGAGCTATTCCATCTCAAATCGAACGAAATATAGAGAAAATTAACCTTACAGTTTCTAAATACAATGCAACTTTTTTGTACGTAGAGAACTGTGATACAATGCTTTGTGCAAAGTTTGAGGCATCAGAACTTCATAGTATTTAAATTAATAATATTTAAATTTATCGTATTTTCATAAAATTAGCCATTTTAAACTCTTGTGGCTCCGAAATCCTTTCACCCAACGATCAAAATCATGATTTATTTTGACGCTGAGAAATTAAAGTTTATATTGACATATAAACAGATTTTCTTACTTTTTATGGAAATGGAGAAATTTAGATTTTTCCTCTTTAAGACACCTTTGGCTAGGAAAAAATATTTTTAAAATATATAGTTAGATTCCGCTTTGAAAGTACAAATAAACACATATTTTTTACTGATGGTATGTTGATAAGAAAGTATTGAAAATATCAAATAAAGAAAATAAATAGTACGCGCATGAGATGGGAGGTAGCCGAGACAAGCAAGGCCAGGAGATAAACACGTGATGTGTCGTCTAGCAGTCATGGCTGCGCTACCTTTATCACAGCTTTTCATAAACACAGGAGTAAAATGACGCCCAACGCTCGCTTATCTTCAGCTCTCGGTCAGTGCGTGCAGTACTGCGCCGTGCAAGTCTAGTCGTGTGAAAATAATCTATTTAATACCCTCGAAACTTATTGCCGTACCACTAAGCAAACAATGCCGAATCCCTCTTAATAATGCAAGGTTTTTTCTCAATATTTTTTTTTTTTACATTTTTACAAATGGCCAAAAAGCCTAAAAGCAAGTAAAATTAGAATATCTGTCTCTCTGTGTACAATAAAAATAAGGATTACTTCTTACATAACCTACCAAATATCAGCTTCAAAATAAGCTCTCGTTCAATGTTCTGCAGTAAATGGTTCCAGAGTTCTGAGCGCTGAAAGAGGCTTGTTTTTATAAAATACGCTAAATTTGTCGCTCAATAATACGAAAACCGTTTGACTTTCGATAGTAGGGGAAAGTCGGGTACTATCGGACATCGGATAATATCGGACAGTGCGTTTCTTTCATCTACCACCATATGGTAGTACCTGAATGACATGGTTACGTTTCTCTATGCGACATCACAGAAACGTAACCATGTCAATCAGGTACTATCATCGTGTGGTAGATGAAAGAAACTCACTGTCCGATATTACCCGATGTCCGATACTACCCGACTCTCCCCTATATTTTTGAAAATGCATTCCCCTCAGCACTTTGTACAGGGACATCACTTTATTTTTACCAACATTTTTAATATTAACCTGGCTATACTCGGAAACACTGTTGCCCCTTTCCATTACAGGAGTTTGATGTTACTAGTGCAATATTTAAACAAATCATTTTACTAGGTATAGGAGGAGAGAAAAGTAGTGTATCCATTTATGTTGTAGGGAAATACGATATTACGATTTTCAGTTTGATCATCACTTTTACGGAATTTATCAAAATACAGTAGAGTAGTAAATTTTTTTTTTTTCAAAAACTCAACTTTTCAGGCGGCTATGTTCGTTATGTAATGTCTACTTTACTTAGCATATTAATTATTGGTGTTAACATTCAATATAGAGAGTGCATTTAAATTGAGGGGGGTCATAAGTAAAGGGCTGTAAGTGCACTTAAGCTACTTTTGAGAAAATGGGGTTTAAATATTTAAGCTTTCGTAAAACCGGTGAAATTTTTATTTAAATTTTAATGTGTGATGCGATTAAAATATCCCTTTGCCACTAAAATTTTAGATACTTTTGCTTACACTGGATGCACTTAACTCATGTTATTATAAATGTCACTAGCATTCCTTTGCTTCTAGCCACCTCAATTCAAAAAAAGCTAATCTGAATTTTTAAACAAGTTGCTGAAAATGGTTGCCGTTCATTTCAATGCAGGCTTCAATTCAGTACGCACATTATTAAAAATATTTTGAAGCATATTGTCTGAAATTGAATTTATCGTTTCTTGAATATTTTTTAGTACGATATTATTAATATAGGTTCTTTCTTCTATAGAAAACGCAATCATATTTATGAAACACACTATACACTGCAGTGTTTACTTCACTGCTTGAAGACTTCGAATGCAACAGCGGCCGTAAGTTTATGTGTCTGACGGGAGCAAGGACATTAGTGAAGGGGTGAGAGTGAAGTACATTCAGAAATGCAGGTACAATAAAAATGCAAGTAAAAATAAAATGATGTGTCTGTATAAGTAGGGAAAAAATTAGAGTATAAGAAAATGCGAGGTTTTTTACTGGTCGATTTCATATGGAATAGCCCATATAGTGAAATTCGATCTCAAGTGGTTATCCGCAAATTTTCGTCGCACTCTCTTGTTATTGCTACATGACAGGCAAACATGGAGACAAGAAGAGTGTGGGAAGCTGTACCTGTAATGGCGTGGCCCGTGTCACTCATTTGCTGAGCAAACAAGGGACGGAGTGATCTGAAGCTGATTTCGGGACGTGGGAATAGCTAATTTGGTGCATGTATGCTGCAACAAGACAATCCTCGAGTGATTACAACATTTCGACAGGCAAACACTTCACGGTGGCCAAACTTTGGACTCGTAATGCAGGGATGTGCCACTATACAGTCGTTCTGTGTCGGGGGAAATCTGTAATACAGAATGGCATAACAAAGAGACATTTACATTAGACAGCGCGTTGAGCGTTCTACTCAGTGCTATTCTGCTCTGTTTAATCTCCCCTTTCAACTGCAGTACATTAGGGGTTCCTTTACAGAAGAAAACTCAGCGTATTATTATTATTATTATTATTATTATTATTATTATTATTATCACTTACTTACTTACTTACTTACTCACTCACTCACTCACTCACTTAATTACTTACTTACTCACTCACTCACTTACTTACTTAATTACTTACTTACTTACTTACTCACTCACTTACTTACTTAATTACTTACTTACTTACTTACTCACTCACTTACTTAATTACTTACTTACTTACTCACTCATTTACTTAATTACTTACTTACTTACTTAATCACTCACTCACTTACTTAATTACTTACTTACTTACTCACTCACTTACTTAATTACTTACTTACTTACTCAGTCACTCACTTACTTACTTAATTACTTACTCACTCACTCACTCACTCACTTACTTACTTACTTACTTACTAACTTACTCACTCACTCACTCACTCACTTACTTAATTACTTACTCACTCACTCACTCACTTAATTACTTAATTACTTACTTACTTACTTACTCACTCACTTACTTACTTAATTACTTACTTACTTACTCACTTACTTAATTACTTACTTACTTAATTACTTACTTACTTACTTACTTACTCACTCACTCACTTACTTACTTAATTACTTACTTACTTACTCACTCACTCACTTACTTAATTACTTACTTACTTACTTACTCACTCACTCACTTACTTAATTACTTACTTACTTACCTACTTACTTACTTACTTACTTACTTACTTACTTACTTACTTACTTACTTACTGGCTTTTAAGGAACCCGGAGGTTCATTGCCGCCCTCACATAAGCCCGCCATTCGTCCCTATCCTGTGCAGGATTAATCCATTCTCTATCATCATATCCCACCTCCCTCAAATCCATTTTAATATTATCTTCCCATCTACGTCTCGGCCTCCCTAAAGGTCTTTTTCCCTCCGGCCTCCCAACTAACACTCTATATGCATTTCTGGATTCGCCCATACGTGCTACATGCCCTGCCAATCTCAAACGTCTGGATTTAATGTTCCTAATTACGTCTGGTGAAGAATACAATGCGTGCAGTTCTGTGTTGTGTAACTTTCTCCATTCTCCTGTAACGTCATCCCTCTTAGCCCCAAATATTTTCCTAAGCTCCTTATTCTCAAACACCTTAACCTATGTTCCTCTCTCAGAGTGAGAGTCCAAATTTCACAATCATAAAGAACAACCGGTAATATAACTGTTTTATAAATTCTAACTTTCAGATTTTTGGACAGCAGACTGGATGCTAAGAGCTTCTCAACCGAATAATAACACGCATTTCCCATATTTATTGTGCGTTTAATTTCCTCCCGAGTGTCATTTATATTTGTTACTGTTGCTCCAAGATATTTGAATTTTTCCACCTCTTCGAAGGATAAATCTCCAATTTTTATATTTCCATTTCTTACAATATTCTGGTCACGAGACATAATCATATACTTTGTCTTTTCGGGATTTACTTCCAAACCGATCGCTTTACTTGCTTCAAGTAAAATTTCCGTGTTTTCCCTAATCGCTTGTGTATTTTCTCCTAACACATACACGTCATCTGCATAGACAAGAAGCTGATGTGACCCGTTCAATTCCAAACCCTGCCTGTTATCCTGATTTTCCTAATGGCATATTCTGGAGTGAAGTTAAAAAGTAAAGGTGATAGTGCATCTCCCTGCTTTAGCCCGCAGTGAATTGGAAAAGCATCAGATAGAAACTGACCTATACGGACTCTGCTGTATGTTTCACTGAGACACATTTTAATTAATCGAACTAGTTTCTTGGGAATACCAAATTCAATAAGAATATCATATAATACTTCCCTCTGAACCGAGTCGTATGCCATTATTATTATTATTATTATTATTATTATTATTATTATTATTATTATTATTATTATTATTATTATATAATACTTATGGCTAATGGGAGTATAAGGGTAGAGTACATCAGTTATTCATAGATTTCAAAAAGGCATATGACTCGGTTAAGAGAGAAGTTTTATATAATATTCTTATTGAATATGATATTCCCAAGAAACTAGTTCTATTAATTAAAATGTGTCTTAGTGAAACGTACAGCAGAGTCCGTATAGGTCAGTTTCTATCTTATGCTTTTCCAATTCACTGCGGGCTAAAGCAGGGAGATGCACTATCACCTTTACTTTTTAACTTTGCTCTAGAATATGCCATTAGGAAAGTTCAGGATAACAGGCAGGGTTTGGAATTGAACGGGTTACATCAGCTTCTTGTCTATGCGGATGACGTGAATATGTTAGGAGAAACTCGACAAACGATTAGGGAAAACGCGGAAATTCTACTTGAAGCAAATAAAGCGATAGGATTGGAAGTACATCCCGAAAAGACTGGGTATACGATCATGTATCGTGACCAGAATATTGTACGAAATGGAACTATAAAAATTGGAGATTTATCCTTCGAAGAGGTGGAAAAATTCAAATATCTTGAAGCAACAGTAACAAATATAAATGACACTCGGGAGGAAATTAAACGCAGAATAAATATGGGAAATGCCTGTTATCATTCGGTTGAGAAGCTTTTGTCATCTAGTCTGCTGTCAAAAAATCTGAAAGTTAGAATTTATGAAACAATTATATTACCGGTTGTTCTGTATAGTTGTGAAACTTGGACTCTCACTCTGAGAGAGGAACAGAGATTAAGGGTGTTTCAGAATAAGATTCTTAGGAAAATATTTGGGGGTAAGAGGGATGAAGTTACAGGGGAATGGAGGAAGTTACACAACGCAGAACTGCAAGCATTGTATTCTTCACCTGACATAATTAGGAACATTAAATGCAGACGTTTGAGGTGGGCAGGGCATGTAGCACGTATGGGCGAATCCAGAAATGCATATAGAGTGTTAGTTGGGAGGCCGGAGAGAAAAAGGCCTTTGGGGAGGCTGAGACGTAGATGGGAAGATAATATAAAAATGGATTTCAGAGAGGTGTTATCTGATGATAGAGACTGGATTAATATTCCTCAGGATAGGAACCGATGGCGGGCTTATGTGAGGGCGGCAATGAACCTCCGGGTTCCTTAAAAGCCAGTAAGTAAGTAAGCGTTTTAAGAAACCCAGAGGTTCTTTGCCTCATAAGCCCGCCATTGGTCCCTATCCTGAGCAATGTTAATCCAGTCTCTACCATCATATCCCACCTCCCTCAAATCCATTTTAATATTATCTTCCCATCTACGTCTCGGCCTCCCCTAAGGTTTTTTCCCTCCGGCCTCCCAACTAACACTCTATATGCATTTCTGGATTCGCCCATACTTGCTACATGCCCTGCCCACGTCAAACGTCTGCATTTAATGTTCCTAATTATGTGGGTGAAGAATACAATGCGTGCAGTTCTGCGTTGTGTAACTTTCTCCATTCTGCTGTAACTTCATCCTCTTAGCACCAAATATTTCCCTAAGCACCTTAACTTCTGTTCATCTCTCAAGATGAGGGCTCAAGTTTCACAACCATACAGAATATATAACTGTTTTATGAATTCTAACTTTCAGCGTCGTACCATAGACTCTGTCCCATTCCGAGGCTTATTTTGGAGTTTTGTAACAAACTTTTTTTACGGTGATGGGTTGTTAGCCCTTCGCTCAACTCCCGAGCTGGAGGACCACCCCTTATCGGCTTATTCAAAATATTCGCAGCTACCCTCCACATCTAGAGGCCGTCTTCTCTATTCGCAAGTTGAGGACGCGCCATGCCGTGGTGATAGGGACCCACAGTAGATGGCTTATTATTATTATTATTATTATTATTATTATTATTATTATTATTATTATTATTATTATTATTATTTATTGTAATGAGAATCATAGTTCACAGAGACTTGAGTACAGGAAAGAAAACAAAGTGAACAACAAAAATTTTCGAAATTACAGCTGAGTAAAAATGTTTGAGAAACACAGTATAGAAAAAGAGAGTGGGTAATGTATGTAGGCTTAAGTGCGTAGGTAGACACTGTATTATTATTGTCATTGTTATTATTATAATTTTTATTACATACCGTCACTTGGGGTAACATTGGCCCAAATATTTTACCATTCTAATAGTAACCGTCTGTAATTTAAGAGTTTGCTCCTTGATCTTAATGAATATTTTTATAAGGGGTTCTACATGAAGCAATAATGGATCCTAAAGCAATTAAAACATTTTGGTTTAGTTTTATCTGAGTTTACATATTTTTAAAATATTGGGTCAATGTTGCCTTGACATGGGATAACTTTGGCCCAACTTTCGAACTAGCATGGTAAGCTATGTTAAGGATAATTTTGGGCCAATGATACCCCAAAACAACTGCTGGTTTACCCAACTGATATGACATAATGCATTGCAATGACACTCACATAACTTTTTTAATAATACGTGTAATAATGCATTTTTTATTAATAAAACATAATTTTAAGGTTGCAATGAAAATTATTTTATTTTATCTTACATCCTGCAATAGAACAAACTTCAATATAATTAAGACTACAGAACACCTTATAATACATTCCACACATTTTTGGCGTATTAATTCTTGTCTTTACATCACTCCATTTGTGCACCAACATGCTGGTCATTTCCAACCTTTAATTGACTTTGTCATGCAGTCAACAGTTGGACCTTCTTCTTCACCTGATGGCAACTTCTTCACTGTTGACCATCATATTCCACAATGACAAATTCTCCTTTTCCTGAGAGTAATTTGCATATGGCCTAGTTCCAGGTACAACTATATGTGTTCTTGGCATTTTTTCACAAGAGGCTGAAAAAAAAAAAAACATATCTTTGTTAAAATTATGTTATATAGTTGTGAGAAAGTATAATTCAAGCCATGGTGCTGTAGGCCAATGTTGCCCCATTCGTGTACCAAAACTTACACCTTTCCCATTTTAAAAATGTACAATCAATACGGCAAAAAAAATATATAAACTTTAAAACTTAAATTACTTTAACCGACATATTTATAATATTCCTTGGTACTTACCTGATTTTTACCTCTCAAAATACCGTTCAATCATTCAAATGTTTCCAGAATATATTTTTCACCAAAAAACAGCTGATCCACATGAAACAGTGCTGCTGCCTAGTGTTAACTTTTGAAACTTCTTTATTAATTGTTTTTTACCGACTGGAGCTGCCATCTACACAGTACAATTGAAACTACTTACATAAACCACCTTTTCTGGGAGATATTAAAATTCAAGCTTATATTTTCTGTTGGGCCAAAGTTAGCCTTAATGGGCATATGTTACCCCAGTTGACGGTATATGTATTATTAGATATTAGTAATGCCAGTACCATACTTACAAAATAACGAAATTGACTAAGACTCAATTGAGAAAATATTATTAAAAAAAATAAAAGATAAAAAGCAAGGCGCTCCCAGGTTGTAGGAAAAAGTATTATCACCGCGCTCTCATGGTTAACATGTCGGCATCATATAATAACGTGCGGTGTGCTTTTAAAACATAATTTAGCAGACCGATTGTTGCTCTGTAGGTTTCACTCTAAGCGTCACGTTGTCACGTCTACTTCCTCGATAAGAATAAGCCCTAGTTTGTTGTATTGTTAAATGGCTATTATTATTATTATTATTATTATTATTATTATTAGTATTATTTCAAATACCAGTACGTTGACATTCTTAACTCTTAATAATAACTCTTTAATAATAATTTTTAATCACATACCTTAATGATCGTCCTCAGCACAAGACATTGCAACCTCGGTTTTAGTCCACGTGGATTAGACAAGTAGGTGTCATTTAATAATGGAAGCAGCTTATTGGTTGCAATATTTAAATTGAGGCGAGCGATTAGAGCGGCGACATAAGAAATTGAAAACAATAATGGAATTAAATTTCAAACACCTGTCGAATGTTAACTATGAGACCGCAGCGATAATACCTGGGTGGCGCCCTTAAGTACCCTGGCACGACTACACCCCTGGCAATATCCTTAAAAATACAAGCTTAATATGTCTCTAGTGTCCTCAACACAACACTCGTGTAACTGTCTCTTCCACTGTGACAAAATTCAAAACTTCTTTCTAAGTCCTGTAATTTGACTGTAGTTTACTTACAAATATTGCTGTAGAATTCAGGGGCGAATGCTAGTCACGAAAGTTAGGCTTGCTCTTTTATTCATAGGTGAAGATGGGAGGATGTAATAATTCATAATTAATAAAAATAATCAGACCCACATAAAAATTTATTTTATAATTATGAAATCATTATGAGTCTTGGATCATATTCGCTTATCAGATGTAGAAGTTCGATATAATATAACAAACATGGCCAACAAAACAGTTTATTCAGTTTTTTCGACCCTGCCAACCAATGCACATTGTTGTATTGAGCTGCACTGAACAGCGTACATATTCTCTGTAATGTCTGTCTTCTCTTGAATAGTCCTTCGGGAAAATAGATTTAATAATAAGGTTTCAATGACACACAATTCCGAACTCATTGCAATACTTCAAATTAATGTTTAAGAATTAATAATACATGTAGCAGCTAACACATGCATTCCGCTCATACAATTACATTGCACTCGCAAATCACAGCACATTCCCGCTGTCAATACTGGTCTGTGTAACGTTAAATAGTCGTTGGTGTAGCTCTCGGACCAGAGCTTCAAACAACACATGACAGAAGCATGTGCGCCTAGGACGGACTAAGGAGGAAGGCACTTGCGCGCGCATCATATTCTCGCTGTTTCTACGTCTTTCCTGTAGCTCCGAGAAACGAGCAAGCGTTGCGATACTTGCGGTGTGCAACCTGCGGATGGTATTATGCCTATACAATATTCCAAATATCAAAATAAACTTTAGTGTACGTAATTCCATTTTGAGAAATACACATTCTACGAAAATATTAGGCTTGCACAGCAAGCATAGCATGCCCTGAGAAATCGCCCCTGATAGAATTGCATATAACGTTGTTTGCAATATCTACCAGCTGCGGTTGATCTTCATTGTGGAGAGTTTGGAAGCGTCACTTCACGGTATGAGAAAACATGCGAGTATTTATTCGAATTCAGAGACGTAATTAGGAAAGCTCTTCGGCCCAGTAATTAGACATGCTTTATAACTATGCCATTTGTAGAAGGTCTTATCTTTTTTGCTATTAGAACGGAGATCGTAAAACTGAGGCTAAAACGTACTCACTCGTGTGATGAAATCGTCAGGTGTCGTTTTATATTCAGGCTGCTGTATTTTACTGCATCTCATCTCCACTTAATTTAATAGAATAGGTGGCATCATATCCGTGCGAGTTATATTTTCTAATATTTCCATAAACTAAACATTTTTCTGCCTCTTCTATAAACTCCCCCACCAAGAGATATACTGTTTTCGCTGTAAGAAAAATCCTAATAAGCGTATTCCGAATCTCACTGGTGAGCAATCCCATGGCATCACGGTGTTCCGAATTCCACCGATGACGTCATTGATGCTCCACCGGTGTCGCACCGGTGCCATCAACTTGCAGAGGTGGTGGCAGTCTCCATCAGCCGCCATCAGTGAATCTGATTGGTTCTTGTATAGGGCGGGAATTAGCAGACGAATAACATCGTGCACTGTTGTGTCATGGCGGTGTGTTCTGCTGTATTATTTGTAATGAGCACAACGTAAAAACAATATGTTAATGGCTTATGAGCGAACATGTCAACGGACCAGTTATTACTACCGGTTCAAGAAATAAATTGTTTATGCTATCTTTTCTTTGAACGAGATGGGAGTACGAAAATTTCGCAAAATTTTGCTAGCGTAGCACAGACAACAACTTGTACAGTCGCCATGACAGCCATCGATCCTTCCAGCAGTTTTGTTCCTTATTTCGCTGCAACGTGACGTCATTGATGCCACCGGACTGGTGAGATTCGGAATACGCTGAATGTAAACATAAGCACGTTGCTGCCATACCCGTGATTGGCTCCCAGTCGAAACACTCACATGACGCAGAAAAATATAGTTCGTATTTTGAAACAACAATCTTGTATTATTTGAAAATAAAAAATTGAATTCTAGTTGTAAAATACAATGAAACATTTAACTTCACTCATGTGTAAAACGCTATGTAAAGAAAAGCTACTTTTATATTTTGTTATGTACTATGAACGCGGATGAATACCAACAGTAATAACGAAGTAGTCTGTTCTTGTAACAAGCTGGCATCACTTGAGCTCGTAGTTGTTCACGTAAGCAGGTACACTGAAGTATGGCTTCTGTATCCTCAACTGTCCATTGTGAAGACATAAGACTTAAAAATAATTTAATTGTAGTAATTATAAAGTAAATGTTTCCTAAGCAAACGAATGCATAGTAGTGAGGTTAGGCCTACTTGACGAGTAACGGGAAATGTTTAACATGAAACAGAATGTACAACAGTAGGCGGGAACACGTACTGAGAATCTATGGCGCCAAACAGCGGCCAATGAAGCCTCACTTCAGTCACGTGGTATTGTTTATATTAGGATTTTTCTTACAGCGAAAAGATTAAGACGTTTCAGAGATTCTTAACTTATAAATACAGGATGGAAGTCAAATAACCTTGTAGATTAAAAGGGATGATAGGGTACACTTAAATGAATACAAAAACTTTATTACGTTTTGTGATTAAATGCACGGTTAATTAGAAGATTAAGTTTGAAGTTTTAGCATTCCGGCAACATCGCCGCTAACTCACTATACTCGTGATACAGATGTAAGAGGTCAACGAACTCGGTGTGTCTCACTATAGTCCCGTCGCTCTAATTTCCGGCAGCCAATCGCGTTGCAGGTCGGCTACATTTAAACGTGTGCGTCTTGTGATTCGCTTATGAAGACGTTATTCATTTCTTAAGGCTCGATAAATACTTTAATCGCCCGCCATTTTGGCTCTTTCGTTAACGTTCGCAGAAAGCACACGAAGACGTTATTTGCCGCTCAAATATTTTTTTTACTTACAGTGCGTTTGATTTATTATCATAGGAGCTACGACATGATAATGTTTAACGGTGTGGCAAATAGATTCCTCGTATGGTTGCTAGGCAATGAAAGAACAAAAATGGCGAACGATACCACCTACCTAGACTTCATAGAGCCTTCACTTCCTAAGACGTAAGCAAAGAGGAGGAGTCACGCCGGGAATAACAGCGTCGCGACTATAGGTGAGTTGTTCTCTTGCGCGACGTTGCCACATGCTCGGATCGTGAAGTGGCTTGAAATTAGAGTTTATTAATTTAAATTTACAGGAAATTCGTTCACGCCATTGAAATACGCCAGAGGAGTAAATTATTCTTTATTAGATTTCCCATCGATATGGACAAAAATCACGATCCTATTCGCAATAGTAATCGAATAAGAGGTGGTTAAACACTTGGGGGAAAAAACATATTTTTTTTTCAGAAAAAAACTATAAACTTTCCACCAATATGATAGTAACTTATAGTTTTTTGTTACATAAAACATGAGCTCTTCGCCCTGAAAATCTGCAAGGATATTTCACTTCCAACCTGTACAATCAAGAAAAGATCAACATTAATCTGCCAACAGTTGATTACTTCAAAGCAAAATACCAGCTTGAAGACATTGAAGTGATTGGTCTTCTTATTGGAGCTCGTGGTGTGATTCCCAAGTTCTTTGAAAGCTTCAGGAAGACTTTTGAACTACCACAGACACTTACTGCTGACATCATAACTTCAGTTTTGAAACGCTCTTGCCAAATTCTGAGTCATCATATTCACTCTGTTTAATTTATTTTTCTTCACTTTATAATTCATATATGTTTATTTTAATTTTCTGTCAACAAATTTATGTAAACATTTAATATTGTAAAATTCACGTAGGAGAGTATACTGAGTCCTTCTGGGCTACCTCCAATGAGAGGCAGTTAACAATTTAAATTAAGACAAGACTTGAACCGTGATTCTCATCCTGCCTGTGACAAGTCACTTTCACCGCCTGCTTCACTGATACAAATTCCAAAATATATGAGTTTAATCCGAATTAAATGTAGACATAAAGTGTCAAGCTATTTTACTAAAACAGAAGCAAATTAATACACGAGGAATTGAAAATTTCGATCCCTTTCCAAGAATATTACATACATACTTTATTCATTACTTGGTATTCCCCAGCAAAATTTCACTCTTATTTCGCTTTCAGAACGTACAAATAGAAATATTTTTTATTTTTTTTTTTTTTCAGAGAACTGAGAAGTTCGTGAGAACTATTATAAAGAATTGTGCGTAATATTGTGCATTATACAGATATATTTTAAATTTAAAAATGTGTTTAGGGAGCCATGATTCCAGAAGTAAATTTCAAAACTTTAAATATTAAGTATTATATCAAAACAACTTTTCTATGGTATTCCAATACACACCAACTACGAGTACATTCCTGTGGGTTCGCCATAACTGTCTAAATGCTGCACAATTCACACTGAGTTGAAATGTAAACTTTCACACAGTTTTCTTCTATTCAACGATGCCACAATGACAAGCGAAAAAAACGGGAACAGCGTTTTTTTTTCTTATAGATACATCTATTGTTTTCCGCCAACAATAATACTCGTAATTGCACATCCCTTGAAATTCTTTGAGCCGTTCTTTCTAATGGCACCGGTATGAATTTCGTAATACTTATAGTTAAAAAATTATAGCACTTTATCATAACGGAATGCTTCTGTGGACACACTATATTTTGACAGATTATTTTGTGATCATCCTCGAAATTGTATTGAGTTATACACTATTTGTCAATATGGCACTGTTTGTTAGTATATTTCCGTCCATATTATTTCATTTTCCTATCTGTTTCTTCATATCTGTTCTTGTAAACCTTCAATTCAGCTTCAATCCTATAGCTACGTATTCAGCTCTTTACAATTTATCGTTGGTTAAGCAAGAGAATGGCTGCTTGTAACGACCCCAACGAGTAGGCTACCCTTCTGGCTCCCTCTTTTCATCTGAAGACGAAGATAGAATCAATCTTCGAATTGTTGTGAATTCATTAAAACTAAGAAATCGAAAAATTCCAATATACACCACAACGCACCAATATTTCCTTCCTTTTTTAGATCAGGAGACTGTTAAGACAGACAATTCAATACTTTCAATCTTATCATTCACTATATTTTGGAAAGTTTTCAGCAGATGAAAAAGAACATAGGCCCATGCAATGAATTGGGGAAGAAGAAACAAAAGATAATTATGAAGATCATAGTAAACATTGTTCACAACGGTTTACAACTATACTAGTGGCTTGTGCAGCAAATGCTGCAAACTAAATAAATTAGAAGTTCAAATAAAAATTTTTAAGATTTATTTTCAATGAAGAATAGGCCTACCAGTCATTTTAAAAATTATTTGCACCATAATAATGAAACATACTCTCTCTGAATGGTTTTTATGCCAAATATTTTTTTCTTGAATCTATCCATCTTCAGTTTTTGAGTTTAAAAGCGAAAACGCAAGTAACAATGTCAGGGAGATCAGTGAATTTTTCATGAGGTAGTAAAGCAGTAGTAATTATTTAAGGTCATCGTGGATTGTACCTATGTGAGAGTTAAGAAAATGCCAGATTTGCCATGCTTTCGAACAATAGACATAGCACCTTGATATAGCTGCTGCATGTTTCATGAACTACCTTGGAATGTAGAGGGTAGAATAATTTTATCCTGCTAAGAGATCTTGCTGAAATGACCGGGAGACTATAAAATCTTGTAGGCCTCTTATTTTATCAGTGGTCTTTTCTTAGAATTGTAATTTTTGCACTCTCTCCGGACAGTACTGGAGAGAACCACGCGTATAAATATCCACACCACATAGCCATAATTAAATATATAAAAAGACCCACACCACTTCATTAATAACTATAAAAATATCTCATTTTTAATAACAATAAATTTTAACTTACGTAAGTTTTGTAGTTTACAGTAACATATACTGTATAACAGCCATCACTCAGTACATTATAGAAATGAACATCTAATTTGAGATATTCTCTACGTCTACTTATATAACCCTAAAGGTTTGAGTTCCGTAACATAAATAGACTATATCATTAATATGTGACTTGATTTTACTAAGTCTTAAAAGTTTTTAATAACCAATTATAGAAACGTTATAAAAAATTACATAAATGAAGATCGACATATTGTTGTCATTATGATGTCACAGAATTCGCTCTGATTTGCTCTCCTATGTCAGCAATCCTGCATGGCCTTCGTGTAATACTGCTCATTGTAGTGTGTGTGTTTTGTTTTATTCTGAAAAGCCATTGTGTCTCAAAACTGACGACAGATGGATTTTGGAAAATAGGAAAATGATGTAAGAAAATTGACATTTCACTGAAAACTACTATTTTTCTGAAAAACTTTGGGTTCCACTCTTCAGAATGAGAGGTCATTTATTAAAATCCATTCAGCCGTTTTCCCGCAATTTCCATTACCAGTTCAAATTATATATATACTAGTGGCTTGTGCAGCAAATGCTGCAAACTAAGTTCATTAGACGTTCAAATAAACATTTTTCAGATTTATTTTCAATGAAGAATACCAGACATTCGGAAAGTTATTTGCTCCCATAATAATGAAAGGCACTCTCTCTCGAGCCAATACTGAAGAGAACCACGCATATAAATATCTACACCACACCGCCATTTAATATATAAAAAAGACCCAACCCCACTTGATTAATAACTATAAAAATATTTGATTTTTAATAATATTATTATCTTACACAAGTTTTATAGCTTTCAGTAACATATACTATATAGCCGCCACTCAGTAAAATATAGAAATCAAAATCTAATTTAAGTTATTCTCTACATCTACTTAAATAAACCCAAAACGTTTCACTTTCATATCATCAATATAGCATTAATATGTATAATTAATGGAAAATAGTCACATCATGGCATTAACTACAATAATATTTGATTTCTAATGGTAATAATGTCATCAAACCACCTCAAGTTTTGTAGTTTTTAATATCCAATAAACAGCTGTACTCAGAAAATTACACACCACAGAATCGAACCTGTAAATTATTTGTAGTAAGTTAAGTTTTTAATAACCAATTTAATTGGAGCTCTAAATATGTCAGCATTCTTGCAGATCGTGGCCTTCGTGTAATATTGTTTACTGTAGTGTGTGTTTTGTTTTATTTTGAAATGCAATTAGCTAGTTCTCAAAACTGACGACAGATGGATTTTGGAAAATAGGAAAATGATGTAGGAAAAATTGACGTTTCGCTGAAAACTACTATTTTTCTGAAAATCTTTGAGTTCCAAGCTTCAAAATGAGGGGTCATTTATTAAAATCCGTTCAGCCGTTTTCCATTACCAGTTCAAATTATGTATATAGATTGTTCACAACGGTTTACAACTATACGTTACAAACGAAATCTGAAGTCCAAAATGAAGGAAGAGGAAGAACTGATTCATTGCGGGAGATCGGTTACGTTTGAAGTTTAAATCTGTTCCTTCTGTGTGAAGCTTTGTTTCAATGCAGGAGAAACTCCGAGCTTAGCAGATTGTAGGACGCCACCATTCCTAAACATCCTTCAGCACAACATCCAACTACAGTGGAAGAGATGCACGATACCCGGATCCCATGTTGCAGTTGATTGCGATGTTCCCACGGCCGCGATACTTCAGACAAACTTTGGGGAGTACATGCACCCCAGCTGGAAACAAAACAAAGGATCGATGAGCTTCTGAGGCATAACATTTCGTTCAACAGTAGATATCATTCTGCTGGGTGCCTGGTTTTACAGATATCATAAAGATTTTGAACAAATCGTAATATAAATGGCATTACATTTCAACCTCTCTTCTTTGAAGAATAGAGCGACGACGAAAATCAAGTAGGCTACAAGAAATAATGTAATTTCAGTACTGTTGCATTTTAGGATCACATTCACAATGAAAATTAAACAACGTAAGCGTTAACTTAAGAATATAAACATTACGGTAAAATCAAGAAGTCATACCATCATTCACGATGGGAACATAAACATAACAGCAAACATACTTGGTAACCATGGAAACATAACAACGACGCCATTTCCTCATATTCTGTCGTATACTTCAGGGCTCCACGATTGTCTACTGTTTGCAAATCACGTTTATTTATTTACTAGCCGTACCCGTGCGCTCCGCTGCACCCGTTAGAAATAAATATAAAGTAATTACATAATTAAAATAGGACATTTGATCCAGGGAACATTCGTGTTTGATAGAAGGATAAATCGTTTAATATGTTACTTAATTTAAATTGCATCCAAATAATTAAAATGCGATCATTTTGGTCCAGAGACACTCATTTGGTGCAATGACAATTCCTTTAACATGACTCTTAATTTTTATTACCTGCAACCATAGTTTAATGAAGATTGACATCATTTGGATTTAATGTGTATATTTTATTTTATTTGTTAAAGGTTTCCATTGAATTATGGTAATAACTTAATTTGAACCCTTGTTTTCTACGTATTCACTTGGCCCACTATGGTTCTAAACCCTTCAAATAACTTAAATTATATTATATAATATTACATATTATATTATATTGTATTATATTATATTATATTATATTATATTATATTATATTATATTATATTATATTATATTATATTATATTATATCAGAAGTTACTGTAATAACATTATAGCATTATGTCCATCTAGAGAAAATACACTTTCCAATGGTGAAATAATAATTAATTATACAAATCGGTTAATTTAGCTTCCGATATTACTTCATACAAACACAGAAACATTCTCTGTACGCTATCTTTCATAGCTTTCGATTGTTGCTGTCCAAGGCCCCTCATAGATGAAATCATTTGTTTTTTAATTCATTACACGGCCTTAGATGGCAGTTATTTTAATTTTAAAACTCATTTATCTCATTAAATAGCAGTCCAATCAAAATTTTTCAGGGAATGACACTTATCGGAAATGATTTTCAAAGAAACTTTTGTTATGTAATATTTTTCACAAAAATCAATAATAAGCGAGATATTTCGATTTATTTAATTCAGGCCCCCTTATAACCCCCCTTTTAAATAATGTATTTTGAATGCCATATAGCCTAAAATGTAAGTTACAACGAACTTAATTTATATTCCAATTTTCATCGAAATCCGTTCAGCCATTATCGCGTGAAAAGGTAACAAACATACAGACAGACAGAATACATACAAACAAAAATGTCAAAAAAGCGATTTTCGGTTTCAGGGTGGTTAATTATATATGTTAGGACCAATTATTTTTGGAAAATCGAAAATTACCAGAAAAATTTCGGCTACAGATTTATTATTAGTAATAGATTTATTTATTTATTTATTTATTTATTTATTTATTTATTTATTTATTTATTTATTTATTTATTTATTTATTTATTTATTTATTTATTTATTTATTTATTTATTTATTTAAATATACAGAATAAAGAATATAATTACAAACAAACAAGAGAAATAGAAACAATATAATACAAACAATATAAAACAGGAGATACAGTAGTATTAACGAAATTTGAGACCGAATGAGCAGCGCTCGTGTTCGGTCGCAGTTCAGATATAATATTAATAGGCCTATAAGAAAATATAAAATAAAATGAAATAGGAAATAAAATTAAAATTACAGTTACAGAAATTATATAATACAATATTAGTATAAGAGAAATATAGAAAATAATTAAAAAAATAAATAAATAAAATAAAATAGGAACTAAAATTTAAATTACAGCGACAATGGAATTATATAATATAATATTAACACTAGAGAAGAATAATATCTTAATAATCTTAAGCTTAAGGATGAAAGTTTGGAGTTTGCAAACTTTCATGTTAACGTCTTACGGTAATGTTTATGTCAATGCTTATGTGAATCATTGTGAATGATCCCGTTTGGTAGCCTGGGCGCAAACTTCTGTGTTTGTGTTATGTTTAATTTTCATTGTGAATGGACCTTAATTGCGAACTTACGAACTTAAAAGGCCACTTAAAAGTCACTTGTCTTATAAAGCAGTGTAAATGTTATAATGTTTGAGATAGGAAAAAACAAATATCACTGTATTAAGTAAATAATTGAATAGGGATATTTGTCACATTTTACGTGTTATAGTTATCACGTATTCATTAAGGGGTTAGGTACGAGGCGCATCCAGAAAGTAAGTTTCCCCATTTTTTTTTAAAGAACACACACTTTCAGGAAAACATTATTGGGAACAGGTACAGCAATGTTTCAGCTATTTTTCAACATAGTCACCATCAGAATTGAGACACTTGTCGTATCGTGGGATCAACTTTTGTATCCCGCTGTCGTAGAACTCTGCCGCCTGTGAATGGAACCAGCGTGTGACAGACGTCTTCAGCTCTTCGTCGTTGCCAAAACGCTCACCGGAGGATAGGAATTTCTTGAGGTGCAAGAAAACGTGAAAATCGCTGGGAGCAAGATCAGGACTGTAGGGTGGATGATCAAACAACTCCCAGCCAAATTCCGTCAAAACAGCTGCTGTGCGTCGAGCCGTATGTGGACGAGCATTGTCATGGAGGAGCACAACACCTGCAGTAAGCATTCCACGCCTCTTGTTTTGAATGGCACGTCGCAATTTTCGCAGTGTTTCACAGTAACGGTCAGCGTTCACTGTTTCACCTCTTGGAAGGAAGTCAACGAGCAGAATTCCCTTCCTGTCCCAGAACACCGTGCACACCACTTTCCGTACCGACAGCGTCTGTTTGAATTTCGTCCTGACCGGAGATCCACTATGCTGCCAATGCATTGACTGCTGCTTGTTTCCGGGGTGAAGTGCGAAATCCAAATCTCATCGCCCGTGACGATCCTGTCGAGGAGGAACTCGTCGCCGTCATCGTGATACCGTTGCATAAATGTCAGTGCTGCTCCTAAACGTTGCATTTTGTTTTCTGGGTGTCAAGTTTTTCGGCACCCACCTGGCACACACTTTTTTGAACAGTAGGTGCTTAGTGACAATCTCATGCAACAAGGATCGCGATATCTGCGGAAAATGGCTGCTCAGCTCCGTAATCGTGAAGCGACGGTTCTCCATGATGCACTGCTGCACCAGATCAACACGATCATCATTGATGAGGGACGGTCGCCCACTGCGCTCTTCATCATGGACACTTTGACGACCTTCGGAAAACTGCCTACACCAGCGACGCACCATCTGCTTACTCATGATCAGGCTTCGAGACTTTGGACCCGATACAATAAGTTTACTGTGCATGCACTATAGATTGTTGACTCGCTGCAGGTAGATAGAGATGTGTTGAGGTAACAACGTTGCTATTTAGAGTAGAGTACGGTAGAATGGGGAAACATACACATATGTATATTCTGAAAGTAAATATACATTACACATGATGTCTAAAGAATGTGAAAAGCATTTACTCTCCTGTCTTTTATAAGCATTTGTGTTTAATTATACACAGTGTTAATGGTGGAAATAAGCATGTAGCAAATTTAATTTTTTTCATTTATCCTATTGGTCGTCTTTAGGAAGTGGAGTTACAGTACCGAAATCCAATGTACTACAAGATACATTCTAGGTGTCTCAAACGTAAATCTTTTTCGGTTATCTGCCAAAGTTTGTACTGTAGAAAGCTGCTCTCTACGTCGCATGACGTGATAGGCGCAAAACGAAAAAACCTAACATCATTGCAGTCTCTAACAGACAGTCCTTTATTCTCGGGTGACTCTATGTCCACTAATTTGCTGTTTATGTTACACAATGTTCCATATCCGTTATTTTTACATAAAATTGATTTCCACTTCTGTTTTACAGGTTCAGTAACCGGTGTACTTGGTGTCTCATTAATTCTCTGCATCATTTTCTAAATTAATTTGAAGGCTTCCGGCATCTCTTGCTCTGTTTTTCTAACCGTGTAATAATTTCAAACACAGTTTGTATGAAAACCAAATTATTCGTCAGAACCTTCAAATCCAGAGCGTTTTCCTTTGCGTATTTGTTGGTATCCATTCTACAGTACCCCAACCCACTGTACGCTTTACCACTATACTCAGTACGCCATTATGCGGATTTCCAAATGAACTGCTGTATTGGGTCCGAAGTCTCGAAGCCTGCTCATGATGTTCGGCCCATAGACCTGACAGAGCTGCCGATGAATTTCAATTGGCGCAATGCTTTGTGCATTAAAGAACTTTATCACCGACCGAACCTCGCAGGCGGCGGGAGAAGGAATAAGAACTTCCATTTCGGACCACTGCTGCCACGCTACTGGCACCAGGCGGGACCTGTCCGGCTGGCATACGATTGTTACGTCATAGATCTGTTACGCATGCGCAATTGATACGGCTAATTACGTTTACTTTCAAAGGGAAAAAATCGGGAAACTTACTTTCTGGATGCGCCTCGTACAACTTACAGCAGTAAAATTTTGGAAATATTAAACATTTTTTTTCCTCCATTACTGTACCTTGGACAATAATGAAAATTAGTATGTGTAAAACACTGTCCTTCTGCTATATGAAAAAAATATTTTCAATTTCAAACCCTCCTCGCTTTCTTGGACTTTTCTCATGGCATATTCTAGAGGAAAGTTAAAAAGTAAAGGTGATAGTACATTTCCTTATTTTAGCCCGCAGTGAATTGTCTAGAGTAAATTAAACGCAGAATAATTATGGGGAATGCCTGTTATTATTCTGTTAAGAAACTTTCATCATCCAGTCCGCTCTCGAAAAAGCTGAAAGTTAGAATTTATAAAACAGTTATATTACCGATTGTTCTATATGGCTGTGAAACTTGGACTCAAACTTTGAGAGAGGAACAGAGGTTAAGGGTGTTCGAGAAAAGGTGTTTAGGAAAATATTTGGGTTAAGAGGGATGAAGTTACAGGAGAATGGAGAAAGTTACACAACGCAGAACTTCACGCATTGTATTCTCCACCTGACATAATTGGGAACATTAAATCCAGACGTTTGAGATGGACAGGGCATGTAGCACGTATGGGTGAATACAGAAATGCACATGGAATGGTAGTTGGAAGACCTGAGGAGAAAAGATCTTTGGGGAGCCCGAGACGTAGATGGGAGAATATTATTAAAATAGATAGATTATGATGGTAGAGACTGGATTACTCTTGCTCAGGACCGATGGCGGGCTTATGTGAGGGCGGCGATGAACCTCCGGGTTCCTTCAAAACCATTTGTAAGTATATAATTAAACTATAGTCGCGACGCTGTTATTCCCTGCGTGACTCCTCCTCTTTGCTTACGTCTTAGGAAGTGAAGGCTCTTTCGTTGCCGAGCTACCATACGAGGGATCTATTTGCCACACCGTTAAACATTATCATGTCGTAGCTCCTATGATAATAAATCAAACGCACTGCAATTCAGCAAATAATTGAGCGGCAAATAACGTGTTCGTGTGCTTTCTGCAAACGCCAGCAAAAGAGCCAAAATAGCGGCGATTATATTAAGTATTTATCGAGCCTTACGAAATGAATAACGTCTTCATAAGCGAATCACAAGACGCACACGGTTAAATGTAGCCGATCTGCAACGCGATTGGCTGCCGGAAATTAGAGCGACGGGACTATATATACAGGGTGCGTCAGAAAGAACGGATGGATTTCAAACTATCGATACGCAGCGAGGGGAGGGATAGAGTGAGGGGGACCACGACTGTTGGGTCAGCCATAGAATGCAGTTTCAGTTTAGAATATGGTGTTGGTCTGGTGTACAACGTGCTTTCATCGCAGAGACATTTTTGAAAAATGAAGAGTCTGTGATCGCCACTCAGGACTTATTTCGACATCGGACGTCACGCTAGGATTCCAACTCGGGCGGCTTCATTTCGTACCACAGGTTCAACATTAAAGAAGAAATCACCTGGAAGAACACGGAGCGCGTGTACTCCTGCAAATGTGGAGACAGACAGTAGGTTGTCCTGCCACCTCAACGATCAGCCCGCAAACATGCTATTGCACTGAGATTGTCCGAGGCTACGGTAAGATCTCGCGCCCTGCGAGTTCTTTCTTTGGGACCATTTGAAGGCGTAAGTAACCACATACACTGGACGAACTGAAGACGGCGATTCGTGAAGAAATTGCGGCAATCCCACCAACTATGACTGTGAAAGTTACGGCGAACTTTAGAAAACGCCTCGATGCCTGTATCGAAAGCCAAGGACATCACATGGATGATGTTGTATACCGTAAATAAACTGCATGTATTGGTGAATCTGTTGATAACAATACATTTTTGATTTGATGAATCCTTACAATTTTCTTGCCCTGTGAAATTCATCCGTTCTTTCTGACGCACTCTTTATTTACAACATCTTTGAGAACATGTCTCCTTTACTGCCGTCAAGTGTTCTGAATTTTCGGTCTCAAGCGATATCTTTTGCGTCATAGACGAGAATTGCAGCCACCACCAATAATAATGTTGTTATTATTTGAATGCAGGAATAGGAACTGGACTGAAAATATTTTTAGCGAGAATGTATAGAAACATTGATAAATTTAGTCTTCAATGATGGAAGCGAGTCGGTTAAAAAACGTACACAAATATAACGCGTGTGGAATATCTGTCATGCTCGACCACAGCATCAATATCTCGCCTTCCTGTGAAAGACAGGTTTAATTGTGTGGCATACACTTCATTAGGGCCTATTGCAATAGTAATTGTATTTTCCGGCTGTCCCTGGAAGTCAACAATTGAGTCACAGAGCACACGGTAGTCTAAATAATGCATCTGCAGCGTTGAATGGCCGACGGCCGCCCACACAAACAAACACCGTTATTTGTTGATGTATGCTGGATAGAAACAAACATCTGGTTACTGAGCTTCTGTGACGTCCGTGGGGTGGGGAGTGAAAATCTCCTGGAAATTCTAGTAACATTTTTTTGTTTTGTAAGACCTTAACATAGTATCTTTATAGCTGAACTTATTATTATTATTATTATTATTATTATTATTATTATTATTATGGTATCGATCAAATTCCAGCAGAATTAATACAAGAGGGTGGAAGAGCATTATCTAGCGAAATTTATAAGCTTGTACTTGCTATTTGGGAAAAGGAAATTGTACCAGAACAATGGAAGGAGTCCATAATCGTACCTATCTTTAAGAAGGGGGACAAGACTAACTGTAGTAACTTTCGAAGAATATCACTTTTGTTGACGTCGTACAAAATTTTGTCCAATATTCTTCTGAGAAGATTAACTCCATTTATAGATGAAATTATTGGGGATCATCAGTGTGGTTTTAGGCGTAATAGATCAACTATTGACCAGATATTTTGTATTCGACAGATAATGGAGAAAAAATGGGAGTATAAGGGTACAGTGCATCAGTTATTCATAGATTTCAAAAAGGCATATGACTCGGTTAAGAGAGAAGTTTTATAACATTCTTATTGAATTTGGTATTCCCAAGAAACTAGTTCGATTAGTTAAAATGTGTCTCAGTGAAACTTACAGCAGAGTCCGTATAGGCCAGTTTCTGTCAGATACGTTTCCAATTCACTGTGGCTAAAGCAAGGAGATGCACTATCATCTTTACTTTTTAACTTCGCTCTAGAGTATGCCATTAGGAAAGTCCAGGATAACAGAGAGGGTTTGGAATTGAACGAGTTACATCAGCTTCTTGTCTATGCGGATGACGTGAATATGTTACGAGAAAATCCACAAACGATTAGGGAAAACTCGGGAATTTTACTGGAAGCAAGTAAAACGATCGGTTTGGAAGTAAATCCCGAAAAGACAAAGTATATGATTATGTCTCGTGACGAGAATATTGTACGAAATGGAATTATAAAAATTGGAAATTTATCTTTTGAAGTGGTGGAGAAGTTCAAATATCTTGGAGCAACAGTAACAAATATAAATGATATTCGGGAGGAAATTAAACACAGAATAAATATGGAAAATGCCTGTTATTATTCGGTTGAGAAGCTTTTATCATCCAGTCTGCTGTCAAAAAATCTGAAAGTTAGAATTTATAAAACAGTTACATTACCGATTGTTCTGTATGGCTGTGAAACTTGGACTCTCACTTTGAGAGAGGAACAGAGATTAAGAGTGTTTGAGAATTAGGTTCTTAGGAAAATATTTGGGGCTAAGAGGGATGAAGTTACAGGAAAATGGAGAAAGTTACACAACGCAGAGCTGCACGCATTGTATTCTTCACCTGACATAATTAGGAACATTAAATCCAGACGTTTGAGATGGGCAGGGCATGTAGCACGTATGGGCGAATCCAGAAATGCATATAGAGTGTTAGTTGGGAGGCCGGAGGGAGAAAGACCTTTGGGGAGGACGAGACGTAAATGGGAGGATAATATTAAAATGGATTTGAGGGAGGTGGGATATGATGATAGAGACTGGATTAATCTATCTCAGGATAGGGACCAATGGCGGGCTTATGTGAGGGCGGCAATGAACCTCCGGGTTCCTTAAAAGCCAGTAAGTAAGTAATTAATAATACACTATTATTATTATTATTATTATTATTATTTTCATTATTCTCTGCTCAGAAAATTAAGCTTCCTTTCCTATGGTCGGAAGTTCCTCTTTGTTACATGTCGTACTAATACAGTATCTATAATTTTCTCCTATATTTCTCCGTCATTGCTTCATTTGGAAATCTTTGAGTATTCCATGTTTGCAGTATGTTTTTTTATTGGGTTATTTTACGACGCTGTATCAACATTTAGGTTATTTAGCGTCTGAATGATATGAAGGTGATAATGCCGGTGAAATGAGTCCGGGGTCCAGCACCGAAAGTTACCCAGCATTTGCTCGTATTAGGTTGAGGGAAAACCCCGGAAAAAACCTCAACCAGGTAACTTGTCCCGACCGGGATTCGACGCGCTGACCGTTACTCCACAGGTGTGGACTTGCAGTATGTTCTATGCATAATTGAATACATCTTTATTCAAAGGTACAAATACATTTTTCAGAAACTTTCTTATACTCTCTGATTTAATTTTGATTGCTGTCATTTCTAAGCATCACTTACCATTGTCCACGTTGTAGGGTAAAGGTTAACATGTTTCACTGTGAAACGAGCGGACACATAAATATAGCTACACTATATGTACGAAACTGTGATCGTGTAAGCGAATTTTCTATCCACGGGATTAGTGAGAACCAAAGATATAAAAAAAATTCACAGCTTTGAAATAATTCCGCTAGTTCTCAATAGATGGCACCATTATTAGAGCGGTTAAAAAGAGGTGTCGGGGAAAATGATGACGTCGATTAAAATAAATTATTATCATAATGGACAATATTAGCGGTTTACACTTAAACGTAACGGTGTTTTACAATAAACACAGGGGATGAAATATTGAATTCTACAGGGTGTTAGACACTTTCAGGGATGATGGCGAATGTCACATGTATAAATTTGAGATAAGGAACCCTGGTCCGGAAATGACCGAGTCGAAAGTTACAAGCTAAAATAGTTCTGTGGAAATGGAATAATTTTATTCCTCTCTACACCTTGTATTTATGTGTATTTATCTGTACATCTTACACATACTGTATTCATCTGACGTTGTTTATGTTGTCTACTTACAGTATTCCATTCAGTGCGCTGTCTGAGGAGTGGGGACAGGAAACTACACTAAAGCAATGCAGATAGCGTAATGTGTAACGGACACGGTCGGTCCTGATATGCACGTCTGTGGACAGCAGTGTATGTGTACAAGTTGCAGTGTCCAGTCAATCAGTCCTAGTGAAATGGAGGAGTACACGAGAGCGGAATAAGCAGACCTGATTTTCGAATACGGATGAGCCAATGGGAACAGTAGACAAGCTCACAGATTTTATCGATCAAAGTGCCCACGTAGGAGATATCCGGCCCATATCATTTTTCCACGACAGTTCCAAAAGTTAATGGAAGGAGGGCACGTGGTGCCAAATTACAATTGCATTTCCAGACAACTATTTTTGCTTATAACTATCTACTCAGTCATTTCCGGACCAAGGTTCCTTATCTTAAATTGATGCGTGTGCCCTTCGCCATCATCCCTGAAAGTTTGTAACACCACCTCGGAAACACTCTGTATAGTGTGGCTATATTTATGTGTCCGCTCGTTTCGCGGTGAAACATGCTAACCTTTACCCCACATCACTTACCATTGTCATCAGGATCCCCTTCCGACTGACATAGAAGCCACAAGAGTAACTTATGTAGAAATATGTGCTACTGGTTACGCTGTTTGTAGCAATGTGAGCATGAAACTTTAATGGAGCGAACACATTCTCTTCTAATTAGTCTGTTACATTACCTGAAAGTTGTCTGTCCCCAAATGCAAACATTATGTTCATTTACTTTGTATTGATGTGCAAAGCCGACTCGCCACTAAAATTTAAGCCAGTGAGCAAATTTTCCTCGTCTTCAGTCATATTCAGAGCATCAGTGCAGAATTCGTAGCGAACAGCATAATGTGCCCGTTTCAAAAGCATGGTTAGCTGAAGTTTGTACGGTTCCATGCGTAAACGTTTACGTAGAGTTTTGGAGATGGTTGTTTGTGGTATTTGCAACTTTCAGCTACCTCGTCGGGTTAACTTTTGGGGATTGTGCTAGTATGTAATGAAAACTCGATCTACGGTTTCTTTTGAAACAGATACTCAAACAGAACTCTGTCACTTGCACTGTCTCTTCTAAAATTTTGTGTTAATATAAACTCGGTTGAATATTTGTTGTGGAAACTCACGTAGCACACATTATTAACATTTTTGTTATTATCTAATAAATAAGGACAACAGACTCAACTACACAAAATTTCTAGGACTTTTTATAGACTCCAGTTTAACATGGAATAAGCACATCGAAAACATATGCACAAAGCTATCAAGAGTTTTATATTTGTTAAAGAAATTAACGACTTGCGTTTCTCAAAATTATTTAAGATGTGCCTACTTTTCTTTCTTCCAGTCGATAATCCTATATGCCCTATTTTTCTGGGGAAATGGAACCAAAATTGGAAGCGTCTTGATTTTACAAAAGAAAGCCATTAGAATTTTATGTAAATCAAACATTGTCGGCCACTTTTCAGACAATCACGGATTTTAACAATCATAATTCTTTAAAATGTATTTATATGTTTTTCAATGTATTCTGACGATGCCTAAAACTGTACAAGTGTCCAAATATATTTAATTGAATTGAATCAACTCATATTTTGTGAACTAAAGCAGTTGATGTGAGTGTGATTGTGAGTGTGCCGGGTTAATATTACTTAACCAATCATCACAAATATAAAAATACATCAGGACTGTCGCTGGGCAGTAACCTGAACACACGTTTTAGCGTCACATTGTTGACAAGTAACTCCATTTGTTAGCACAACCATAAAGCATCTAATAGATGCTATAGAGTTACCAACAACGAAAAAAAAAAGTAGTTGATTGGGTTACAGATGTTCAAATCTGACATTAGAATCTATTGTAACAGATTTTTCCTGTAGATAACCGAACTTTCCAAACCTGTAAATACCTGGTTCACATTGAAGTTCTTGTAATCTGGAATAACTGAACAAATACCGTATTCATTATGGAAAACTTGCGCTTGTGAATAATTTAATTATCCTTTCGAGTTCACTTACAAATACCTCCTTAAGTGTCTAACTTGTAGGTGAGGTACACTTGCATAAAGCTGGAATTCTAGCTCTGCAATAATAATGAATACCACACATTAAAACGCATACTCAATATTTAATGTACTACAAATCCAGCTTCCTTCATTCTCGTATGACTTCTGGAGTTAATTATTTGCCCATGCACCTAGACGTTGTTGCCAGCGTTCGTGTAATTACTTGTCTTACTCAGTCTCCACTGTGCCACTCCCATTACAGAGGGAGAAGGTTGTATAAATACAACATAAATTAACTTTAATGATTTTATAATGGAAAATCTCGCTGTTGAGACTGATGTCTCTACTCGCATATTGCCGCGCTCACAACTAGTCTTCAGTTAAATAAACGAAGACATATGGAGAACAGCTACACACCCTTGGGCATATTGTTCATTAAGAGCAACCCTTCCTCAATTTTCAGCCCTGTTCATAATTACCATTAGTCTGAATGTCTCCCTTTCTTATTCTCTCTCATTGTAGCACAGAATGAGGATTGTCCACACCACAAAACTTGAGGTACCGGTACCAGTATGAAAAACAAAAAGCAATAGAAGATAAAAACGTACAAAATACATGTTAATCTCACCAAAAGTGTACAAAAATAACGTATAATGTCAGAGTTATACATTAACAGTCTTACTAATAAACCGTGTATAGTTTTTATACGAGATTTATGCAGAGTTGAGACAGAAAACGTTACTAATAAACCGTGAATAAGCGATGGATGTATAAACAGGCTGTAACTATACAATGGGAATTTTTTAAGCGTTGTATATAGTGAAAAAATGGCCGCCCCTCTAACAGCTGTTCCATATCGACTGTCATTTTATGATTATGGTTGCCTGGTAACCACAGAAGAACAAACCAAAGAGCACAGAATAATTAGAATAATATTGCTGTAGCTTGTACTCTTTGACCAAAATGTAGTGTGGTAATCGATTAGAGCCAGTTATACTATAGATATTTAACACGCCACACTAGAGCGCTCTACCGGATCCAATAGAGAACCTCAGATATTCTATTACCTTTCATAACGAAGTAATGACGAAACTATGACTTTGCTGTGTAACAGTCATACTGTTATACACGACGTAATGTAGTGATTTGTAGTAAGGAATTTACACACGACTTATAAACGAGCTACTCATTGTATAAGTAGAAGACAGTTAAACGTCTGTATATACAGTTTTTATTAGTATGGCCGTAATAATTTTGTAACGTAAAGCGCACTTGCAAAGTCATTGTTGCGTCACCTGCCGCGCAAGCGCAGACAATGAATGAGCGTATTCCGAATCTCAGCGCTGAGCAATCTGATGGCATCACGGTGTTCCGAATTTCACCGATGGAGTCACTGATGCTCCACCGGTGTCGCACCGGTTCCATCAGCTTGCAGAGGTGGTGGCAGTCTCCATTAGCCGCCATCAGTGAATCTGATTGGTTCTTGTATAGGGCGGGAATTAGCAGACGAATCACATTGTGCACTGTTGTGTCAGGGCGGTGTGTTCTGCTGTATTGTTTGTAATGAGCACAACGTAAAAACAATATGTTAATGGCTTATGAGCGAACATGTCAACGGACCAGTTATTACTACCGGTTCAAGAAATAAATTGCTTATGCTCTCTTTTCTTTGAACGAGATGGCAGTACGGAAATTTCGCAACATTTTGCTAGCGTAGCACAGACAACAACTTATACAGTCGCCATGACAGCCATCGATCCTTCCAGCAGTTTTGTTCCTATTTCGCTGCAGCGTGACGTCATTGCTGTCCACCGGTCCGGTGAGATTCGGAATACGCTCAAGAGAACTACCTATGGAACTCGCTACCGAGTGATGTAATGGATTGTTGGACAATAACTTCATTTAGGTCAAAATTACATAAATTCTTACTTAACAAATTAATTGCTGATTAATATTTATTACATATTATAATGAAACTAAAATCTGTCCATTCCTATTATTATCATTAATTTCGCTAAATAGATTTACAAAACCTCTAATGGCAATTACATTGATATTTTCATTATAGAAATATATTTTAGATTTATATGTATATTATTTTTTTCTCCCTGTAACATAGTTCTAGTAAGCTTATATTAAATTAATTTTCATCATTTTACTAGCTATCTCAAACCTCAAGTTAATTATAATTGATTGGATTAAATTAGCTCATAAATTAAGTTACTACTTTACCTTATAGGTTGATCTAAATTTAAATAAATATGTAGTTTACTAGTCGTTAACTAAACTGAAGAATATTGCTACAAAACCTTTTAAGTGTAGTGTAAATATTCGTAATTTAAATATGTATTGTATTGATTAAGGCTGGTTGAGTGGAAGAGAAGGCCTTATGGCCTTAACTCTGCCAGCGAAAATAAAGTATTATTATTATTATTAGTAGTAGTAGTAGTAGTAGTAGTAGTAGTAGTAGTAGTAGTAGTAGTATTATGTGCACCAGTCGTTTCCTTGTCAATCGAGATTTGGACGCCATAGCCTAAAGTGCAGTGCATATTGATTTTCATCCATAATCATCTCAGCAGCGAAAGCAGCTCTTTCGTTGCAATCGTTTGGTTTAAGGTGATGGAGTTAGAGCTTGTCAGCACTCAAACGAAGACGCTTATGAAGTATGTCGTGAACATCTGAACGAGACACTTGCAATTCCCTACTAATCTTTCTAATTGACTTCCTTGGGCTTCTAGGGAATGCCTGGCGCATCTGATCCACAGCCTTTTCTGTCATGTGCTTTTTAGGATGTCTTCTTGTTCATGAAACCAAGCTTTCAGTCTCTTGTAGAGTGCTATCCCACTCGTAAATGGATTTGTGTTTTGGAGGATCCACATTCCATTCCTTTCGTCCAGATCGCTGAACGCATGTATCTGATTAAACTTTTTAAACCAGAGTACGCACTGCACTTTACGCTGTGGCGTCCACATCTCGATTGACAAGGAAACGACTGATGCGTAGACTGTCTTCATTCCGTTTGTACGCTTGCGTGGCATGTGATTGAACAATAGCTTTGTCATCATCATCATCATCATCATCATCATCATCCTGTCAAGTACTAGTCCCAAAAGAACTGTTATGGCTGAAAAAGCGATTTTCTTGTCTTCTCTTCATGGGTCGACCAAGTGACCGTTTCCCATTTGGACGATACTTCATTATTGCTTTAGGGATCCTGGATGAAACCATTCTTGAGACGTGATCCTTCCAGTTTAACTGATATCTGGAGATATAGTCCAGTATTGATGACACATTAAGTTCTTGAAGGATATTTTCATTTTTCTTTCGATCCCACTTAGTGTAGCCAGCTGTTCGGCGCATGAATCTCATCTCGCAAGCTGTTAGTCTGCTTTCATCTTTTGTCCTTATAGTCCACGCTTCACTCCCATAACATAAGACTGGTCGAGCTATTATTTGATAAAGACGAGTACGAGTTGATTTTTGTACTAATGAAGGTTTTAAAACTATTAATGATGCCCATTGATTTGTTGAATTTTACAATTTTCTCTGATAAATCCAAATTATCAACAAAAGAAAGTTTATATCCTAAATAATTAAACTCATTAACTCTTTCCAAAATTGTGTTATTTAAACAAATTTTGATTAGTGTTGGGTATTTACCACAAAAGGTCATTATTTTTGTTTTGTTAATGGATATTTCCATTGAATACAATGGCTTTGTAATTGTGATAAAACAAACCTCGGAGTGGTTTTCTATCGATTGCTCTTTACGTTACAAAACTATAATTTTCAACTCTCGCATTATATGCATTATATGCCATTGTAATTTTTTACTGCAAATACTGAGTTGATGAGTTCTGGGATGCATTTTGGACCATGAATGCTGTCCGCTATATTCAGACAGTTTTGAAGCTCCGTCGTGCATTACGGGAGGAACGCCCTGGATACGAGATAATGTGGGCCTCACACTGATCGTGTCACCGTGGAGAATATCAGAACATTTGGGTGGGAAACTCTTCTGCAAACTCCCTACAGTCCCGACTTGGCACCCTCCGACTACCTCTTTTCTGCTCTGTAAAGAAGCAGCTGAGAGGCCAACGCTACGAGACGCTGGAGAACACCCGGAAAGCACTGCGTCAGTGTCTTCGGGAAGATGAAACGGACTTCTACTTACTTACTGGCTTTTAAGGAACCCGGAGGTTCATTGCTGCCCTCACATAAGCCCGCCATAGGTCCCTATCCTGAGCAAGATCAATCCAGTCTCTATCATCATATCCCACATCTCTCAAATCCATTTTAATATTATCTTCCCATCTACGTCTCGGCCTCCCTAAAGGTCTTTTTCCCTCCGGCCTACCAACTAACACCCTATATGCATTTCTGGATTCGCCCATACGTGCTACATGCCCTGCCCATCTCAAACGTCTGGATTTAATGTTCTTAATTATGTCAGGTGAAGAATACAATGCGTGCAGTTCTGTGTTGTGTAACTTTCTCCATTCTCCTGTAACTTCATCCCTCTTAGCCCCAAATATTTTCCTAAGCACCTTATTCTCAAACACTCTTAACCTCTGTTCCTCTCTCAAAGTGAGAGTCCAAGTTTCACAACCATAAACAACAACCGGTAATATAACTGTTTTATAAATTCTAACTTTCAGATTTTTCGACAGCAGACTGGATGATAAAAGCTTCTCAACCGAATAATAACAGGCATTTCCCATATTTATTCTGTGTTTAATTTCCTGTCGAGTATCATTTATATTTGTTACTGTTGCTCTAAGATATTTGAACTTCTCCACTTCTTCAAAAGATAAATTTCCAATTTTTATATTTCCATTTGGTACAATATTCCCGTCACGGACTTCTACAGCAAGTGAATTTTCAAGCTTACAGAACGGCGGGAAAAATGAGTGCAAAGAAATGGAGACTATGTTGAAAAGTGACAGAAAAGTCTGTAGATTAAGATGATGTAACCGGTTTGTCTAAAAATAAAAATTAAGATTTATAAGAATGGGTTGCTCATGACTTTCAGTAGGACCCTCGTAATATATTATGTAATATATTATTCATATGGTAATAGTAATATGCGTTACAAGAGCGGTATGTTGAACTTTCATGTTCGAGGAAAAGTTTGAAAAAGCGAAACGTAGTTCAGCTTTTTTAATTTCAAGAACATGAAAACAAACATACCGCTCGTGTATCGTACATTATTTTGTGCGAAGATCGTTTATTACATACCTGAAAGACGAATTTCTAATTAGTTGCAATGAAATCTCCATCTTGGTTTCTGTTCAATGACGACAAATTTGCAAAACAAATATATCTATCTTCAACATTGTTGCTTTAAAATGTTTTCTATGTTTACTATACTTCAGCAGGCCGTGATATACGTCTGTCTTTTTTCCCCCCAGTCTATAAATGCAAACTTAAAACAAACGGTAAGGTTATGTAATGATTTATTTTTCATTTTAATATTTTAACAATATTATTTATATAACATATTGCAGTAATAACATCGGCAAGTTTAATATTGCCGGTCTTGTTGATTTTTTCAGGGCTTCCTTAATGTTACTTGCATCACGAATGCATTAACTTTAATGGAGTTGTAGAGTTTACTTAATTTTTGCAAATATTTAAAAACAATAATTAACAGTGCAATTTAGGTGAAATTGCAGTGGTAAGTTTCCAATTTATAATTATTACTATATTGAACGTCTCTAAAAATAATATGTTAAAAGCCTAAAGCAGTAAAATCAATATGTCACTTAAGCGGTGAGAAGAGGGAAATTGTTATGTGCGTTAGGTTGGGAATACTGAATGTAGAATTTTAGACTTTCCGCGGATTGGTTTTGTGCGGAAACCAAGCAAATACGCACGATCTCGCACAAATGTTTTTTGTTTCAATTTTCAGTGGACAGATTATACAGGGACATCACTTTATTTTTACCAACATTTTGACATTAACCTGGCTATACTCGGAAACACTGTTGCCCCCTTCCATTACAGGAGTTTGATGTTACTAGTGCAATATGTAAACAAATCATTTTACTAGGTATAGGAGGAGAGAAAAGTAGTGTATCCATTTATGTTGTAGGGAAATACGATATTACGATTTTCAGTTTGATCATCACTTTTACGGAATTTATCAAAATACAGTAGAGTAGTAACATTTTTTTTTCAAAAACTCACCTTTTCAGGCGGCTATGTTCGTTATGTAATGTCTACTTTATTTATCGTAGCATAATTAATTATTGATGTTAACATACAATATAGAGAGTGCACTTAAATTGAGGGGGTCATAAGTAAAGGGCTGTAAGTGCACTTAAGTTACTTTTGAGAAAATGGGGTATAAATATTTAAGCTTTCGTAAAATCGGTGAAATTTTTATTTAAATTTTAATGTGTGATGCGATTAAAATATCCCTTTGCCACTAAAATTTTAGATACTTTAGCTTACACTGGATGCACTTAACTCATGTTATTACAATGTCACTAGCATTCCTTTGCTTCTAGCCACCTCAATTCAAAAAAAGCTAATCTGAATTTTTAAACAAGTTGCTGAAAATGGTTGCCGTTCATTACAATGCAGGCTTCAATTCAGTACGCATATTATTAAAAACATTTTGAAGCATATTCTCTGAAATTGAATTTATCGTTTCTTGAATATAATTTTTTAGTACGATATTATTAATATAGGTTCTTTCTTCTATAGAAAATGCAATCATATTTATGAAACTCACTATACACTGCAGTGTTTACTTCACTGCTTGAAGACTTCGAATGCAACAGCGGCCGTAAGTTTGTGTGTCTGACGGGAGCAAGGACATTAGTGAAGGGGTGGGAGTGAAGTACATTCAGAAATGCAGGTACAATAAAAATGCAGGTAAAAATAAAATGATGTCCCTGTATTTTATGATATTTTGACGTGTAATTACAGTAACAAAGTTTTGCATGTAAATTCCGCGAACTATACAGCATGTTTGAAAGAAGCACGTACAACTGTTGCTTATTGACTTGTAACAGTATGATGCCGATGTTCCAATCTTTTACAAATGACGTGTAGCAGCTCGTAATAATGCGAGCAAGCTGCCTCTTGGCAATACGCGCAGGCACGGTACAATACAGCGCGCACAATGGCGCTTGAAGTCTTGTCAGCCGCACAATGAGGGGCACGCCGTCACTCCGCCGGACTGACCCCTCGCGTTGTCACAACGCCCGCTGCACTAAGGAACTCCTTGATTAATTGAGTGCTTCGTTATCTGATTTCTGTTTTCCTGACGTGAAACAGTGTAACAAAATGAAAATCATTTGATCGATTGGTTTAGCTGAATTTCATCATCATAGAATCAAAGTTGCATCTTTATCTAAATCAAAAGTAAAAGTTGAATATTTAAAGGTAAACAGGAGGAAAAAACAAAAAAACGCACGTTAAAATAGAGCAACAGTAATTTTCGCACATCACCGGCGAAATCAATCCTTGAGTGCATACGAGCTGTTCCATATGAAATCGATCAGTAAAAAAACCTCGCATTTTCTTAATACTCTAATTTTTCCCCTATTTATACAAGGTGCTGAGGAGAGTACATTTTCAAAAATATACTATCGAAAGTCAAACGGTTTTCGTACTATTGAGCGACAAATTTAGCGTATTTTATAAAAACAAGCCTCTTTCAGCGCTCAGAACTCTGGAACCATTTACTGCAGAACATTGAACGGGAGCTCATTTTGAAGCTGACATTTGGTAGGTTATGTTAAGAAGTAATCCTTATTTTTTATTGTACACAGAGAGACAGATAATCTGATTTTACTTACTTTTAGGCTTTTTGCCAATTTATAAAAATGTAAAAAATATTGAGAAAAAGACATGAATTATTAAGAGGGATTCGGCATTGTTTGCTTAGTGGCTCGGCAATAAGTTTCGAGGGTATTAAATAAATTATTTTCACACACCTAGACTTGAACGGCGCAGTACCGCACGCACTGGCCGAGACCTGAAGATAAGCGAGCGCTGGGCGTCATTTTACTCCTGTGTTTATGAAAACTTGTGATAATGCTAGCCCAGCTATGCGCTACAAGACGAAACATCACGTGTTTGTCTCCTGGCCTTGCTTGTCTCGGCTAGCTCCCGCCTCACAGTCAGCTGGTTAGCTCACGCGCGTACTATTTATTTTCCTTATTTGATATTTTCAATACTTTCTTATCAACGGTACACCAGTAAAAAAAAAATATGTGTTTATTTGTACTTTCAATGCGGAATCTAACTATATATTTTAAAAATATTTTTTTCGTGGTCAAAGGCGTCTTAATGAAGAAAAATCTAAATTTCTCCATTTCCATAAAAAGTAAGAAAAACTGTTTACATGTCAATATAAACTTTAACTTCTCAGCATCAAAATAAACCATGATTTTCATCATTGGGTGAAAGGGGTTCGGAGCTACAATAGTTTAAAGTTGCTAATTTTATGAAAATACGATAAATTTAATTATTTTTAATTTAAACACTATGAAGTTCCGATGCCTCAAACTTTGCATCACAGTTGTCAACCGACAGACAAAGTTTCATTGTATTTAAAAATTGCAAGGTCAATTTGTTCTATATTTCGGTCGATTGATGACTAACTTCAAAACTAGAAACTATATAAATAGTGTGCACATCACATATTCATGAGCAGCGGGCAGCATGTTTTTCCAGAACCCATCTGCAATATTCAAACTAAAACGGAGCGTTTCTTGATAGAAAATAACGTGACAATGAAATATGGGTTTGTACACTCCATTCTAAATTAAAATATGGCGTGTTCCTGGCTCGTGAAGATAAATTTGCGTGGCCTAGTATGGTACAAATAAAAATAACGAATTTCATATTGTTCAGTTTAATTCAAGGATTAAAAAAAATCATAATCCAAAAACATAAATTTTCAGGAGGAACAAAAAACTTTCAGACATCGGTGTTGTTGACGCTTCAAATGTGAAATTCATTACGCTACATAAGATGTTGTAGAAACTTGGGAAAACTGAAGTATACAGGGTGATTCAGACCACACGTAACAGTCATTTATTTCAGAAAATAGTGCATGAAAATTTTCGAGACAAAAATACGCATGACTAAACCGCATCTGAACTTTCACTTCAGCTTGATTTCATCAATCAGTTCTAACAGGAAGTGGGTTCAGTGGCGTATCACTTTAAAATTTCAAATGAGAGTCGGATCAATAGGGTACCATTTGATAGGGCTCTTCAAAACAAACAAATTTCATAGGAATCGTTTTTATTAATTCCTACTCTGCCAGTCACTTGACCACGCCGAAGTATTAGGAGTCACTGACAGTGTTAGAAGAAGAGTACAGGTGTGTGCTGCTCAGAACGGCAGATAGTTTGAAAATTTATTAATAATTAATGAATTGTCTAGTCTTTCAGTAGCATGTCAACATTAATTGTCTTCTTTACATTTTCGTCTTGTAACATTTCTCAATATTGATGACATTGTCTTTTTGTACGTTTTCTCATTGAAAGAGCAGGAATTGATAAAAACATTCATATGAAAGTTGCTCGTTTTGAAGAGCTGTATTAAATGGTACCTTATTTGACCCGACTCCCTTTTGAAATTTTAAAGTGATACGCCACTGACCACACTTCCTGTTAAGGCTGATTGATGAAATCAAGCTCAAGTGAAAGTTCACATGTGGTTCAGTTATAAATATTTTTGTCTCGAAAATTTTAATGCACTAGTTTCCGAAATAAATGACTTACGGGTGGTCTGAATCACCCTGTATTTGTAACTTAAATTACCTCATAGAAATACATGTGTAAATACAGGTAACTGTGAGCAATTATTTTAAGAAAAAAATACTCTGTAAAAATGTTATTTTAAGAAAAATCCATACTGACTACAACGAACAACCAAAGGAGTAGCGCAAAATGTCAATTAAATACCGCTGTAGTTCCTTTAAAAATGACCACGAGCGAAAAATAAACATATCCCCGTAAGACGCGAGGGTTAGGTTATGATTTTGTGACAAAATCCAAAATTTTTGTTTTGGGACCATTTTCGGCCTAAAAACTTGGTAGGTTTCCGCATTAATAGTAATATGCGTTACACGGTATGTTGATGTTTTCATGTTCGAGGAAAAGATTGAGAAAGCGAAACGTGTATCGTACCGCTCGTGTATCGTACATTATTTTGTGAGAAGATCGTTTATTACATACCTGAAAGAGGAATTTCTAATCAGTTGCAATGAAATCTCCATCTTGGTTTCTGTTCAATGACGGCAACTTTTAAAAACAAAAATATCTATCTTCAACATTGTTGCTATAAAATGTTTTCTGTGTTTACTATATTCCAGCAGGCCGTGATATACGTCTGTCTTTTTTTTTCCCCAGTCTATAAATGTGAACTTAAAACAAACGGTAAGGTTATGTAATGATTTATTTTTCATTTTAATATTTTAACAATATTATTTATATAACATATTGCAGTAATAACATCGGCATCTGGAATCTTGTTGATTTTTTTCACGGCTTCCTTAATGTTACTTGCATTACAAATGCAGTAACTTTTGTGGTGTTGTAGAGTTTACTTAATTTTTGCAAATATTTAAAAACAATAATTAACAGTGCAATTTAGGTGAAATTGCAGTGGTAAGTTTCAAATTTATAATTATTTCTATGTTAAACGTCTCTAAAAATAATATGTTAAAAGTCTAAAGTAGTAAAATGAATATGGCGCTTAAGCAGTAAGAAGAGGGAAATTGTTATGTGTGTTAGGTTGGGAATACTGAATGTGGTATTTCACAGTTACCGCGTATTGGTTTTGTGCGGAAAGCAAGCAAATACGCACGATCTCGCACAAAATAATTATTTTAATATATCACTACTGATTAACTGAGAGAACTGATCAGCTGTAACAGATAGTGTGCTCTCAAACACGGACACTATCCATTGATTTGCATATCCCACATTCATTAGCCGAAAGCACCCCTCCCTTACACTACTGCCTCGTCTTTGAAGTGGCTATGGACTGTAATTAATCAAGATCAAGCTGAAACTCGGGATTACTTTCTATAAAATGAGGAAAACCACGCGGTAGTATCGTTGGATGTGGAGTCCCACCTTTATTACAGAAGTTTGGCATGAAGGAAAATCCTAAGACCTCAGTCCATTTGAGTAACTATTCCTTAAAATACGTTCGGAGCTGTATAATTCTTGAGACTAAAGTCAGGTCGGTCTACCAATCGATGTCATCTACATCGTAAGGACCAAGTAACGATCCGTTTAGTTTTGGGCTTATCTGAATCGTGAGTAAGGTTGCACCGAGGTGACTCTAGAGGAAGTGCCACAAAATGTTAACAGAAAGTTTCAGATTGTCACTTAAACTCTGTTTACATAGCCGAAACACCTCTTATTCCGTACAGTCGCATCTAAAAGTTATTAGACTCTGAGGACTTCGGAATTCACCAAATAGAATTTAAATTCTGAACTGAGAACATCGCTTTTCAATATCAGATTCACATTAAATGTGTGCATACGTTTTCTTGTACTTGATTTATAACGTTATAGTAGAGAATATAATATAAATTTAGCTTCCCTTATGAAAAGGTTGCCAAATTTGACAAAGCGTATTGCATATAATTTGGAAACACACCTAAAAGGTAAAATGATATACATTTGAAACGGTTGGGGACTCGAATATACAAAATATCAGAAAAATGTACACCTAATTAGCGTTTGTGCTCATTTACAGTTAAGAAAGGGTGGGAAAAAATATCATCAGATAGGTTAGAATAATTTGAATGCCATATACCGCGAGAAAAATAATAGTACGGATTTATTGGCATTGATATCTAAACCAATCAACAGCCATCGGTTAAGATAACTTGAAATTTCCATTATCACTCCCATACAAATGATTTCTCAATATCTGAATCGATCCTTTGAGGGCACTAATGGTTATTTCCTTCACAATGCTGTGTGTTTGCCCAGGTTTTTACATTTGTTGGCAAAGAAGGATGGTATGGTACCTCGTGCTCCCATCATCAGACCTATTACATCAATGTGGGACAGGCTATATTTATCTTTATAGGACGGGATTGTTGGTTCATAGATCCGTTTCTTTTCACTGTCCACCTCATGCGGTTGATCTGCATGTGTCTCAAATCTGATGGTGGGATCGAGAATGTATGCCGAGTTGTTCTTAATGGCAATGATATCAATTCGCCGAACACTTCCTTGTGTGGCTAGTCCCTGCACCTCTTGATGGACTGTAAACCCTACTTCCTTACTCGGTCAGCATAGAACGGACAGCATGATGACGGATGTTGCGAAGGGCCTCACTATAGGGGCAGAAGCCAAGGATATGGGGTAGAGTTTCAATCTCGCTGAGACAGCGCCTACAGCGGGTACCATCCCGACTTCTACCCGGTACAGCTCGGACCAGAGCAACATAGCCTACCATTTTAAGGGCGTCTATCCATTCCGAGAGGGTTAGACATTTGTGATTTCTTATCCAGCTGTTTGCTGGGGGGAACTATTTGTTAAGAATCACTCCTTTACCCTTCTGTTGCAATGTACACTAATTTTCAAATTCTTTGTCTCTTAAAACATCTCTACCTTTTCGAGAGTCGACATAGTTCTACGCCTACATTAACCCTTAAATTGGCAAAACTTCATTTCTCACACTAGTTTATTAAACCGTGTCGGACTGTAAAGAAAACAACTATCGCAATGTCCATATTTTATATGTTGTGCAATATTATAGTATTGTGAAATTATAATTTTTCCACCAATTTTTTTCTATTCTATTAAAATATTATAGAACTAGCCGTACCCGTGCGCTCCGCTGCACCCGTTAGAAAGAAATATAAAGTAATTACATAAATTAAAATAGGACATTTGAGCCAGGGAATATTCGTGTTTGATAGAAGGATAAATCGTTTAATATGTTACTTAATTTAAATTATATTTAAATAATTACAATGGAATCATTTTGGTCCAGAGAGCACTCATTTGGTGCAATGACAATTCCTTTAATATGTTTCTTAATTTTTATTACATGCAACCATAGTTTAATGAACATTGATATCATTTACATTTAATGTGTATACTTTATTTTACTTGTTATATGTTTCCATTGAATTATGCTAATAACTTAATTTTAACTCTTGTTTTTTACGTATTCAGTAAATGGCGCTTGGCCCACTATTGTTCTGAACCCTTCAAAGAACTTAACTTAAATTATATTATATTATATTATATTATATTATATTATATTATATTATATTATATTATATTATATTATATTATATTATATTATATTATATTATATTATATTATATAAAAAGTGTGTTGATAACGGATGTACCCTGATAAGTAAGTTTTCAATTTGTTACGGGGGCTCTTGAATCTCAGGAGGAACAAATTTTATTTTACAACAGGGCAACATAATCTGCTTGGCTCATTACCCAAATTTTTTGCATTGCATTTAATGCATATGTATTTTATGTATTTTAGCTCGATTCAATTGAGCATAGTTAAAATTTGGATTATACAATAATGAAATGCTAAGCTAACATATTATTACTGCATACTAAATCAATACACTCTCGTTGTTCGTTAATTCTCTGAGATAAACATTATTTTAAGAAATACTGGAAACGGATACACAGAATAGCCTATCAAGTTTTCTGTGCATAAGAAGCTAATTTAATCTTACCTGACCTCAATTCACTCACAAGTTACTGTAATAACATTATAGGATTATGTCCATACAGAGAAACTACACTTTCCAATGGTGAAATAATAATTAATTATACAAATCGGTTAATTTAGCTTCCGATATTGCTTCAAACAAACACAGAAACATTTTCTGTAGGCTATGATTCAGAGCTTTCGATTGTTGTTGACCAAGGCCCCTTATAGACGAAGTCATTTATTTCATTACACGGCCTTAGATGGCAGTTATTTTAATTTTAAAACTCATTTATCTCATTAAATATCAGTCCTATCAAAATTTTTCAAAGAATAAAACTTATCGGAAATGATTTTTAAAGAAATTTTTGTTACGTAACATTTAAAAAAAAAAATCAATAATAAGCGAGATATTTCGATTTATTTAATTCACGCCCCCTTATAACCCCCTTTCAAATAATGTATTTTGAATGCCATATAGCTTATAATCTAAGTTACAACGAACTTAAATTATATTCCAATTTTCATCGAAATCCGTTCAGCCATTATCGCGTGAAAAGGTAACAAACAGACAGACACAGACATACAAACAAAAATTTAAAAAAAGCGATTTTCGGTTTCAGGGTGGTTAATTATATATGTTAGGACCAATTATTTTTGGAAAATCGAAAATTACCAGAAAAATTTCGGCTACAGATTTATTATTAGTATAGATACTCGTATAGCCTATTAATCTGTTGCATCCTATAGGATACATTGCCAATTTAAGGGTTATAATAATAATATTGGAATCACATCACCACCATCTTCATTATGATATGATATGATATGATATCAAGGGCAGGTATTTTACTGCAAACCCAGCATTCTCCAGTCCTTCCTATTTTCTGCCTTTCTCTTTGTCTCCTCATATGATCCATCTATATCTTAATGTCTATTAGCTGATATCTTCTTCTGCCACGAAATCTTCTCCCGTTCACCATTCCTTCCAGTGCACCCTTCAGTAGGCAGTTTCTTCTCAATCAGTGGCGGGGAAACATGTGAGAAAGTTTGATAACGTTCTTTGTGAAATACCAGCCTATATAAAATGTTTGTACTCTTCAATGGCTCTTTGTCCCGTCCATTTCGAATCCACACTATCACATTTAAGATGAGTCACGAAGTTAATAGACATTTTAAATTCAAATTCAACTTGTAATTCAGAAAACGTAATGTATTTAATGTGAGTTAAGAGAAAAACAAAATAGACTAGAACATTAATGCGAAAGCTGTGATACAATATTGCGCAAGAAGCGGCATAAGTAGCATCTTTTTCGAAACATTATATTTCGCAAACGAGGATTAAGCGAAAATAACGATTATCACCACGTTTCTTAACGAACGAAAATTTGCTTAAATATACACTTTAATTAAATACAAGCACCACCATCTGGGACGGTTCCCTTGTAAGAGATACTACAGAGTTAAGAATGAATTAAAAACAGAAGAAGACCACTTTCAGTCAGTTGGTTTGTTAATCTAAATCCGATAGTAATCGTCATCAGACATCGCGTAGCACTGGAAGTCTGTCTACGAAACAAAAAGAAGAATCCGCTACAATTGTAGTAGTTCCGGCTGCCCGGCTGGTGAAACAAGTGCTATCGGAAAAGTCACTCTCAGGCCGCTATAAACTCACGGTCGTTAAGGTAACGTGTGAACCTGGTCTGTAACGAGGGCTCAGAAGTGAAAATCGATGTCGAAATGAAGTTCGCTTGTTTTGGATCTTTGATGGAGTTGCACAGAGAGCAAAACAAGGAAAAAAATAGTAGGAGTTTGTTGTTTAATATCATGTTATTGTTTTCAAGATAAAATGAAGATTCCTGCGTATTATCAACGGTGACAAACTACGCCTGCTGTTAGGTCTGACACATGAGACATTAAGATGAACCGCTATTATCATGCATAGTGACTACATCAATTGATGTGTTACGAGAAAATCGACAAACGATTAGGGAAAACACGGGAATTTTACTTGAAGCAAGTAAAGAAATAGGTTTGGAAGTAAATCCCGAAAAGACAAAGTATATGATTATGTCTCGTGACGGGAATATTGTACGAAATGTAAATATAAAAATTGGAAATTTATTCTTTGAAGAGGTGGAAAAATTCAAATATCTGGAAGCAACAGTAACAAATATAAATGATACTCGGGAGGAAATTAAACACAGAATAAATATGGGAAATGCCTGTTATTATTCGGTTGAGAAGCTCTTATCATCCAGTCTGCTGTCAAAAAATCTGAAAGTTAGAATTTATAAAACAATTATATTACCGGTTGTTCTTTATTGTTGTGAAACTTGGATTCTCACTTTGAGAGAGGAACATAGGTTAAGGGTGTTCGAGAATAAGGTTCTTAGGAAAATATTTGGGGCTAAGAGGGATGAAGTTACAGGAGAATGGAGAAAGTTACACAACGCAGAACTGCACGCATTGTATTCTTCACCTGACATAATTAGGAACATTAAATCCAGACGTTTGAGATAGGCAGGGCTTGTAGCACGTATGGGCGAATCCAGAAATGCATATAGAGTGTTAGTTGGGAGGCCTGAGGGAAAAAGACCTTTGGGGAGGCCGAGACGTAGGTGGGAAGATAATATTAAAATGGATTTGAGGGATGTGGGATATGATGATAGAGACTGGATTAATTTTGCTCAGGATAGGGACCAATGGTGGGCTTATATGAGGGCGGCAATGAGCCTCCGGGTTCCTTAAAAGCCAGTAAGTAAATAAGTAAGTACCTGTATACTCTATTCTTAACAAATCTTTAGGAAGTAATCAAAGTAATATTGAAATTAGGTTAACTGCCCTCTTCTTATGGACGATACACTTCTTGTTATCCAGTGTGCTCGATTTTTTTTTTAAGTCCCATACTAATCGGTTTGTTGCAGATCTGCTCGGTCATTCTCTGCATTGACAAAATATAAGTATGTTATTTGCAATTTTTACTTTAACATTCTTTCTGACCACAGACAACAAAAATAAACGTCGGACTGTTTATGGTAGTTCTGGATAAAATTCAATGAAAGCTGTAAAGTATATTTGAAGGTCACATATGTACCGCATTTAATCACGCAATTTCCCTTTTTTTTCCAAAAATTTCGAAGTGAAAAGTCGAGGGACGAAATTACACGATGAGTAAAAGATATTGAAGATAATGCAAACTGTTCATAAGTAGCATTTAATTAATTATTCTTGTACTAACCAAATTAATGTTTAATCCGAGAGAGGTCGCTTCCTACAGTCTCTTTCGAGTGGTCTCAAACCGGGAATTTTGCTGAGACTAGGTCACCATTGGATTTTTCCTGTTAGAACTTTTGAGATAGATGAAATATCGAGGTGAAATGAGAACACGTGGTTTCTTAAGATTTGGGGCTTTCTTTTTTATGTATCACAATATTTATAGTTTCTTGGAAAAGAATGTCCATATCTGCATTAACCCTTAAATTGACAACGAATCCCATAGGATACAAATAGCTATATGCTATAATTTTAATATAACAATAGAAAAAAATTGGCAGGAAAATTAAAATTTCACAATACTATAATATTGTATAATATATAAAATATGGACATTGCGATAGTTGTTTTCTTTACGGTCCGACACGGTTTAATAAACTAGTGTGAGAAATGAAGTTTTGCCGATTTGAGGGTTAATATTCCCATGCCGTATTATGTTGAATCCAAATTACAACTATTATACACAAAATACAGGGTTTAAGAATGACGTTTTAATCCTGTTTTACGTAAGTATAGTCTACATCATGTCAACCCTTCCGAAACGCGTTTACAATAGCGTGTTTCGACTAATGCGTTAATAACGGTGATTATTAATTTTCGACTGTATATGATTGACGTCTTTTATATGAAATGGCAGAAGGATAAGGGTGTCATTCTTGATCCCATAATCCGTTTTATGATGCATGAGCAACAGCCACAAGAGGTGTGTCGTGAAAAACAAGTCATATATGAGCCTTGTTGTCAGCATCTTGGAGCACAATACCACATCACACATTGGACAGTTTTTGGGCTCATGTTCGGTGCCCGTGGCACGATCCCACGTGAAACTTTAAATCAACTTAAACAATATAAAATTTCTGATGCAACGATTGATGCCATAGGATCTCACGTGTTAAAATCAACCTTAGCTATAATTAGTAATCATTTGTACCCAACAAAATTTTTATTATAAATGATTTCCTACGTTTTCTTATCTTAATGTTTTTTCTTATTCTTTCCAAATGTCACAAAATTGTTTTGTTTACTTATTATTCTTTATGAATTGATTAGTAGGCCGATCTATCGAACCCTTATTTAGGGCGGCTTATGTTTAAACAAATGTCATTCATTTAAGAAGGAGTACGTTGCTTGGCAAAATAAAAGCATTCAAAGAAAGGTTTAGGAACTTTTAAAAGGCCATAATAGGCCTATACCCGAATGGGATTAGAAATCCATTGCTTTAGCCAATTAAAATTATTATACATCTTAATTACACAACTTACAACACAAACAAACAAATACAACCACACAGGCGTATACAAACTCAAATGTAACACCTGCAACAACTTCTACATAGGACAGACAGGCAGATCATTTCAAACACGTTACAAAGAACACATCACAGCCATAACAAAATTACAAAACACCTCCACATATGCAGAACACATCACAAATGCTAACCACACCCACAGAGACATAGAAATGCTACACATCCAAACAAAAAGCCAGAAACTAAACACACTAGAACAATATGAAATATACAGACACACAAAAACACATCCCAATGAAATTCTCAACACATAACTCAATTTCAGAACACAGACACTCTTTGACTCCACATTACACCACACAAACACACCCTCACAGGAAACAAAACAAGAGACGCCAAGACCAACAACGACCAGTTCTGAGGATGACCCATAATAGATCGAAACATGTAAACCAGGTACGATAGAATTTAACACAAGAAAGTCATATAATACATATTCGGAAATAAAAATATTAGTCTCGCATTTTAATTTTTAAAGTAGCTAAGCAGTAAATTTATTCTAATCTTGAATTTACTGGAAAGTTAGATGTCGATGAACTACAAAGGAATTTTTTCTCTTTGTGAACATATTCAAGCTGTAAATCATTGCAGCTATATTCAAGTTAAATACTCGTGCCACCCACTGTATGTAGTTTTTCGTATCAGCAAATATTACTCGGTTATCTACAAGCATTATTAATTAAATACAATTCTCTGTATTTAATAGAGCTATTGGGTAGGTGTAATGGCTGTACTTTAAAAGTGGTTTTTACGGCATTACCGGTGATTTTTTCCTGCGATTTAATCCAAATTACAACTATTACACAGAAAATACAGGGTTTAAGAATGACGTTTTAATCCTGTTTTACGTAAGTATAGCCTACATCATGTCAACCCTTCCGAAACGCGTTTACAATAGCGTGTTTCGGCTAATGCGTTAATAACCGTGATTATTAATTTTCGACTGTATATGATTGACGTCTTTTATATGAAATGGCAGTCCGCTGTACTCCAATGTCCGACTGAAATTTTCAGATAAGGTCTCAAAGCGTGTATCAGGGTCGTGAGTGTGGGCACGGAATGGCTTGCCGCAATGTTGCGTGATCGTTACCCGGGCTAAATCGGGCACAAAGTTGAACGCCTTGCAAGCAATGCTGTCACCAGCTTCCAGGCTCTCCCACTTCCTATCACATCAATGCCAGAAAATTCAGCAATTAAGCATCACAATTGCCCTTTAATATGTACCATAATCTGAGTAAATTAACTTGAATTTATCATATCACACTGAGTAGGTAGGAATATAATTTACTATAGAAATAAGTCGTTCCGATATTTTTACTACATAAATGCGTCATAAAATTGATTTAGGCTGCGTTGAAACTTTCAACATTGGATAAAAACTAGCCCATTAATCTAGTTCCATTATTTTCTATACGGAATTCAATTAGGCTATATTCACAGTAAAACTGATACACTCTCAAAAAATCCACTAAGTATATACAGGTAATATCTACACCTTGAACAGGCTAGAGCAGAGATGTCAAAGCAAGCGCATTTTTCTGACCTTGACGTCGTGATCGGGCAGCAAGCGCTAAGTATGGAAAGAGGAAGGGTTGTGTATATGAATAAGCAACCTATTGGATTAAGAAAACAGTGGTACACAAACTTCAAACGGAACGTGAAATTTTATGTCGTTCTTTTTATATGGCTTCTTTCTGTTTAATATTATCTATATTGTCTGTAAAACAAAAGTACTAACACTGATTTCTTAATATTACACTTGTGTTTTAAATCTTAATAACATAATAGAGAGTTAAGAAGGAATATTCACTTATATTCCATAGTAGTATAATATTATACTATATTAAGTGGATGAAACACATCATTTATAAAGAAAGTGATATTCCAAAGAAAGAGATTGAGTATGACATGATAAGTTGGAACTTATATCGGTGGTATCTTTAGCCTTACAAAAGTAATCAATAAACTAATCAAAATAACATTACAGTACAAAGCAAAGTTACCTAGGTACTGTATCTGTTTTAAGTGTAACTAATATTACATAACAAAACTCTTATCGCATTATGCTTTTAAGGTGATATTTGTGAGCAACTTCCTATCATCAGAATATTAAATTATTTTCTCGAAATCTGCTAAAGCTATAGAGCTGACATTTTTACAACACATGGGCACGTATCTTTTGCTTACGATGTAACAATAGTTGCTTTGTTAATTCATTTCCTTACAAACAATTTCCATGCAAATATTTTCAAAATTTTCAGTACACTATCTTCAGTAATACGTATATACGGTATATTAGATTTACGAAAACATTCTGTAAGGCTACTAAATAAATAGGCCTATACCTGAAAATTTCACTTTTCTATACGAAAAGTTGAGAAAATATTTCTTTTGAACAAAAAAATCAAACTTGTGAAAAATGAACATTAAAATTAAAACTTACATTCTTACAATGCACTTATACTTCTCAGGCAAATCTAAAAATTAACATGGATACAGTTTTAATAAGTTCTCTTCCCTTTATCTAATGAATCAGTGCTGGCCATCCCTGAATATAGCTCGACCAAGCGGCATATACCACCTCTTTTGTCTGTCTCTTTCCTTTCCGCTGTAAAGCGCTCAGGCTCTCCTGGGCTCTAAAGCGCGCGCTTGTTCCTGTGGGCATCAATTGACATGCCTGGGCTAGAGGTATCAAGAAATAATTGTTCACCATTTATTAAGAGAAGAATATTTCATTATATGTTTGGCACAGGATGCAGAAACTCTACAAGATTTTATTTATAACAACAATGCTAGAAATCTATACAACAAAGCAAGAAAATTGAAGAAAACAAAAAAGATACGATTTATCATTGCGATTTATGTCACGAATTGCTAACACTTAACATTAACAATTCTAATTGAACGTAAAATATGGACACCACAGCAAAAAGTGAAGTACGTGCTTTGGCTAGTTGAATTTAAATGTTACCAGAGTTCGACGCCGATTTCGTCTAGAATTCAACGTGGATCCAACTAAGTCGAAATAAATTTTGCAGTAGGATAGAACTTTTAAGCCTTGGTTTTTCTAAATCGACGCATGCGACGTGCGAGGTGCGAGGCCCGCCTCGCACAAATCCGAACTACACGAGAGATAGTGAACGGTTTCTATAACTGCGAGGTGCGTCGAAACAGGAAATGCCATGAGATGATGTGGACTTTTTAACATCTTTTGATGTAAAGCCCAGATTTCTATACTGTATTACTTTATGTATCATAGAAATAAAAACCACTATTAAGCCACTTTAATTGATTTCAATAGTTTTGGCAATGTGCCTATTTGATCGACATAATCTTTGCGATATCTCTGAAAATATGGATCGTGGACTGTTGCTTCCTATACTTAAATTAATCAATATAATGTGCTCTGTTCTACAGTGCTGTTATTGGACGGCATTTTTCGTACACCCTGTATTGCCTATCGTCGCGCACTCAAGCCAGAGTAAATTCTCATAATTCAAATTTTCTGTGGAGAGTTGGGTGATATTATTGATCTAGAGGTGTTTCATATAAATAAAGAAACTGCATTTTCTGCATGCTACAGTACGCAGAACACAAAACTACTGTCTCGCTAGTCACTGTTATGGAATTGTTTAGACTCTTTCTCTGTTCCTACCGTGACTGAATATTCACCCGTAAGGAATTTATTCATTTCAGTCTTCTTTTTCCATGAGGATTTCTTCCAAAACTGCGGCGTGAAAGCATGAAAACTTCTATTTATCTTTCCACAGATAACGCTCGCATAACTTAAATGGATATTGCTTGAGAAATTAATTTGTATAGCAACGCAGATGTTAAATAATAATATAAATTGTGTTACAATGCCCATGGATAATTATCAATCTATGAACAATTCTTCAAATAGCAACCTGAGATGGATGTTCACTTTCTAAATTTGAATTTATAAAATACTAAGTGAAAATTCAATACGTAAGTCAGTAAAAGTTCACTGATGTCTCCAGTGCACATAACTTTATATCGAAGCTGAATTGCTCTCTCTGCTGTAGATAAATTGACCATGATCAATTGTAGAGAAATTTGAGCAATATTGTATAATCATCCATACGTTATTTAGTTACATTATAGTCCTTCATTTAAGTGATTTTTTGTGACGTAGAACTACGTCTTTATCTTCACTAGACATGAGGAGTAATTTAGAAACTTGATCGTCACATAAAAATACAACCACTGTCCATTTTCTACTTGTACTGGCTTGTTCTCCATTTATTCCTGTTGTTCTCTTTGTCTTCCCCGTGTTCTCCTTGCCTTCCCCTTCTTCACTTTGTATTCCTCTTGTTATCTTTGCATTTCTCTTGTTCCTGTCTTAACCTTGTTCTCTTTCTATTCACCTTGTTATCTTTGCATTTCTCTTGTTCCTGTCTTAACCTTGCTCTCTTTGTATTCACATTGTTATTTTTGCATTTCTCTTGTTCCTGTCTTAACCTTGTTCTCTTTCTATTCACCTTGTTATCTTTGCATTTCTCTTGTTCCTGTCTTAACCTTGTTCTCTTTCTATTCACCTTATTATCTTTGCATTTCTCTTGTTCCTGTCTTAACCTTGTTCTCTTTCTATTCACCTTGTTATCTTTGCATTTCTCTTGTTCCTGTCTTAACCTTGTTCTCTTTGTACTCCTCTTGTTATCTTTACATTCCTGTTGCTATTCCTGTCTTAACCTTGTTCTCTTTCTATTCACCTTGTTATCTTTGCATTTCTCTTGTTTGTGTCTTAACCTTGTTCTCTTTCTATTCACCTTGTTATCTTTTCATTTCTCTGACTGTTCCTGTCTTAACCTTGTTCTCTTTCTATTCACCTTGTTATCTTTGCATTTCTCTGATTGTTCCTGTCTTAACCTTGTTCTCTTTCTATTCACCTTGTTATCTTTGCATTTCTCTTGTTCCTGTCTTAACCTTGTTCTCTTTGTATTCACATTATTGTCTTTGCATTTCTCTGGTTGTTCCAGTCTTAACCTTGTTCTCTTTGTATTCACATTGTTATCTTTGCATTTCTCTTGTTCCTGTCTTAACCTTGTTCTCTTTGTATTCACATTGTTATCTTTGCATTTCTCTTGTTCCTGTCTTAACCTTGTTCTCTTTCTATTCACCTTGTTATCTTTGCATTTCTCTTGTTCCTGTCTTAACCTTGTTCTCTTTGTACTCCTCTTGTTATCTTTACATTCCTGTTGCTATTCCTGTCTTAACCTTGTTCTCTTTCTATTCACCTTGTTATCTTTGCATTTCTCTTGTTTGTGTCTTAACCTTGTTCTCTTTCTATTCACCTTGTTATCTTTTCATTTCTCTGACTGTTCCTGTCTTAACCTTGTTCTCTTTCTATTCACCTTGTTATCTTTGCATTTCTCTTGTTTGTGTCTTAACCTTGTTCTCTTTCTATTCACCTTGTTATCTTTGCATTTCTCTGATTGTTCCTGTCTTAACCTTGTTCTCTTTCTATTCACCTTGTTATCTTTGCATTTCTCTTGTTCCTGTCTTAACCTTGTTCTCTTTGTATTCACATTATTGTCTTTGCATTTCTCTGGTTGTTCCTGTCTTAACCTTTTCTCTTTGTATTCCACTTATTATCTTTTCATTTCTCCAGTTGTCCCTTAACCTTATTCTCCTTGTATTCCCCTTATTATACTTGTATTCTTCTTCTTTTTCTCGTCTTCTCCTTTTTATAATATTCCTCTTGTCTAACCTTACGCGTAGCTCTACGTAAAGTTATGCAGCATAGCAAACGTATTAATCTGTCTTTATGTGCTTCTCAACCGCTTCATATGTGACTTTCCCTGTTGCTTTAACAGTTTCAGCCCTGGCTGCTCCTAGACACGAGAGAAGCTAATCCCTGACTGTCACTGTTTATGCTGTAGCTATCATTTTGTCTGCACCTCCTCCACATTCTGTGTATTCACAACTCCTGTTCACTTGCTATGGTTGTGATTGGGTCGACTTGCGAGCAGAGCACAACTTTTTTTGTTTGTTTTCACACGATTGTGTTATGTAAGCAGAACACCACTAAAACTTACACTATTATCCCACTATCTTACTCACACCAGCACTCTGTGAATGGTCTTTCAGATGTTGTGAATCACAGTTTTGTTCGCACAACACTTGAATAGCAAATGAAGTACATTATACTGTTTTTTTCTTTTGTTTCGTTTCCAGAAATTAAAATATACACTGGACTCCCTCACGGGTCGACTGACAATCACGTCGCCATTGTTGGAGGTGAGTCACTTTAGAACAGAAATTCTTTGTTGTGTTTACAAATAAATCAGCTATAATATACAGGGTGTTTCAAACGGATTGCAGACTTTGCGGGCAGATTAATATTCATGAATATAAGTAAAAGTAAATACCATATAATAATCTAAGTGGATAATAATACAGAACCAACTAATAATAATGGATATGAATATATAGAGATAAATGTTTGGAGCACTCTTACTTCATCTTGATCTTGTTTCTAAATGGTTAGGGCCTCTGTAATTGTTTTCACACCAGGTCATGTACTTCTCCTTCTACACTATAAATTTTGTGTGAAGTTTCATCAAATACATGGTAGATACAGTTGTTAATTTCTCTGACACAATCATTTGTAGTTACAATGCTAACATCCGGAAGTTTGTCATTAAGGAAGAGTATGAAAATTTTCCATCACGCAATTTATTAAAATGAAACTTTATATTAATTCTAAAATAAAAATCAGTTTTATTAATTAAAATTATTACTTTCCATGTGTACGCCTATAATTGGGACAAAATATATGCCTAGTAGAAACTGATAATGAATAAAATTGAATATCTGTTTATAAGAAATTCCACCTAATGCTAGAAGTCACTTATTGACTCTCAGGAATAATATAAGAGTACATTATCATGAAAATCTTAGAATACATTTCTTTATGCTCGACCATGCCGAAATGTAGTACTTATACACCTGGTAGCAGTCCTTTAATGCATGTCATTAAAGTACACCTACTCATTAAAGTTCAGGTTTTCGAGTATTCTCGGATATGCAATCGAAAGACAACTAGCAAAACGTCACGTAGGCTGGAAATCCAATACTGTCGCAGAAGGTTATGTTCTGTTACTATAATAATTAGCGTTAATTGTAAATAATATTCAAATAAATTCAATTTGTCATCTCGTTTTTCAATGTCGAATTCAATTTCAATGTTATATGAAGTTTAACGTTTACCTTACTCTCTAGGTTATATGAAGGTCGTCGACATTCGTTGCCCGGAAAAAATCAATACTTTCGCGTCTGCGCACATCTCACAATTTACGAGATTGCACAAGGTCAATTCGCTCCCCAGTCACATAAGAAGAACATGAATACTTATAAATAATTTCAAGTTAGAAATATGGTCGAGCATAAAAAGTCGTATGAAACTTGCCTATAATGGTAATTAAGACGCTAATATGAAAATTATGAAACTCGCTTGCGCTCGTTTCATAAACATCCTCGCGTCTTAATTACTATCATTATAGGCTCGTTGCATAATGTACTATTATATCATTACAAAAACTCTTCTTCCTTCCTAGTTTTAAAAGCAGCGTATTTTGTAACGGTCAAAACAGTAAAAATATTCATAAAATATTTTCGGGTTATGTAACTTATGAATCAGTGATAGAAATATAAACATGTCAGTTGCAAAATAAATATTCTTGTTGATACATGTTTGTAGTTAAAAATGCAGTGTAGAAGAAAAATATTAAATCCATATGATACTTTAAATTATATTCTTATCAATAAAGTAATTCATATTCTGACAAAGAGTACTAAAATATTATAATTCCAAAGAATTGTTGTAATATTAATGCTAATAATGCAATTATAATAAGTGGAGTTTAAATGTGTTGATTGCTACAACTTACCTTTTTGATAAGAAATATCATAACTATCTTGTCACATTTTTTTTAAGAAACGAACTGTAAAGTATAACATGTATTTATTGGATATTTATAACACAGCAATCTCTGGAAGTATTAATTGACATCAATTCTTATCTTTCTACGTACTGTCTACTAGGTTAGATCTTGACGGTTTCAGGTTTTATTTATAGTATTCGTATTGTGTATAGAATCTTCCTGTTAAAAATGCATTAACAATAATTAATTAATATCTTCACTTTTTATAATCATTAATTAAAAATATCTTAAACAGTCCTTTTTAAATAGGAACTTTTATTTCAAGTGATCTTGATATTGTAAATAGTAATTATTGTTGCTACACCAGTTTCTCCATAACATTTCCATTTACTTTTCAGTTCATCTTTAAAAGGTAGCACGAATTATTTGAAACAACTTTCTGCGTGTCCACCAATCCGCTAATAGGACACACATTCTAGGTTCGTTGATGTAAAGCCTACAAGTCTCTTGATTAGCTTCAAAAACATTACAGTTATTAAAACCCTCTACACAAAAATTTCGAAGGAAATAATGTTATAGATTCTTGTAGTTTGCAGCTGAACCTCTCCAAGCCTCCAGGGTACTAAATTCTATTTTATCATTACTACAATCTATCCTCCCCTATACATTACCCCTACCTATGAAAATTACATATCAAGAAGTACCTTTACTGTTTATATTTTATTATTTTTTTAGAAACTAAATACGTATCTAAATAAATAAACATTATGAATGTATATGGGTTAGTTAAAAGTCCCGCACCACCTAAATAACTTTTGAAGCATGTGGTACAGTGACATGAAACTTGGTATGCGGGGATAACCATATGCTAGGAACTCAATAATGGTATTACCGAGTTTTTTTCTACTTCCGGTTTAACAGGAAGTTACTCCAACTCTCTTATTTTAAATGGAACACCCAATATATATATATATATATATATATATATATATATATTAATAAAGCTCATTAAGATCTTTTCAAAAGTACCCACACTTGATACTTCTGTACAAATTCAGTGTTGCTAAGTCAAGAAAACAGAAAAGTGTATCGAATATTAAAATAATAAAATAGGCTTACTCCTTCCTTAACAAAAACAAAACAAAGCTAGCTCACCTGCTAAATTATGTGTTCAAATTGGTAGCCCTCAGCTGCTTTACAATGTGTCACTCGATTATAGAAACCATTTAAGGAATGATTTAACCAGGCTTTAGGAATATCTTGCACCACTTCCATTTTTATTTAGCAACACTGAATTTGTACAGAAGTATCAAGTGTGGGTACTTTTTGAAAAGCTCTTAATGAGTTTTATTCAAAAATAAAACTATATATTGGGTGTTCCATTTAAAATAAGAGAGTTGGAGTTACTTCCGGTTAAACCGGAAGTAGAAAAAACTCTGTAATATCATTATTGAGTTCTTAGCATATGGCCATCCTCACATACCAAGTTTCATATCACTGAACCGTATGCTTCAAAAGTTATTTAGGTGGTGCGTTTATTATTTTAATATTCGATACACTTTTCTGTTTTCTTGATTTATCAACACTGAATGTGTACAGAAGTATCAAGTGTGGGTAATTTTTGAAAAGCTCTTAATGAGCTTTATTCAAAAATAAAAAATATATATTGGGGTTCCATTTAAAATAAGAGAGTTATAGTTACTTCCGGTTAAACCGGAAGCAGAAAAATCTCGGTAATACCATTATTCAGTTCTTAGTAAATGGTTATCCCCACATACCAAGTTTCATGTCACTGAACCGTATGCTTCAAAAGTTATTTAGGAAGTGCGGGACTTTTAACTAACCCTGTATAATGTGTAGCAGCTATAAAATTCTATGTAACAATGGCAACATTCTTTTCATTGTTGCGCATACCGAATCCACATAAAGATTAATGATTAGAGCACCACAACTGCAAATTCTGAGGTCATTATAATATTTCTCGATACATGATCAACAGCAAGACCAAGTTATCCATAAATAACTAAATACCCCCTATAAAAAGGATCCATATTAGATATCATAAGGATCTGATACCAATACGCTTACCAACTGGATAAAATTCGTATCATACCCAATATAATTGCATACCAAACTAAAGCAAAATAGGCCTATTACAGAATATGGGTAAGCCAAATCAACGTGGAGATGGAAGAGGGACAATGTCCCGAACGGTAATGTCTGTTACGAAGATAATTTTGTTCTCCACTTCCTGCCCTCAAAGTGTGTAATCCTTTTAAATCATTATACAGGGTGATTCTTATAGAACCGAACTCGATATATTATTACAAAATGGAAACTATAGCACGGATATGTTTCAAACCACTTTTAAAAATCAAGCGCATCTCATATCACTATACTAACGTACGAGAGCGAATCGAAAAGCCTTTGCCCCTATTTTTTTTCAGCGCGGAACAATCGCCGGACAAAGATCTTCGCATCGCCGTCGGAAATGAACCTCTGGCCTGCCAGGAAATTCTTCAGAGGACCAAACACGTGGTAATCACTGGAAGCGAGGTCTGGACTGTACGGCGGATGCTGCTACATGAGGCCTGACGTTGTCCATGAGAACCCTCTGGCGCGTTTTTCTGATGGCAGCTGTCCGGCGATGGTCCCGCTCTCTATAGGCCGAATTCTACAACAGTGGAATCTCCAAAGTAGTGGTGCGATGGGACAAATGCCTGAACCGTAGCGGTGACTGTGGAAAAATAGTCAAAGGTATTTAAAACGCTGCCTGTATTTTGATTTCCCTGTATGTTTATTATTATGGCTGAAAAATAGAGACAAAGACTTTTCGATTCGCCCTCAACATTATCAACATATGACAAAAGCAGTCCGCCAACAATTGAAAAATCAAGGGCAGTAATGGTAGCGTGTAGCATTGAAGAACGGATGTCAACAGCAATTAAAAAATTAAAGACAATAAATATAGCGTATTCCATTGAAAAAACGTGTGTTGAAAATTCACATAATATTACTTTAAGGGTATATGTACGTGAACGACCACAAATATTATCAGAAAATGCAGGCTCTAAATTTATAAAATTTTATAAGAAAATGAACTCACAATTAGACAAAAATTACAAGGTGCCACAACAAGACTTATTAGAACTTAAATATCTGATAAAAATATATAAAAGGTTACTAATAATATTTTTCAAACCAGTTTCATCAGAGTATGCAAAAAACAAAAAAATTCTGTAGTTACATCATTTGGTAACCATAACATTGTTATGGTCTCTCAAATATCATTAATATTTTCCTGCATGTAATAAACACTTATTTCTGAAAAGTAGACTACTCTGAGACATGTAGAGTTATTTATTGAAATACAATTTTTTTATTTTTGTATATAAAATATATTAAAATTTGCATAATGTTTTGTGACCTAATTTTTCTATTTTCAAAGAAATGGGCATTATTGTAGTCCACCTTTTGCATAAATTCATGTTAAATCAGTGTACAAAATTTCAGAATTCTATCTCTAATAGTTGTGGAGTTATGAAATAATATGTGTGAAAATTTTCAAATTTTTGAAAATGTTATTTAAAGTAAAAAGTGAATTCTTAATAATATTATTAGCAGGCCTAACTTTTTTATACTTTTATCAGATATTTAAGTTCTAATAAGTCTTGTAGTGGTACCTTGTAATTTTTGTCCAATTGTGAGTTCATTTCCTTATAAAATTTTAGAAATTTAGAGCCTGCATTTTCTGATAATAATTGTGCTCGTTCACGTACATATACCCTTAAGTCTATTTTATTGTACGAAAGATACGAAGTATGGTGCGCCATGTCTGACTTAAGGATTATCAAGCCATGTTTTTTTTTCCGGAATATTGTTGACACTAAATGCATACAAAAAAATATTTACAGAGTTTGAGAGGCAATCTGATGAAATGGAATTGACTCAAGGGCATTTTGAGCACGATACAGTGATCTTCCATACACCCCATTTTCAAAGGAAATAATCTAATCATCTTTGCTGGTCTGTGGCCGCTACGTTCTCCTGATCTTACCAGCCCTGATATCTGCTTGTAGGGCTATGTAAAAGACAGGTTTTTCCATGACAGACCCTAAAATCTGGACCATCTGGAGGACAACGTCTCTATGTATAATTTTGGCACACGTGAAAGAAAACCAGAAACGCTGCATCGGAAAAGTGCCAAGCGGAGAGCGATCTGATGTCTTGTGCACGTATTTTACGTGAAACAGGCAAGTATCTACGAATTTTATCATTTTGCGTTTATTTGTTGATGAATTGTAGGCAAGATATTGGGATCGTTTCTATAAGAATCACTCTGCATTATGGTACGAAAGTACGATTCAGACCTATGAAGATTTTATACTAATTAAGGTGAACGGCTAAGTATTGTGGGTCCCTATCACCACAGCATGGCGCGTCCTCAGGTTGCGAATAGAGGAGACAGACGGCCTCCAGATATGGAGGGTAGCTGCGAATATATTGAATAAGCAGTCGCGGACAGCCGATAAGGGGTGGTCCTCCAGCTTGGGAGTTGGGCGAAGGGCTAACAACCGATCACCGTAAGAAACAGCTTGTTACGAAACCCCAACATAAGCCTCGGGGTAGAACTGATTCTATGGTACAACTATAAATGACACCTGGAAGAAAACGCGGAATAAATAGCCTATGGTAAATGCCTGTTATTACTCGGTTGAGAAGCTTTTGTCATCCAGTCTACTCTCAAAAAACCTGAGAGTTAAAATTTATAAAACAGTTATATTACCGGTTGTTATGTTGTGAAACTTGGACTCTCACTTTGAGAGGAACAGAAGATAAGTATATTTGAGAATAAAGTCCTTAGGAAAATATTTGGAGCTAAGAGGGATGAAGCTAGCACATGAGAAGGGAGAAAGTTATACAACGCAGAACTGCACGTATTTTATTCTTCACCTGTCATAATTAGGAATATTAAATCCAGACGTTTGAGATGGGCAGGGCATGTAGCACGTATGGGTGAATCAAGAAATGCATATAGAGTGTTAGTTGGGAGGCCGGAGGGAAAAAGACCTTTGGGGAGGCCGAGACGTAGGTGGGAAGATAATATTAAAATGGATTTGAGGGAGGTGAGATATGATGGTAGAGACTGGATAGGGACCGATGGCGGGCTTATGTGAGGGCGGCAATGAACCTCCGGGTTCCTTAAAAGGCAGTAAGTAAGTATGTAAGTACATAAAGTAATAAGTGAACCTAATTTTCTGTTACAACCTACATATGTACAGGCCCTACATAAGTTTCACATTTATACTGGTAATCTTTCACTTCACTCTCATCTCACTCATTTCACTGGCACTATGACACATTTCACTGACACTATAGAACACACTATAAATTATCACTGCTCGAAACTATTCACTGCCATTGTAAACCATAACTTCAATGACTCACCACGCTTCACTGATACAACAGTTCAAATAAGACAAACATTCGTTATTCATTATTACGCCCTTATTCATAATCAGACTTCGGACCCAATAGAGCAGTTCAGTGGGAAATCAGCATAACGGCGTACTGAGTATAGTGGTAAAGCGTACAGTGGGTGGGGGTACTGCAGAATGGATGCCAACAAATAGCCTACGCAAAGAAAAACGCTCTGGATTTGAAGGTTCTGACGAATAATTTGGTTTTCATACAAACCTATTTTAAAACTGTGTCTGAAACTATTACACGGTTAGAAAAGTCAGAGCAAGAGATGCCGGAAGCCCTCAAATTAATTGTGGAAATGACACAGAGAATTAATGAGACACCAAGTACACCGGTTACTGAACGTGTAAAACTGAAGTGGAAATCAATTTTATGTAAAAATAACGGATATGGAACATTGTGTAACATAAACAGCAAATTAGTGGACACAGTCACTCGAGAATAAAGGACTGTCTCTTAGAGACTGCAATGATGTTAGGTTTTTTCGTTTTGCTCCTATCACGTCATGCGATGTAGAGCGCAGCTTTCTACAGTACAAACTTTGGCAGATAACCGAAAAAGATTTACGTTTGAGACACTGAGAATGTGTCTTGTAGTACATTGCAATTCGGTACTGTAACTGCACTTCCTAAAGACGACCAATAGGATAAATGAAAAAATTTAAATTGCTACATGTTTATTTCCACCATTAACACTGTGTATAATTAAACACAAATGCTTATAAAAGACAGGAGAATAAATGCTTTTCACATTCTTTTGACATTGTCATTGTGTAATGTATATTTACTTTCAGAATGTACATATGTGTGCTTCCTCATACTACCGTACTCTACTCTAAATAGCAACGTTGTTACCTGAACACATCTCTACCTTTCACTACCTGCAGCGAGTCAACAGCCTATAATACATGCACTTACTTACTTACTTACTTACTTACAAATGGCTTTTAAGGAACCCGAAGGTTCATTGCCGCCCTCACATAAGCCCGCCATCGGTCCCTATCCTGTGCAAGATTAATCCAGTCTCTATCATCATATCCCACCTCCCTCAAATCCATTTTAATATTATCCTCCCATCTACGTCTCGGCCTCCCTAAAGGTCTTTTTCCCTCCGGTCTCCCAACTAACACTCTATATGCATTTCTGGATTCGCCCATACGTGCTACATGCCCTGCCTATCTCAAACGTCTGGATTTTAAATCCTAATTATGTTAGGTGAAGAATACAATGCGTGCAGTTCTGTGTTGTGTAACTTTCTCCATTCTCCTGTAACTTCATCCCGCTTAGCCCCAAATATTTTCCTAAGCACCTTATTCTCAAACACCCTTAACCTATGTTCCTCTCTCAGAGTGAAAGTCCAAGTTTCACAACCATACAGAAGAACCGGTAATATAACTGTTTTATAAATTCTAACTTACAGATTTTTGGACAGCAGACTGGATGATAAGAGCTTCTCAACCGAATAATAACACGCATTTCCCATATTTCTGTGTTTAATTTCCTCCCGAGTGTCATTTAAATTTGTTACTGTTGCTCCAAGATATTTGAATTTTTCCACCTCTTCGAAGGATAAATCTCTAATTTTTATATTTCCATTTCGTACAATATTCTGGTCACGAGACATAATCATATACTTTGACTTTTCGGGATTTACTTCCAAACCGATCGCTTTACTTGCTTCAAGTAAAATTTCCGTGTTTTCCCTAATCGTTTGTGTATTTTCTCCTAACATATTCACGTCATCCGCGTAGACAAGAAGCTGATGTAACCCGTTCAATTCCAAACCCTGCCTGTTATCCTGAACTTTCCTAATGGCATATTCTAGAGCGAAGTTAAAAAGTAAAGGTGATAGTGCATCTCCCTGCTTTAGCCCGCAGTGAATTGGAAAATCATCAGATAGAAACTGACCGATACGGACTCTGCTGTATGATTCACTGAGACACATTTTAATTAATCGAACTAGTTTCTTGGGAATACCAAATTCAATAATACTTCCCTCTTAACCGAGTCATATGCCTTTTTGAAATCTATGAATAACTGATGTACTGTACTCTTATATTCCCATTTTTTCTCCATTATCTGTCGAATACAAAAAATCTGATCAATAGTCGATCTATTACGCCGAAAACCGCACTGATGATCCCCAATAATTTCATCTACGTACGGAGGTAATCTTCTCAAAAGAATAATGGACAAAATTTTGTACGACGTCAACAAAAGTAATATTCCTCGAAAGTTACCACAGTTGGTTTTGTCCCCCTTTTTAAAAATAGGTACAATTATGGACTCCTTCCATTGTTCTGGTAATAGTACATGCACAGTAAACTTATTGTATCGGGTTCCAAGTCTCGAAGCCTGCTCATGTGTTTTGGACGGACATTTTGCAGCAAATTGATTACGTGCTTCTGTGTTGCAGGTTTGGCAGAGGCGGCCAGGGGGCAAAGCTCTCGGACAAAAGGCGGTTCGCTAGACGATCGTACGGGGAAGGCCTCGAGAGCGAGTCCCGGCGTCACGACGCTGCTAGCGCTGGCCACTACCATCGCTCTGAAGCTAATAACAGCAATATGCGAGAGGTGACCGATACGACACGCCAGCTGAACGCATCTTCAGGGAGTGACGCTCTGAAGAGCAACAGGATGCAGTGTTCAACATAAACGAAAAGAATTATCGTGTGCATTCCAATTAAAAATGAGAATCACACCTCAAAGTGCCGATAAAATATCGCTCAATGCCAACAGACAGTGAATTTTAAAAATAAAGTTAACAGAAGATACAAAAGGCTTGAGTGTAAGATCGGGGAAAAACACGTTCATAAAGAGATTTGTGAATATGTCGGTATGAGTGTATGGCGAAGAGGTTTGTTTACCTAAGGTCCCCTTTTTCTTCTACCCGCTACCTCCAATCGATTTGGTGTCAGTACTAATATAGTCTGAAACAACAGTTTACGCAAACTTCTCACTGTGTCTTTCTATGACGTCACGTAAGCGAATGATGTGTGAGTGAGATATAATCGTGGTGCCACATATATCGAAACCCAGAGTTTAAAAAACAAATTATGTAAACTCCATTCAAATTATATACGATTTATAATGTAAGTATTAAAATCAGTTCTAAAATTAATTCATGGGCGAAAAAGTGTTTAAAGGGAGCAATTATCTCGGATTTAGCTAATTGTTTAATGTCACATTCATTTGAAAAAAAATTGAAATATATTTCTCCTATTGAAACGCGATGAATTACATGCTGACATTTGTTTAAGATGCAAACTACGCCTTCCAAGTAGGTCCATTATCGTTGCCACCACTGTTAATCCTACTTGGCTCAGCATTTCAAAATACTGTTTCACAGACATTTACTCGTAAATGCGAGTATGTTCGATGGCGTGAAAAATTCGACACTGTGAATCGAGGAACTTTCAGTTGAAACAGAAACGTGCAAACCAATAAATGATAGAAGCAACAAGGTCACGATGATGTTTAATTTATTACTAGGAAACGGATTTCTAGGTCCGTACCTGTTTTGTTTGTCACGTCCTACACGTATGTTATTTATACTTCGTTCCACAATGTCTGACAGGCGATCTAAATATTGACGGCAGAGAGAGAGAAAGATAGAAGGATAGTTATTATTATTGAACCAATGGCAGAGGTCTCATTCCAGGTTTATGTTGAAGTTGGGCGGTCTAAAGTGTTCTATCGCTGCCCAACTTCAAGACAAGCGTGTAAAGGTAAGCGTTCACTACATCGTATCGCACTCCTCGTACGAATCGCACGCAACGGATATTTTAAGTGCAGTGCGTTCACTGTAACGCAGGGATGTCGAACAGCGCTCTCAAACTGTGAAACGATTAATACTGTTTCCTACCGTAGCTGAGCTGAAACGACAGTCAGTCAGCTCGCTGTAGCAGTGTTCTGTACGCAGTGTGTTTATCAACTCTGGCGGCTGGTATGGATATGGAACGACGATTCAATAGTGAGTGGACAGATAAATATTTATTTATCTTAAAGGACGGAAAGGCACATTGCTTAATATGTAGAAAAGAATTTGGATACATTAGCCATCATAATATTAAAAGGCATTTTAATTCAACACGTCATTCTGAAGCTTGTGGACCAGAAAAGTTATCCGGTTTCACTCGTGAAAAGGCTGTAGGAGAATTAAAATCAAGATTGAATTCAGGAAACCTTCCATCATCATCGGGTGTTAGTAGAATAAGCTTGGTTCGTGCTAGCTACAAAATTTGTGAAATTATTGCAACGGCTTCAAAGCTATTTACTGACGGAGAATTTGTGAAAGGCTGTCTCATAGCTGTTGCAAAAGGGATATGTCCGGAATACGTTAATGATTTTAAATCTCTGTGTTTGTCTCGAAATATTTTGCAGAGCGCGTATCATAAATGGGGGATAACTTGGAGGAACAACTGATAGCAAGAATGAAAACTTTCTCTTATTACTCACTATAGCTGTTGATGAAAGTACCGACCGGAAAGATACGTCGCAGCTAGCTACAGTATATTCATAAGGAGTGTCGATTCAGATTTCAATGTTCATGGAGATCTTGTAGATGTCATTTCACTAAAGGGTCGAACTCGAGGAGCAGATATTTTTTAATCTGTGACAATAACTATGAAGAAATTTCAAGTCACGCTAAAAGCAATTAATTTTATACATCAAAACTGTTTACGTTTCTGAACTTGAAGTTGCACTGCTACAACACAAACACACAAAGTTGATATTTTAAACATGATATTAACAACATTATTATGATTTACCTCTTTCCGTCACTAACGAACAACATTCATGGAATGACCCAGTAGATAAAACTCTATTATTATTATTATTATTATTATTATTATTATTATCATCATCATCATCATCATCATAATTAATCCTCATATAGGCAACATTCTTTGTTTATCAGAGTTCAAGTGCAAATCTAAACTGAGTTCCTAATCAATTGGTAAGACGTATAAAAGTTATCAAAGTACCAGCCGCCGCAGTTTCGCTTTTGTTTACTATCATTCGCCCGGTCTGCCTGCTACCTGTGTTCAACCGTTGCACGGTAAGGGAGGAGTGGAGGCTCTGCAGTTCACAGCTCGAGAGCGCTGTTCGACATCCCTGCTCTAACGGCTTCATCTCATCGCCTCCTCGGATTCCCCTATCAGCTGTTTAAAAGATAACGTAATACGATATTGACATTGCTGAAAACAGAGGAGTTTGAGGTTAGGTCTATTAATTATGGGTGTCAAGGTACGGTCACACGTCGCTACTTTTGCAGCGCTGCAGTACAAAAAACTGCGCAACTCTCGTACTGCGATGTGTGAACAACGGTGCAACCCGAAAAGTGGCGGCTGCCGAACCTGCTGCCCGCTACTTTTCCATGCTGCGCGCAACTTAAAAGTAGCGACGTGTGAACAGGGTTCTCAGGGTTGCAGCCGCAGCATTTTTGATATCGGTTTTGTTGAAACTTTTGCTGCGGTTGCAACCAGTGTTACCACCCAAATGTGCGAATGATACTTTTATTGTTTGGATATATTTATTGTTAAATGTGATGAAAATAAATTATTTGTAACAGTTATTAAATACACAACACAGTCTGAGCATAATTGCTGACGATATAATTCATTTTTTAAATTTTCCGTAGCGTAGTTCCAAACAGGAGGGTTGCCAACATTGATTACGTGAATATACTGTTGGTTATCATTTAAGTATATAGGCGTTTTTAAAAGCTTTATAGTAAAAATAATGTCAATTTCCGAATACTAGATACGACAGAAAAGCAAATAATAGATAAGGAAGCTTTCGCATGAGTTTCTTAATAATGCGAACATAACCACAAAATGTATATTGAGAAGTCAACAAGAGGATGGAAACCTGCAGCATGACTGCGGCTGCAAAAGTAGCGCCTTGTGTGTGAACAGACTCGCAACCTCCAGTTGCAACTTTTGCAGCACTCGGGTTGCGCAGCACGAAAAGTAGCCTGAAGCGCGCTGCTTTTGGCTTACGTGTGAACACGACACGCAACTTTTGCAGCTGCAGTGCAAACGTTGCGCTGCAAAAGTAGCGACGTGTGACCGTACCTTTAGCGAATAAAAATTTGTAATTGCTTCATGCGTCTTGATTGAAAAGGAAAAAACGAAAGAGATATTGGTTACATAATATATATCTAAGAAACGACTTGATTACTGTAATGGGAACGCCTCAGATTATATAATTTTTCGCAATTTTCTACAAGCGAAATAAGTTTTCCGTCTGCCATTTTGGCGCGACACTGAAATGGCACAACATAATAGTAACAGTTGAGCAATTAAAATTGATTTATTAAAGGAGGCCATGATCGCACGCATCGGAAAAGTTGCTCATTCGAGAAACGTGGACGGATTTGCCGAGAGGCGATGCGTGCGATACGATGTAGTGAACGCGGTTACATAACAATTACAGCAAAGATTGTCTTTTTCCGATCCGTGCGATTCGTCCGATGCGTGCGATACGATGTAGTGAACGCTTACCTTAATGAGACCTCTGACATTGGTTGAATAGCAATTATACTTCTCTCCTCCTCTGCCGGCAATGTTTACGTCGCCTGTCAGACATTATGGAACCAAGTATAGTTACCTCTACGTTTCATTTACACAGAATCTCGCTATTAAAATTCTATAGGACCTAAAACGTCTAAATTAATCATAAACTCCTATAAATGCCTAAAAACTGTTTGTGTCCGAAGAGCACCTTTTCAGTATTTTGCATTTATATCAAATAAAATACCGGTACTAAAATTCAATAATACACAAAAAACTCAAAAAAATCCTAATTAGGATATAAAAAAATTATTTTACAGACAAACACTTCTCTGTCAAGTAGGTTCCATACTGGTCTTCAAAGTAGAGAGAAAAAGTTTTAGTCCACCGCTGTGAAATAACGGTTAGCATGCCTGACCGTAAAACGAGCGGGCCCGGGTTGGGACAAGTTACCTGGTTGAGGTTTTTTCCAGGGTTTTCCCTCAACCTATTAAGACAATGCTGGGTAACTTTCGGTGCTGGACCCCGGACTCATTTCACACTAAAAAAAAGTAAGTTTTACCTAATTTCCTGAAACCGAAGTTGGTTTAGAAAAGTGCTTTTAGCATAAAAGGGATGATGGGTTGTGCAGGTAAAGCGAGAGCTTACAAATCAGTTTTCGCATCAGTGCACTCCCGTTTTGCGAAATGATACTGACCAATCAGCAGTTGATTTTTTTATTGGGTTATTTTACGACGTTGTATTAACATCTAGGTGATAATGCCGCTGAAATGAGTCCGGGGTCCAGCACCGAAAGTTACCCAGCATTTGCTCGTATTGGGTTGAGGGAAAACCCCGGAAAAACCTCAACCAGGTAACTTGCCCCGACCGGGATTCGAACCCGGGCCACCTGGTTTCGCGGCCAGACGCGCTGACCGTTACTCCACATGTGTGGACTCAGCAGTTGATCTCTTTCAGTCTTCATTTCAGTAATACTCATTGTGAGCACCAGTTCTTTGTACATAATGTCCACCTAAAATTACGAAAATTAAAATTATTAATAAAATTGTTAATTTTATAAAACTCATAAAAGTTCTAAATTGGATTTAAAGTCCTAAATCTCTCTTTTTTAGCACCTAGAAATTCGTTCCCTGTTTATAACATATTGTAACTTGATGACTTAACAGTTCTTGCACAGAGGCGTTCAGAACGCCAACGCGTTCATGATATCTGATAACAAGCTTATGAATTTGAAATACATCTGACTTCAATGGAAATTTAGAAGCTCTAGCTAGATTACTCGTAAAATATTTACCAATTTTTTACATCCGTTCACAAAATTGATGCCGTGGTTTTATTTCTTGTTGTTTAGTAAACTGTCCGAAGACATGTTTGAACCTCATAAGTGACACCAATAAGGCATCACTGATGAGGCAACTAAGGCAGAAAATAATGGGGTAAGGTGGCCAGTTCCTTTCCCGCTCCGTTGCATACATCGCTGACTAGTAACATATGTTTTTAGATATATTACGATTTTTTTCGGAGGAAAAGGAGAAGACTGTACACTATATGTGGAGCTTGTTTCCAAAAGGTACCAAATCCAACAGACCTAATTGTACAGGAAATGAAAATAACTGCTCATGGCCTTAACAAATATTATATACTGTTATGACTTCGTGTCACTATTCTTTGTGTGTCATACATCATATTTAGGCATATATTTAAGATATTTCACACATTTATAAGAAGTTATTGATGGTTTTAGTTTTGATTTAGTACATTTTGGCAAAAAAAAAATGGATGTGGTACATATTGGCATGAAATAATTCAGTATTATAAATGGGGATGTATAGTACAGGAATTATTTACTATCACTGTAAAAGTGAATACATAATTCAACATTTTTCATTTCACAAATTTAGGCTATGTTTGCTGTTACAATCATCATAATTAACATCAGTGTTATCCTCAACCTCTGTTCTAACAACAGACTCAAAATTTATAAAATTACTATAGGCCTGAAGTGGGAGTTTGTTAATGTCACAATAGCCCATGGATGCTAGCAAAACTTTCAAATCTTTTTTCTCAGCATCCTGAACATGACTTTGATATTGGCATGGAATAACTCAGAATTATGAATGGGGATGTACAGGAATTATTCTCAAACACTATAAAATTAAATACATTTTATTAAATATTCTTAATTAAATTTCACAAAATAGAGGCTGTGTTTGTTCTAATCATCATAATTAACAACAATGTTATCCTCATCCTCTGTTCTAACAACAGACTCAGAATTTATAATATTACTGTAAACTGGGAGTTCGTTAATGTCACAGCCGCCCAAACAACTAATACGTCACCACAATAGCCAATGAAATTGCTGCACATCTCGTGACATATCAGTGAGTTGAGAACCAATAGGAACACAGAGATTTGGTATGTTTTGGCATCAAACTCAGCATGGATGTGGTATTTTCTGCTGTAAAACACTGTTTTCAGTGACTTCTGGAGATATGATTTGGTACTTTTCGAGAGAAAAGGTTAGTGTTTCCGTTCTAGAGGTAGCTAAGAATGTTCTAGACTCAGCCACACACAAGCCGAGCCACTTCTTCCGCTACGTAGACGACACCTTCGTGGTCTGGCCGCACGGACAAGACAAGCTACAAGAGTTCCTACAACATCTCAACAGCATCCACGCGAATATCCAGTTCACCATGGAGGTGGAGTCAGAGGGCTCACTGCCGTTCCTGGATATCCACATACACAGGAAAGCAGATGGTACTCTCGGACATGGCGTGTATAGAAAGCCGACGCACACAGATCTGTACCTGAATGCACTCAGCCTCCACCACCCTTCGCAGAAGAAGTCCGTCCTGACTAGTCTACTACATCGCGCCATAGTCATTTCCGATATCAACAACTTGCCTGCAGAAATGGACCATCTTCGTAGAACACTACAACAAAACAACTACAGCCGGAGAGACATCAGCAAAGCCCTCAAACAAGTTACCACGAGATGTAACACAATAGACTTAGACAGCAAGCAAGAACCGACAAAGAAAGCTTTCATTCCATTCTGCGGGAGCGTGTCACACAAAATAAGCAGAATCCTCCAGAAAGTTAATATCAAAACCATCCATAAACCACAGAGCAAAATCCGGAGTCATCTACGTCAGGTTAAAGACAGTCAGGGCTTAAGGACTCCAGGGATTTACAAGATTCCATGCGAGTGTGGCGAAGTATACATAGGGCAGACTGGCCGCACAATAGAAGACAGAATCAAAGAACATAAGAGGAACCTGAGGCTGTATTACCCGGAAAAATCTGCAGTGGCGCAACACAGCATAGAAAAGGAGCATAAAATACTGTTTGACCACACCAAGGTCATTAACAAATCAAGCCACTACTGGGATCGTACAATCAAGGAGGCCATAGAGATCAAGCTGGAGAAAAACAACTTTAACAGAGACAGTGGACTCCAGCTCAGTCAGGCATCGACACCGGCCTTAGACCAACTCAGGCCCTCTTACAATCAAGGTCATGAAGATCACGGACCGAGGACGGCAACCGATTCCAACCGGCGGAACAGGGCTCGCCGCCCGCCAAACTTCACGCAGCAATCCCGGGAGGGGCGGAGCTTACGAGCGATGACAATTCCCGGCCCCGGATTGGCCGATCCGCCAACCAATCCCGTTTCACCTGAGACAGCCACATCTATATAACCTGCCGACTTTCTGTTCGGACATCACTTCCCTGAAGATGGCTGCAGAGATAGCAGTCGAAAGCTTGGAGCATTCCAAAATCTTAACTCGGCTGATATCCCGCGAAAACATATTAGCGAACCAACGCCGAGAAAGCCTCAAATCATACATGCTGCCATCTGTAACTCATTTTTCGAAAATTGTGGATTTGGTACCTTTTGGAAACAAGCTCCACATATGTGAAGTTATCCTTAATTCCCAAGTCGTTTGTTGATAGAATACTTACGTTGCGTTTGACACATAACGGAAGAATTCGGGAAAATCATTCTTTTTTGGATTGAAATTTATTAGCTTTGAAAGATATTATATTCTATACAATAACTAATTATAGGGGAAAGTTGGGTAGTATCGGACATCGGGTAATATCGGACAGTGCGTTTCTTTCATCTACCAGAGATGGTAGTACCTGAATGGCGTGGTTACGTAACTGTATGTGACATCACAGAAACGTAACCATGTCATTCAGGTACTATTATCTGGTTGTAGATGAAAGAAACTCGCTGTCCGATATTACCCGATGTCCGATACTACCCAACTCTCCCCTAATAATACATTGATTCTACGTAGATGTACAACATAATGTCTACGAATGATATAAACTACTAGCTGCTGCAGTTTTTTAAATAATTACGTATCGCATTCTTATAAGTCCTTCCCTTCTCGGAAACGCAACATCTTTCTCTGTTAGAATAATCCTAATGTAGACACTAGCACGTGGCTGTCAGATTCGTGATTGGCTCCAAGTCGAAACACTTACACGACGCAGGAAAATATAGTTCCGTATACGTGGACCATAATCTTGTATTTATTTTTAAAGAAAATTTGAATTTTCACACATCCCAAGCTTCTACAGGGACATCATTTCACTTTTAATTCAATTTTTATTGTACCTGAGTTTTTGAATGTACTTCACTCCCACCCCTTCTACTAACGAAGTTCCAACTGTCCTCCACACAGAACCAAGGCCGCATACAGTAAACAGTACTGAGTTAGTAAGTATAGTACGTTCCAGAAATAAGTTCGCCTTTTCCAGTGACGAAAGAGCTTTCAATATCGAATCATATTTTCGCACAGGTACTATCGTGTCCGTTTGCCCACGTCGCATTCCGATTTCCCCCACCTGCTTCTGCTCGCCCCTCTGTAAAGGCTAGTGGCTGGGCTGTCTTATCTCTTTTCTGAAAACATTAATTTCTGTTAGGAATTGGACGTTTACGTAATATACAACTGTTTAAAATAACTTAAATAAAAGGACCTCGTTAAGTAATTAATTGTCACGTGATTTCCCCCCTTTCTACGATCCTGCGATATAACCACTTGGACAGACAGTAGATAGCATGTCTGAGTAATTTTATCTGTGCGGGTCGGGCAGAAGTCAAGATTGAATTTACAGTATGTAAGGTACAGAGTAGGTACAAAATTATTTCAACATGAGTTACTAGTACGAAGGAAGAAACAGGTAATTGGAATTAGATGCAATAGTCTATAGTGCGATAATAGGTACAAAAGAACTGAAGCCTGTATCGAAATTAACAGCCACTATTTTCAAAAATGTGTTTAAAAGTCCATATTAAGAAAATTTTTCAATTTAACTTAATTCTCTATATTGTACGCTAATGTGCTGTAGACAGTATAATATACACTGCATGATGAATACGTCCACATGGACAGCTCAGTTCGTGAGTAAAAACACTCATTGTTAATACAGTACTGTATTTTGATTAAACAAAAACCTAATGAAAATTATCAAACTTCAAATTGCGATATTTTCTAGTTTATGTAAATAGATCCACTATTTTTCTTCCCTCCTATACCTAGTAAAATGATTTGTTTGTATTTTACGCCAGTATCATCGAACTCCAGTCGTGGAAGGAGGTATCAAACGGTGTTTTCAGTTCTCAATCTTAATGGAAACGTATAGCCAGGTTAATATTAAAAATGTCAGTAAAAATAAAATGATGTCCCTGTATATTATATCCATATTTCAAATGCTTCTATTCTCTTCTCTTCACTTCGTCAAATGTCCATGTTTCTGCCCCATACAATGCCATAATCCACACAAAGCACTTCACTAGTCTCTTCTTTAGTTCCTTTTCCGGAGATCTGCAGAAAATACTCCTTTTTCTATTAAAAGCTTCCTTTGTCATTGCTATCCTCCTTTTGACTTCCTGGCAGCAGCTCATGTTACTGCTTATAGTACACCCCAAGTATTTGAAGCTGTCCACTTGCTCTACTGCCTCATTTAGAATTCGCAAGTTTACTTTCTTTATTTTTCTCCCGACAACCATGGTCTTTGTTTGCATTTACCTTCATCCCATACTGCTCACAGCTGTCATTTAGCTCCAGTAGCACATCCCTTAGTACAGCGTTTCTCAAACTATGATCCGCGGACCACCTGTGGTCCTCGATGTCTGCCCTTGTGGTCCTTCAAAGAAGACAGAAGAAAAAATAAAATTCAATCGAATTGTGTATCACACTATAGCTGAAAATCTCAGAGTTTGTGAATGACACATGGCAATCACCTTTCACTTTTTCTCCCAGTACTGACATTTTATGAAATTTATTTGCCCTACCCGTTTTATCGACTTCCCACTCTATTCCCAACAAAAAAGAGGGATTTAAAGCACTATGAACGGGTGCCTCTCGCCATCTTTTCCCTGCACATCTGGCTCCATGCCTGTAACCCAGCCAGGGACCACCCGAATTCATAACAATATCAAAGTACCGAACCTTTTCATGTATTTATGACTTTCTTAATAGTTTTGCTGACACCCAGTCTGCACATTCAAATGGCCACGTACTGTACGTCGTACACCAATAACAGAACATGCAAAATTGCATCTTTACTTGTTGAAAATCGGGCATGTTTCTGCATTAATTTTTTTTATTTCTGTTTTTGCAAACGACGATATAAGAAATTTCCTTCTATTAACATTAAATGAATTGAATTAAATTCATTTTAATTAATTATTTCTACATTAAAATGTAAGTATACTGGTATTAAAATATGGTACATAAATGGTAAATTTCCTTTCGAAGGGAACAAGAGTAAGATGGTCCGCGGAACTGTTCTGACTTTAAAAAGTGGTCCCCACTTCAGAGAAGTTTGAGAAACGCTGCCTTAAGGTAAGCGTTCACTACATCGTATCGGACGAATCGTACGAATCGGAAAAAGACAATCTTTGCTGTAATTGTTATGTAACCGCGTTCACTACATCGTATCGGACGCATCGCCTCTCGGCAAATCCGTCCACGTTTCTCGGATGAGCAATTTTTCCGATGCGTGCGATCATGGCCTTCTTTAATAAGTCAATTTTAATTGGTCAACTGTTACTATTATGGTGTGTCATGTTCAGTGTCGCGCCAAAATGGTAGACGGAGAACTTATTTCGCTTGTAGAAAATTGCAAAGAATTATATAATTGACGCGTTTCCATTATAAGAATTAAGTCGTTTCTTACATATATATATTATGTAACCAATATTTCTTTCGTTTCTTCCTCTTCAATTAAGACGCATGAAGCAATTACAGACGTAATTAACAGACCTAACCTCAACTCCTCTGTTTTCAGCAATGTCAATATCGTACGACGTCATGTTTTAAACAGCTGATAGGGGAATTCGATAAGGCGATGAGGTGGAGCCGTTACAGTGAACGCACTGCACTTAAAATATCCGTTGCGTGCGATGCGTACGAGGAGTGCGATACGATGTAGTGAACGCTTACCTATAATGTCGTCTCCTCTTCCGCTAACAACGCCATATCAGCAGCAAATCTTATACACTTTATTCTTCTTCCTCTTACTATCACTCCTCCCATGTTCTGCAAACAGTTTTTCATTAAATCCTCCCAAGTACATGTTCGACAGTGTAGAAGATAAAAGACATCCTTGACGTACATCTCTCTCTATTTCACTTTCTCGTGGCAATTCTTCTCCTGTCCTGGCTTTGAATCCTTGTTGCATATAAAGGTGACAGAGCAGTCTCTCTCTTGTCATGAGGACGCAGTCAAAAATCTAAATGGAACCATGCAGGTTTTGAAAAGGAAATATTTTACCAAGTTTGCCTCTGTTTTTTTAACCATTTTTTTCTAGGCATAATAGCAGTGTTGATTATGTACATATGGATTACCAATACATTTAAAATTATAATAAGAATTATAAATTCAGATTTATGACGTCACACTCAGTGCTGACCGGGTTGTATGTAACGATTGCGTCCACACTGCTAACCCTAGTGTGCATATGCAGGCCTGCCAATGTCCGGGAAATACTTTGGCACTATCGCTTCAATTTTAAATTATGTTGCTTCATCTTCCATGTATTCCTCCAATAGCAATGTTTCTTACAAGCTGGAGACCAGATTCTGAAAAAAAAATGTATTATTTATTTAATTATATGTAATATTGCCTCTAAATGCATTTGCAGGACCTTAGAATTCAGATTATATCGCAACCACTCCAAAAATTAATCAAATATGTGTGTAATTTACTTACTGTGTAGGGGAGAGTCGGGTAGTATCGGACAGTGTGTTTCTTTCATCTACCACTATATGGTTGTACCTGAATGACATGGTTACGTTTCTCTATGGGACATCACAGAAACGTAACCATGTCAATAAGGTACTATAATCGTGTGGTAGATGAAAGAAACTCACTGTCCGATATTACCCGATGTCCGATACTACCCAACTCTCCCCTAAATATGGCTTTTAAGATGTGGAACAAGTCAAAATTTTACGAGATTACAATTTTTTAGCGAGATGAAATGCAGTGAGGCCGAGGAATCGCCATAGATTACCTGACATTTGTCTTATGGTTGGAGAAAACCTCGTAAAAAACCCAACCAGGTAATCAGACCAAACGGAGATCTAACCCAAGCCCGAGCGCAGCTCCGGATCAGTAGGCTAGCGAGTCTGCCGACTGAGCTATGTTGGTGGTTCCACAAAAATTATATAGTACATAGCAATCAGATTATTAAATTTACAAACCTAAACAATTCGTCATCAGTTGAACTATAAAATATAATTCATATCAAGTATATTAATTCAATTTATAAGCGTGGACGAAAAAATTTGGACTAAAATTGAACTCTGAGAAATCACTGGCAATTATAATGGGACATCAACGACTTTTAAGTAAATTAAACACCGGTGACTTATCTCCTGTTAAAATGAATGAAACTATTATCCCTTACAGCGATAGAGTTTAAAATCTAGGAATTTATATGGACAAAAACTTAAGCTGGAATACTCAAATCACACACATATGTAAAATAATTTTTATGAAAATTCACGCACTAAAAAGAATCCGAAATTTCCTTCCGTTACTTCTGAAGAAGAATTTAGTGCAGTCGCCCTTGATGCCTCATTTTGATTACTGTGACACTCTCTACACTGACCTTAACATGAGACTGACTGACAGACTACAGCGTGTTCATAATGCATGCGTTCGATTTACTTGCAACGTCCGTAGATCTGACCGTATCACACCTTCACTAAATATGCTGTCCTGGGTCCGTCTCAAAGAGCGGAGAACTATTCACTCTCTCACTTTACTCTTCAATATTCTTCAAACCTCTAACCCTAGCTACCTAGCTTCTCGTTTTCAACATTTGTCCTCATATCACGAAATAGATACTCGCTCACAACACCATATCACACTCTCCATTCCTAAACACAGAACATCCTTCTACTCTTCATCTTTCACCGTCTTTGCAGCTCATCTCTGGAACTCTCTACCACAACATGTCAGAGACTGTCGGACATTATCTAGTTTCAAAAATAAACTAAAATTGCACTTTTTCAATTCAGATTTCTTTCAATTATAAGCCCTTTTCTCTGCGATAGTTCTGTAAAAATATATATATTTATTTTCCTTCCTTTCCCCATTTTTCTTCTCTTGATCACCAGATGAATTTATTATCATATCTTTTTTATTGTGGATTTTATTTAATTTTCGTATTTCTTTTGTTTTTATTATTATTTTATTACATTCCATTTTGTTATATTCTACCTTACGTTTTCCATATTAACCATTTGTACTAAATGAGTTACTTTCACTATATTCCAATGTATTTTACTTTCTTTTTTCAATTATGGTATTATTTTCATGTTGTTTAGTGTCGATTTTGTTATGCTATTACTGTATTATTATTTTTGTAACATGTTAGTATTCTGTTCTGTAACTTTTTGTTAAATTTTCACTGCTTGTATACTTTGTGACCTGGTAGAGTGTAAGAGAAGGCCCTATGGCCTTAACTCTAACAGTATTATTATTATTATTATTATTATTATTATTATTATTATTATTATTATTACTATTATTATTGTAAACAATTGATCAATTGAGCTATACAGACTAGGCCTACTATTCAATTTACAGCATATACAATTCATCAATTAGGTTATACAAAAATATACAATACATAGTAAACAGATTAATTCAATTTTAAAACATATTTTAGTTGAGCTACACAAAATTGTACATTTCATACCAAGTAGAATAATTCCATTTTGCAAGCATAAACAATTCATCAGTTGTGTAGAAGGTATGAGTATGTAAAAATTTGGTTAATTGTGTTCTAAACATTTTCTCATGGTCCTTCAAAGCTTTAAGATAATTAGGCAATGCATTGAAGACTGTAATACATGAATAGCGAACTCCTTTTTTTTTTTTTTTTTTTGACACTGACAGAGGATAATTTATATTAATGAGTCAAAGTTCGACATACCACATAGACAGAGGGGCAAATTTTGTATTTATATTATTCATAATTTCTATGTATGTCAACCAGTTGAATATTGTACACGCTGATGATGATACCTAACGCTGGTAGCTCGTTTAGAGCCTTCGCAAATTTTACAGCCCTATACATATTCTGTACCTTCGTGGTAATGCAATATTTTCATCATTCGCGTAGCGGTATCATGGATCTAGAGGAAAAATTATCCGCTAAAAGTAATAAAACTTTGCGGGAGTAATTACCGATAAATATTGCTTAAGCAATTTTATCAACAATAATCTCACTGGAGGTTTAATTTATCTAGAGAAAATCAAAACTCGAGTGGGATTTAATTGACTATTACATGATTAGAAGAAAGCATATAAAATTAGACGAAATAAAGTACTCTAATACAATAAAATATAAATTGACTTATTAGAATACTAACCTGTCTTGAAAATGTATTATTGTACTATCTCATCATTACAAATATTCCGCTAGATGGCAGTAGTGTGTTATGATCAGCTGTTCTCTTGTTACAAGTCCTGCCAACTATACAATCTTCATTGAACTCTATGGACGAAAGCTTTGTTGATTCAGTCTCATTTTTATTAAAACAGTTGCATTCCATATTTTCAATTATCAATATATATTAAACAATCTCTGATACGTGACTATCCATAATCTCATACAGCAGAAGCTATAACATAACCTAAATAATATAAACAAGATAAATGATAGAAAAGCTTTAATTAAGAATGATGAAATAAACATAAATCACTTTGAAAGGTAAAATTATTGAAAGTACAATGTTGGTAAACAAATAAACAAATGCTATGGAGATGATAAAAAGAAATAAATGCTAGGGAGGTGATAAAAATTGTAGGATTGGTTGAAACACGTCGTTCCGTACCGTTTTATTGATCAAAAGTAGTATGGTGTAGTAACAGTGTAACAGTCCCTTTAAAACATCACAGCATGATTTCACATTCCTGTACAATAATACTGGACTTGGAATTAAGGGTATTACTCTATGTACGGCAGACAGCTGACTATTTATACATTTCTAGTCATCTAACCTTGTTACGTAAGTTACACACTAAGCGCAAATTTGACTACCTTTAGACGGGATCTTATTTCTACTGCCATAAATTGAACATCAGGGCCTGCTAAAGTCTCAAGGGCCTGCAGGGGCATCTGTCAGCGAAAGAAACTTGGATTTCACGAAAGGGTTCCTTCAGTGTCGTATATCTTTCACACGGAACTTTAGCTGAACTTCTTGAAGATCCAGAATTTAATTTTGTTATTCCCTATGGACTTAAGTTTGTATAGGGTTTCCAATAAGAGTATCCTACTTTTAACACACAACAGCTGCCGTGTTTGTGAAGCTACCCAATAGCAGTCATATTTTTCCCATGACTACAGAATATTATAGCGTAGAAGTGGCAAATATCGTACAATAATAATAATAATAATAATAATAATAATAATAATAATAATAATAATAATAATAATAATAATAATAATGCCGGACAGTTAGCAGTTCTGCGCGCGAACGACACTGGTGCTGCTACCTAGGCGGCCGGTGTGGAGATACTCGCGAAACAAGCTGTAATCAACTGCTATGTATATTGTTGCTGGGCTAGTTAATAATTTTATTAATTAGTGCTGTGTTAAAATGTCAGGGTACATAGCAGCGGTGGCGAAAATGTAATCGTGCGCCGAGCCACTGTGTAACCTGCAACGTGCATAGCACCTATGGAGGGAGGCGGACAACTGAAGGGGAAGTGAAGCAACTGTCTGACTTATTAACGGATTTTCATTTTCCTTACGTCAAGCACTTAAATATAATTTTATACAGTACAAGGCTACAAACTAATGTTTAGTACGTGTAACGAAGAAAGAAATGAACAAGAAAACATAGGACACAATATCACAACCTAAAATTAACTGTCTTCAGAATATCTCTGCGACAAAGTTTCAAAATCAGGAATTATGTCACTTACTGCCAGTCGTAGTTGATCACGAAGGTATTTGTCTGTCAGTCGTGATCTAAATTTGGTTTTTACTATTTTAATTGTTGAAAATAACTTTTCACAAACGTAAGTTGTAGCGAACATGGCTTCAACAGAGCAAGCGAAAGAACGAAGCTTCGGATATTTATTTTTTGGCAAAGATTTGAAAGTTCAACATTTGTCAAGTCCTTACATCTAGCTTTCATTTGACATCACATAGTAAATCAGTGAGTTCAAATTGAAGATCTAACCGCATTATTCGTACATCTGCTGAAAAAGGGTCGACGTACAGAGATGGTGATGATGATGATGATGATGATGATGATGATGATGATGATGATGATGATGATGATGATGATGATGATGATGATGATGATGATGATGATGATGATGATGACACTTAACCTTTTAATGTTTCATCAGTAACATGTAGTATAATTCCGTTTTATGTTATACAACCGTTTTCCTCGTAATACTTGTGAACAAATCATACATTTAATATTCTCATCATATTGACAGCAAAAAATGCGTCCTCCCATCCTACTTGGAACTTTCGTACATGGTTTCGAGAGAGACATATGCCACTCGCAGGTCAGAGACAAATACAAATGGAACGGAGTTTGACTCAGGTGAGTGAGAGGGTGGGGGTTGGCGGAGGTTAGAAGCAAGCGAAATGCACAGCTATCACTGCGAGCTACAATGTCTCGCGAGACACGTTCTCGCCACGGCTGGTATGTAGCCTATGTGCTGTTTATAATTGCTACAATTACAGCAATACAAATTGCTCCAAATCGTACTTTCGATTTCCGAGGGATCATAAAACGTGAGTCAACAACATTCTTTAGTAGGTCTAATTCCTTCATCTTTATGTTGATAGAAAAATAGAAATTAGCTTTTTTTTTATTTAGATCTAATAAATGAATGGAAGTTAAAATGTACGGTATTGGAAATTTTAAGGTTTTATCAAATTAAGTTTTATTGTTGTCCAAATGCCTTTACTAATTATTACAAGCATCAGATTACTATCAATTTTATCTTTTGCAGTTGTCAGCAGTGGGTATATAAAGCAATATTGTAAATTCATTCTCAATTTATTTTGTCTCATTAAACCAAAGAAAAAATATGTAACAATTAATTACGGAAAGTAATATGAATTATGCATTATTTCTCATAATATGCAGCTTTGATATAATATAGTAATTTTACATTAAATACTATTCAACATTTCTTAAGTGTTCCATAATATATTATCTCACGTTTTAAAAAATAGTCCGAATTCCGCTATGTTAATATGTGTATCTGTGGACGTAATTCCACGCCGCTCCGCTAGATGTCAGGTCCGCGATATTTCGCACTCACGCCAATGCTGCTAGTATACAGCTGTCCGGTATTATTATAGTAAGGTATTTGGAAGTGGTTAAAATTTGTTATCAAAATGGGTCATCCGTTAGCCAAGCATTCCGTGAAGTATACGGTATCCATAGACTAATCGTCCCTGCAAGAGAACAATTTGACGTTTGATCGGAAAATTTAAGGCAACTGGTTCTGTCGCAAATCAAACAGCGCATGTACTGTATGTGAACGCTCCAATAAAAATATAGGCCTAGTCGCCTCGTGAAAGTGTATGCGAGAATGGAAATCAATTATTCAGGGAGTATAAGAATTGGGTTTTCATCGACCACAATTTGGCGGATTTTGAATCTGGACTTGAAGTTACATCCTTACAAAATTGTTTTAACTCAAGAACTGAAGTCACATGACCATAGATTGCGCCATGTATTCTCTGAATGGGCTATGGAGCAAATCCTGCTTTTAGCCGAAAAATCATATTTAGCGACGAGGTCCTTTTTGGACGAATGGGTTCGTTAACAAATAAAATAATTGTCGCTTTTAGAGCAATGAGAACCCATTGGAGATTCAAGAACGACCACTTCATCCCCAAAAGGTTACAGTTTGGTGTGGATTTTGGTACGGCGGAATTATTGGTCCATATTTTTTCCTATATTAACGAGGAGAGGTTCTGTCTGTCAATGGAGAAAGATACTGTGCTACGATAAGAGATTATTTTTGGCCTCAATTGGAAAGTATGGATCTCAGAAACCTCTGGTTTCAGCAAGATAGTGTCACTTGTCATACTGCTCACGAAACAGTCGACCTTTTGAGAGAGAAGTTGAAAGGCTTCAAAATTTCGCGTGGTGGTGATGTTAACTGGCACCCGAGATCATGTGATTTAACACCGCTGGATTATAGCTAGTGCCAGCGTTTTTGGCGTGTGTCCTAGAATATAATGCCCAGTTTGTGAGTATGTTGCTAGTGCAGCTGAGAATGGTACCACTTCCTATACACGTCACATCAGCCATTTGCCAAACACAGTTGTCAGACTGACTGTGGCATAGGTAAAACACTTGTACTTAACGTTCCCATTACTTATTTCACACGCTAAAAACGGTGACGTGGACTACTTCTTATGGGGTGTGTTAAATCGCGGGTTTATGTCAAGCCAGAAACAGTTAATGACCTAAGGAACAATATCACGCGCGTTATTAGTGAAATGGAGCCTGGTTTATGTTTGTCTGTCATTGAAAGTTGAAAGACCATATACGTGCAACCTTAGATCATATATGTAACAGATAGGTCATCGCTATGTTAAAATCGTTTGCACTTTTAAGAGAACAACCGCCAGGATCGCCACTCGTCCGCCGTAAACGAACATGAGATGGCAGTACAGTCGCTAATGCAATTCAAATGGGAATTATGACGTGACTCCTTATGTAACAACTATACCTGGTAATGTTTATCTTGTCTCAGTAGCAATAAAACCAAGTCCCTCCAAATGAGGGTGGAGATTATAGGAGGATTGTAAATTTTCAGGATTCCTTTCAAAATCTTGTTATTGTACAGGCTGCCGGAACTCAGTTTCTTGAAAGACAAGCTCAGTGACGGAACTACACAGTACGAAGAGAGATATTTTGTAATTTTATTTTGCGCTACAGAATGTATCAACTGGTCCCTTCCGCCACTGGATGGATGGACGCCACCGCTCCACTCCCCCCATTGCCATAACAATACAGACTAAGTAAGACATATCTCCTTTCTCTCTCTTTTCACAGTGAGACAAGATGCATCACACAGACTCTAGATGGCAGGGTAGTAAACCTGACAAAAGTTTTTAACGTCAAAGCCTATAAGGCCGACCTATCTGGGGCAAATATGATCTAGGGTACAACCCAACAAAACCGCGGCGGCTATTTAACTGACGTCTTCCATACGTAATGACATTAAGTCTGCGTCAAAATAATAATGTATGTATGTATTTATTCACACTGCAGTGGGTATATACCCGGTGGCAGTGGTAACTAATTACACTCAATAATGACAATAATAAACTTATTAATTAAAAATACAATTAATAATAATAATACTAATAATTAATACTAACAATAGTTAATAATAATAATAATAATAATAATAATAATAATAACAACAGGGAATATACTAAATTAAATGAAACGATCACTTAAAATAACATTTGAAATAAATCTAACTAAGATCGAACTAAAACCCACGAGTATGATATGTTCATATCTGCACAAGTACCTTTCAAATTACACTCATTTCGCTGTCAACTCACTCACTGCACTGGAACTACGACACATTTCTCTGATTCTATCCTGATTTCACTAACACTTCAAAAACATTTCACTGTTCAAATACTTTGCACTGCCACTATAAACTATAAAGCTTCACTGACAGGAACACGTTTCACTTACACAGCACACTTCACTGACACAACATAATTCTTCACTGATACAACACTTCAATAACAACATATCATTTACACCCTTTAAATACTGTGTATAATTACCGTCTATTAGTAAGGTCCTTAAGCCTATTTTTAAATACATTTTTGGTTGTTGGTAAAGCCTTTAGTAAGTCTGCAGGTAAAGCATTCCAGTCTCTGATAGTACGATTGAGAAAAGAAAACTTTCCAGTGTCAATAATAATAATAATAATAATAATAATAATAATAATAATAATAATAATAATAATAATTAAATGAATAAACCTCTTACGTTTACACAATTTGTTTCATTTTAAAAGTGTGACACTCTTATTGGAAGACCCTTTACTTACTTACTTACTTACTCGCTTTTAAGGAACCCGGAGGTTCATTGCCGCTCTCACATAAGCCCGACATTGATCCCTATCCTGAGCAAGATTAATCCAGTCTCTACCATCATATCCCACCTCCTTCAAATCCATTTTAATATTATCTTCCCATCTACGTCTCGGTCTCCCCAAAGGTCTTCTTCCCGCCGGCCTCCCAACTAACACTCTATATGCATTTCTGGATTCGCCCATACGTGCTACATGCCCTGCCCATCTCAAACGTCTGGATTTAATGTTCCTAATTATGCCAGGTGAAGAATACAATGCGTGCAGTTCTGCGTTGTATAACTTTCTCCATTCTCCTGTAACTTCATCCCTCTTAGCCCCAAATATTTTCCTAAGCACCTTATTTACATTTATTTAGTTTTGGGACGTGGGATGTCAGTCAGTTGATTTCTAACATGGTTAACCTAGTTGTGCCTTCCGCAGTTGTTGTAGGACCTTCGCGACAAGGATAGCATCTGATTAATATTAGCCTGATTCCAACATCAGGGACCACTACAGTCCCACATATCTGCGGGAAATTTTCCGACATATTTTTCCCTGAGACTTTCATTTCGGAGACAGTTTTCTTCAAGTACCGTAAACATACTACGATAATTCTTTAAGAATTAGTGCTTAATGTTTCATAATCTTTACCTAACTAATTTGAGAAAGTTTTTTTTTTTATTTTACTAACAGATTTCTGAATGTTTACACCTGTCGTAAAATATCTGGGTTAATGTGGCCGAAGAGTTTGAGTGTGAACGGTAAGTTTGAGTGTGTGGAGTGAGAGTTCATATTCATGATCGATGATATAAATATCAAATCACCCATTATACGCTCAAGAAAAGAATACATGACGTCCATTTTGAAAATAATAAAAGCGGATAAATAGTTGTATGATAATATAAACAATGAAGAGGCTATGAAGAAGTGTGAAGTGATTGTTCGAGTGAATAAATTGATAATTATGCGTATATCTTATTCATGTAATTGTTATGTAAATGAATATTATTACTATAGGCCTACACGAAACGATTTATCAGTGCCAAATCTTTCTATAATATTATCTATTAAGTCCACCTATTTACGAATAATAGACGAAGAACCTGAAGCGATTCATTTTGATAGCAATGGGTCGTGCTATACTACTTTGCTTTCCTGACTTGGTTGTAGAACACGAGACTGTATCGAACATTGAAACTTCCCCACTAATTGTGCCGTATCTTCCGCTGTTGGGAACGTCATTAAATATGATTATGTGCATTTATTTTAAACCGGACTGATGTAGTGTAGCTTATTTAATTAAAATATTATTTGTAAATATTGATCGTGTTACTTTCCAGCTTCTTGACCTTCATCCTCTATTCCAGGTACATTGTGATGCTGGTAAGCATGATGAAATCTTTTTCAGGACAGTACTTAGCCGTCCAGAGTGAACAATGTGTTCTGCCCATGGGCAGGTCTTTCACTGCAAACCCAGTATTCTACAATGTTTTCTATTTTCTGCCTTCCTCTTAGTCTCTGCATATGATTCACATATCTTAATGTCGTCTATCATCTGATATCTTCTTCTTCCCCGAACTCTTCTCCCGTTCACCATTCCTTCCAGTGCATCCTTCAATAGGCAGTTTCTTCTCAGCCAGCGACCCAACCAATTCCTTTTTCTCTTCCTGATCTATTCTAATATATAAGTACATTGCACTTTTTCAGTTAGATTCCTTTCAGTTATAAGCCCTTTTCTCTGCGATAGTTTTGTAAAAATATATGCTATATATTTCTTTCCTTCCTTTCCCCTTTTTGTTCTCTTTTTCAGCCGATGAATTTATTATCATAGCCTTTTTATTGTGAATTTTATTTAATATTCGTACTTCTTTTCTTTTTTATTATTATTTTATTACATTCGATTTTGTTATATTCTACCTTACGTTTTCCATATTAACCATTTGTACTAAATGAGTTGCTTTTGCTATATTCCAATATATTTTACTTTATTTTTTCTGTTATGGTATTATTTTCATGTTGTTTAGTGTCGATTTTATTATACTATTATTATTATTATTATTATTATTATTATTATTATTATTATTTCTTTTGTAATATGTTAGTATTCTGTCCTTTAACTTTTTGTTAAATTTTAACTGCTTTTATACTTGTGACCTGGTAGAGTGTAAGAGAAGGCCCTATGGCCTTAACTCTGCCAATATAAATAAAGAATTATTATTATTATTATTATTATTATTATTATTATTATTATTATTATTACATTTATCCATAGTTCGAATATGTACAAATGTACAGTGTCTTCGTAAAGTAGACCTATTCCATTCTATTATATTAATTCTCTTTATTTAAATTTCGAAAATGCAGAAATTTAACTTATGCATAAGTATTGAATTCTTTAACTCGTTTTATTCAGTGTTGAAATATGTAGGAATTTACATTATTTACGTAAAATATTATACTATATGAACTATATTTATTGAAAGTTAAAATAGTTTGAAATGTACATTGACTACGTAAAATAAAGTCTGGAAAATTTAGAAATTTATTTTGCCTACGTTGAGAACTCTATTGCATTAACTTTTCCAAAGCTGGACAATGTAGAATTTTGCATCCTACGTAAAATATTCTATTATGTTAACTCGTATTATTCAAAATTGGAAAATGTATAAATTCACTTTGCCTGTGTAAATTAATCTATTTTATTAACTCTCTTTATTCTCAATCTGAAAATGTTACTGTAGACTTACATTGTCTGCGTAAAGTAATCTATACTTCGTTCCGTAACGTCTGACAGGAGAAGTTAACATTCCGGTAGAGGAGGAGAGAAGTATAATTGCTATTCAACCGGAATTGCCTGTCAATGATGCCACGGACATACTAGATTGAAATGTAGGCAAATGGATGGGTGGATATTTGCAGGAATGGATGAATGGATTTATTCTTTTCATAATAATTTGACTGTTGCTCTACAGCTAGAATAAGAAAGATGTCCAATATTCTTATGTTTAACATAATATGTATACAGTATTATACATATATTATGCGAATATATTATATGCCATACAAATTTAAATACAGTTATTAGTTACCGTACAATAATGTATTATATATACAGGGTTTTTTTAAGGTAACGCATAATGTGTTTTTTTAATCAGGTGGAAGGTTTTAATAAAAATGCTCAGACACGTCGAATCTTATTTCTTGAAAAGATTTATTCTGTAAATATGTATCTTTTCTGTAGTCACTGTTGTATGAGCTATATCATCGAATAATTTTTTTTTAATTAGAACATTATGATTTTTTTCACATTTTCTGAAAGAGCGTTCTCGTTTTTATTGCTCTACACCTTCATTTGTTTTATACAGAAGTGTATTTTGATATGACAACGTTTTAATTGTTGATAAATTTGTTAATTATTGTGTTTGGAAGGCAGTTTAATTGAACTGAAAATAAAGATGGTTTCAACAGAAAATGAGAGAACTGAAATTTTAATGATAATTGTATTTGGTGACAGAAGACGTACGCAACAGGAAGTTTGCACACCTTTAATGAAGTCCATCCAAATCGAACACCTATTTCTTAGTCAGCTATGAGTAGACTAGAAACTAAATTAAATGAACAAAGACATGTCAGAGATATAGGAAGATCTGGTAGATCATCCACCGACAAGGAGCTGGAAGTTGACATTTTACTAAAGATAAACGAGAATCCACATTCTACTCTCAGTGATTTAGAATTTACATTTTGGTGTTTCGAAAACAACTGCTTGGAGATTCTATGCTATGTTCTGATTAAAATTATGTAAACTGTAAAGATCTATAGATACAATTTCAAATGTTATAATTAATACTATTAAAGCTTATCAAAGTGAAGTATAGGCCGATTTATTTTCAGATCATCTGATATTTGTCTCCAGATTTCTTCTTTAATTTTCGTGTTTTTATAGTTTTCATCCCGTGTATCATAATTATAAATACGGTGACATCGTACAAATTCGATAAGTTTCTCGCTGCAATTATTATCAGCCATCTTTCCTCAGTGTCAATAAAAAAAATGCAATACATACATAGTACTTCTTCATCTTTTTCTACATTTAATCGTCATAAATAATATAAATATCAAACATGTGTCAAGAAAATTCGCTGAGCTACCGATTCCAGTGAGAAACTCGCTCCAGGTTTTCGCTTCGAAAGAGAATCTCTTCCAGTGTGTGGACGTCCGTTTGAATCCATGTTATCAATCTTCCATTTTTCTCGCAACACATTTCTCGCTAGCAAGATCTCTTGAAGTGTGTAACAATAATGGTGTCACCTATTGAGAACTAGTGGAACTATTTCAAAGTTGATCAAGTTTTATATCTTTGGTTCTGTTGATCGTGTAAGCGAAATTTCTAACCAGGGACAAGTAAAAGCCAAAATAAAAATAATAAAAGGTCCATAAGAGACCTGGAAATTATTTAAACAGGCATATCAAGCGCCAACAATTAAAAAAATAAATAAAAAACTTTGAAATAGGTAATTCCGCTAGTTCTCAATAGGTGTCACTCTCATTAGAACGGGAAAAAAGTGTTGCGGAATATGGTAATGTTGATTAAGTATAAATTATTCTCATAATTAACCGTTTTAGCGATTTCCCGCTAAACGCAGTCCTTACAATCATACAGGACAATGAAACTTTTAATTCCATATTGCGAGTTTATTTACGTACCTTTGGCGACACTGTGATCTCCGCCATCTATTCATGGAAGTAATAACTAAAGAATCAACAATTACACGGACAAATTATCGATCACTATTGATTAGTAGGGATCTGTTATCATTGAACGGCAGTGTACAACCACAGTCTAATATATACAGTCGCGAAGCTCAATACGTAGTAAATATACAAACATTAGATAGTTGCTCACCACTAGGATCGCTAATACCGCCTCATTACAGGCAATGCAAAATAGTAGGCCTACCGTCACAGTCTATTGTTTCTAGCACCCTCAAAACTCAAGCTTCGTAACTGTATATAGTAGACTGTGGTACAACTACCCTGTAGCACTTTCTATGATTTATGAATCATCTTAGAAGATATTTGAGTAACATTGTAACGCGTTATAAAATCGTCGAGAAGGAAGTTAATAAGTTGTACAGAATCTATTGCCTAGCCAGGAAGGTAATTCGCTCATCTAGCTATGAACTCTGTGAGACGTCAGCAGTCATCGACATACCCTTACTCGCACATATATGCACTTCACAGTTTTAAAAAAAGTGGATTCATTCACACCACATCGAAGTAAGATAGGCACTATGGTCGTGTTTAATTAATTGACTATTGATGACGGAATGTTAACAGAACTATTTTCCTGAGCGGAATTGCATTGTATTCACTTATATCGTTATTGATGTTGAAGATATTCCGACGTGTTAATTTGTATTCTGTGTTAATTATGATGAAGCTGTGGTTTTTCTTAAGGCATAAACGTCTTAAGGGTATTTTACCGACGGAAGATGTGATGCGATTGTTGAGAATAGAAAACACTTTCTTTCTAGTCCACGACGATTATTAGTGGACAAACTGACCTCGAATTACAGGAAATATTACAGTGAAGGTCTAAAATTGTGGAACATTATTGTTCTTTCATAATTATTTAATTAATAATAGGTATTTCCTGGATTTTATATTCATTTTAAATTCCTGCATTTTCGGCTTTTCTTCTATTTTCGCTACAAATCTGTCTTATTCTTCTTTTTATTTTTTCCTTAGTTCGCTACTCTCCTCCCTTATTTTATATCGTTATTCTTCTCTGGCACTTTACGTTTCCCTCTTTCATCTCCACATCCTCTCGTGTGTTGCATGCTTTCTTCTTTTATTTATTAATCTTATATCTCGAGTGACCACTGAGAGGGAACCCGTGTTGTACAGTAAATTTCGGCGAACGGAAATAACGAGAGACTCTGATAATTAATTTACCAAGATATAGGCTACTGTGCGCAGAATTGTAATCAATTTAGATTTATTTGGGTAGCACTCCAAGCTCGCGCACACTCTAGCGGTATATGCTCGTACTAGCATTGAATGAGGTCTCCGTTGTATTTATTTCTTACAAAACACGCTGATACGCCCAGCACACCTTCAGTTGACTCAACCGAGCATTTTAATTAAATTGCAGCCCCGTCTGTTTGTAAATTAAGAGAGTGGATGTGGGTTTCCTCATGAAAATTACCCCCTGCAGCGCTCGTTGGGTTATCTTCAATATTGTTATTGGTTGGATTAAACCCATATCGTTCCCTCCCTGTATCTGTTATATTGGTCAACCTCCCTTGCATTGATTTTACATTAAGTAGTAGTTAGCTAGAAATTATCTGTGGTGCGAGAAATGACAAATTGGGCAAGAATTCCCAGCATCGTGCACATCTCGTTACTTTGTGTTCGACCAAGGAATTACTGTAAAATGTTCGAATTAAATATTTAGAGGTACTTACTTACTGGCTTTTAAGGAACCCGGAGGTTCATTGCCGCCCTCACATAAATCCCTATCCTGAGCAAGATTAATCCATTCTCTACCATCATATCCCACCTCCCTCAAATCATTTTAATATTATCTTCCCATCTACGTCTCGGCCTCCCCAAAGGTCTTTTTCCCTCCGGTCTCCCAACTAACACTCTATATGCATTTCTGGATTCGCCGATACGTACTACATGCCCCGCCCATCTCAAACGTCTGGATTTTATGTTCCTAATTATGTCAGGTAAAGAATACTCTGCGTTGTGTAACTTTCTCCATTCTCCTGTTACCTCATCCCTCTTAGCCCCAAATATTTTTCTAAGAACCTTATTCTCAAACATCCTTAACCTATGTTCCTCTCTCAAAGTGAGAGTCCAAGTTTCACAGCCATAAAGAACAACCGGTAATATAACTGTTTTATAAATTCTAACTTTCAGATTTTTTGACAGCAGACTAGATGACAAAAGCTTCTCAACCGAATAATAACAGGCATTTCCCATATTTATTCTGCGTTTAATTTCCTCCCAAGTGTCATTTATATATGTTACTGTTGCTCCAAGATATTGAATTTTTCCACATCTTCGAAAGATAAATCTCCAATTTTTATAGTTCCATTTCGTACAATACTCTGGTCACGAGACATAATCATATACTTTGTCTTTTCGAGATTTACTTCCAACCCTATCGCTTTACTTGCTTCCAGTAAAATTCCCGTGTTTTCCCTAATCGTTTGTGGATTTTCTCGTAACATACTCACGTCATCCGCATAGATAAGAAGCTGATGTAACCCGTTCAATTCCAAACCCTGCCTGTTATCCTGGACTTTCCTAATGGCATACTCTAGAGCAAAGTTAAAAAGTAAAGGTGATAGTGCATCTCCCTGCTTTAGCCCGCAGTGAATTGGAAATGCATCAGATAGAAACTGGCCTATACGGACTCTGCTGTAAGTTTCACTAAGACGCATTTTAATTAATCGAACTAGTTTCTTGGGAATACCAAATTCAATAAGAATATTATATAAAACTTCCTCTTAACCGAGGTGCCTTTTTGAAATCTATGAATAACTGATGCACTGTACCCTTATACTCCCATTTTTTCTCCAATATCTGTCGAATACAAAAAATCTGATCAATAGTCGATCTATTACGCCTAAACCCACATTGATGATCCCCAATAATTTCACCTACATATGGAGTTAATCTTCTCAAAAGGATATTCGACAGAGTTTTGTACGACGTCAACAAAAGTGATATTCCTCGAAAATTACTACAGTTAGTCTTGTCCCCCTTCTTAAAATAGGTACGATTATGGACTCCTTCCATTGTTCTGGTACAATTTCATTTTTCCAAACTGCAAGTAAAGATGGAAAATATATAATTTAAATACATACTTAAACATCATATAATCCACACCTGTGGTGTAACGGTCAGCGCGTCTGGCAGCGAAACCAGGTGGCGCGGGTTCGAATCCCGGTCGGAACAAGTTACCTGCTTGAGGTTTTTTCCCTCAACTCAGTTTGAGCAAATGCTGGGTAACTTTCGGTGCTGGACCCCGTACTCATTTCACCGGCATTATCACCTTCATCTAATTCAGACGCTAAATAACGTAAGATGTTGATACAGCGTCGTAAAATAATCTACTTAAAAAACCATCACATATTTTTGCAATCACAATGACACTTTTATCAAAGTAAGGTAAGAAAGCATTTTCAAGTTTTATGAAGCTATTATTTTGCCTGTTATGAGGCATGAAGAATCTAGGTAGACACAAGGCACAGATATTTGATATTATTTGTACTAAATCCATTATGAAAACCATAAACAAACAGGAATACCCGTATGAGCAATACTCGTATTCGAGTACAGTTCCATTATAATACAGAAATATAAGAATTAATACACAAAAAATATTACAATTACATTCATTCATTCAGTGTTCTGTCCAAGGGCAGGACTTTCACTGCAAACCCAGCATTCTCCAATATTTCCTATTTTCTGCCTTCCTCTTTGTCTCCTCTTATGATCCATACATCTTAATGCCGTCTATCGACTGATATTCTCCTTGTGCCCTGAACTCTTCCCCAGTTCCCCATTTCGTTCAGTAGGCAGTTTCTTCTCAGCCAGTGACACAACCAATTCCTTTTCCTCTTCCTGATCAGTTTCAGCATCATTCTCTCTTCATCCATTGTTTCCAACACACTGTCTGTCCACTTCACACGCTCCATTCTTCTCCATATCCACATTTCAAATGCTTCTATTCGCTTCTCTTCACTTCGTCGTAATGTCCATGTTTCTGCCCATACAATACCACACTCCATACAAAGCACTTCACTACTAAAGGGCACTTGCATTCCTTTAATCCATAGTTTATTTCCTTTACTTAAACTTTTAACTAATTGTATATATTTACAAATCTTAAATAGTCACAAATATGAATTGAATTGCTTATCTCCCTAGATATCCTACACTTTCATTACTGTATCATGGAAAAATTAATATATTATAACACTTTTACAATAATTTCAATTAGTAATAAGATATTATCACTCTTGCCGATTTTGAATGAATTGGTAATTGCAACACAAACAGTGAGTTGGAAATGTCTGTTTGTTATACAATAAAGACAATGAAAATATTATGCAAATTAAGATTTCAGGAATAACTCCCTGTAAAGTTAATTTGAATATTTTCGAGGGAAAAATTGTTCCGGGGCCGGGTATCGAACCCGGGACCTTTGGTTAAACGTACCAACGCTCTCCCACTGAGCTACCCGGGAACTCTACCCGACACCGAAATTATTCAAATTAACTTTACAGGGAGTTATTCCTGAAATCTTAATTTGCATAATAGACGTCACTGTAGGTAACAGAAAACCACAATTTAAAGTCACACAGAGTTAGTGTGCACTCAAATGTTGGTTGCTTGACGGTTGTCAGCCCACTTTGAGGTCTGTGGATATAGAGGGAAAAATTGGATCGGTGTCGGGTAGAGTTCCCGGGTAGCTCAGTGGGAGAGCGTTGGTACGTTTAACCAAAGGTCCCGGGTTCGATACCCGGCCCCGGAACAATTTTTCCTCGAAATTATTCAAATGAAAATATTGGCATTACTGGCATTAGTATGACATGGAATTACCCGAATTTGATTCAAAATACTGATTTTACTGCACTGTTTCTAATGAAAATGACCGAGTTATAGTCCCGTCGCTCTTATTTCCGGCAGCCAATCACGTTGCAGGTCGGCTACATTTAAATGTGTGCGTCTTGTGATTCGCTGATGAAGATAAAGAAGGCTCGATAAATACTTAATATAATCGCCCACCATTTTTGGCTCTTTCGTTGGCGTTCGCAGAAAGCACACGAGGACGTTATTTGCCGCTCAATTATTTTCTGAATTACAGTGCGTTTGATTTATTATCATAGGAGCTACGACATGATAATGTTTAACGGTGTGGCAAATAGATCCCTCGTCCGGTAGCTAGGCAACGAAAGAACAAAAATGGCGAACGATACTACCTACCTAGACTTTATAGAGTCTTCACTTCCTATGACGTAAGCAAAGAGGAGGAGTCACGCCGGGAATAACAGCTTCGCGACTATAGAATCAAACATATTCAGAAATATGCCTCTCTAACATACCGAAACCGTAAAAAAAAAAAAAACCATTTCTTGTTTTCGGTGAAAATGACTGATTTTGTTCGCAACCTTCATATTATGTACCTATTATCTTTCATGATTCATAGAATTTAAATTTAAAACGTGTACTAGTTAATCAGTGCAGCTTCACATCTTGTAATATTTCGCAATTAAGTTTTAAAGTAGAGATAATGAGCCGAGTCGGACATAGGTACGGAGTGCACCCTACAACAGATGCACAGATCTCCTTTAAGCTGTGGACAGACATAATCATAACATGAAATCTCTGATGTTGGTAAACAGAATTCAGAGCAGACAACACGCTCGATCAAACATCAACGTCACGGTTGAATTCGAACCCAGAATATATTAGCCAAGAGGAAGAGGCAAGTCTAATAATTAGCTGTACAAGCACGCACACATTGTCAATATTTGAACCTGCGGAGTACGCAGTCTATCGATCCCTGTATGTCGCATCCCTCATTAGAGCATTACGTGGCCGATTTGCTAGTTGCACAGAGATGGAATTATGTCTAAGGCGGATAGACTTCGTCACTGAGAGTTATGCCTGTTGCTCATGGTAAAATTTGTCGTTAAATTTATTGTACACTGACATTCAAAGATATCTGACCCTACTAATCGATAGTGATCGATAATTTATTGGCGTAAGTGTGGATTCTTTAGCTATTACCTAGATCATATATGTAACAGATATATCGGCTTATAGGCTTTGAGGTTAACAACTTTTGCCAGGTTTACTACGCTGCCATCTAGTTATTACATAAGGAGTCACGTCATAATTGCCATTTGAATTGCATTAGCGACTGTGCTGCCATCTCGTGTTCGTTTACGGCGGACAGGTGGCGATCCTGGCGGTTGTTCTCTTCAAAGTGCAAACGATTTTAACGTAGCGAGGAGTTATCTGTTACATACATGATCTAGGGTTATTACTTCTGTGAATAGCTGGCGAAGATAATGTTGCCAATCGTAGATAAATATACCCGTGTTATAGAATTCGATTTTTCATCCAACTCTACTGATTGTAAAACAACACTGACTTTGACAGGAAATAGCTGATATTGTCTATTAGAAGAATAATTTATGCCTAATCTACATAATAATGGTCCCTGACGCTTTTTAACGGCTCCCAATAATGGTGCCATCTATTAAGAACTAGCGGAACTCTTTCAAAGTTTGTCAGTTTTTCATATCTTTGATTATGCCAGCATGCTCTCTATGCAGATGATAGTCATATTATACGAAGCATTTTAACATACAGTATGCCTGCAAACATATGCAAGAAGCTCTCGATAAAATAACGCAATGGTCAACGAGATGGCGGCTTAAAATAAATAACACCAAATCAGAGGTAGTCATATTCACAAGACGTTTCCCTCGTATAAATGAGCCACTTCATATTCAAAATCAAGCCATCCCCTTTAGTTCATCAGCAAAATATCTTGGAGTCCTCCTTGACAAGAGACTAACGTTCAGACACCATATTCATTCCGTGAGAAATAGAGTTTTTCAACGATTCATGTTCTTATATCCCATCTTCAAGAGCTCAATACCAATAAAAAACAAATTACAACTGTACATATCCGTCATCAGATCACTCATAATGTATGCATGTGACATATGGTCTCAAGCCCACCCCCGCCATCTCCGAAGACTGGACGGTAAGCAGAACTATCACTGGAGCAGATTACCACATTCGAAATACCCAATTGTAGTGACCTCAACATCAGTTTATTTAGTGACTACATTCGAAAACTACGGAAAAATTATCTGGAAAAGCTACATTCCCACATCAATCCTGTCATGCAAGAACTAACTCAGTGATCAACCTCCACTTGCTACAGTCAGTTCTCCTATCTCCATCATTGATGAACAAAAAGGGAGATGAAAACGCCAGTTTCACATAATCATATTCCTCCATACGACTGCGAAAGTCAAGGGTCATAAGAGACTTGGAACTTATTTTAATAGGCATATCAAGTGCCACCAATTAAAAATTATCGTGGAGTAACGGTCAGCGCGTCTGGCCGCGAAACCAGGTGGCCCGGGTTCAATTCCCAGTCGGGGCAAGTTATCTGGTTGAGGTTTTTTCCGGGGTTTTCCTTCAACCCAAGATTAGCAAATGCTGGGTAACTTTCGGTGCTGGACCCCGGACTCATTTCACCGGCATTGTCACCCTCATCTCATTCAGACGCTAAATAACCTAAAACCCTGGAAAAAAACCTCAACCAGGTAACTTATCCCTACAAGGAACCGAACCTGGGCCACTTGGTTTCGCGGCCAGACGCGCTAACCATTCCTCCACAGGTGTGGGCTGATCTCTTCAATTATGAAAACAAATTCATGCTCAAAAATAAACATATGCTACAGGGACTGTGCTTACTGTGGTTTTGTTATCTTCAACTATAATAGGCGAATTTATACTTCTACTTAAACAACTGCAAAAGATAGTGTAATGTATAGAAATTCCTAATTGAATTTAAGCAAATTTACCCACAAAAATGTTGGAAAAGTATTTCTCACGAATTATACCTAACTTACTTCCCCATGCTTCTTGTGGTCTTGTTCTCTTCAGTAATAATAGGTGACTTATTACTGATGCTAAAACAACTGCAATTGGGATTGTAATGTATAGAAATTTCTAACTAAATTTAAGCAAGTACACAGCTGCAATACCGACCAAAGACTGGCAAAAATATTTTTCTAATTCACACTAAAATTTATTACTTTGAAAAATAATTTCATCATTAATATTAGGCGGTTTAATACATCAACTGCAATAGGAAATGTAATATAGAGAAACTCCTAACTGAATTTAAACAAAGATAGAACTGCAATACCGACCAAAGTGTTGGAAAAATATTTTTCACAATTTAAACTATTTAAAATGTATTACCTTCCCTTGCTTCCAGTGGTCTCGTTCTCTTCAATAATGATAGGAAAGTTTATATTGATGTTTTAACGACTGCAACTAATTGCTAACTAATTTCAAGTAAAATCACAGATACAATATTCACCAAAGTCTTGAAAAAACATTTTTCCAATTTACACTAAAATTTATTCCTTTCCCATGCTTCTTGTGACCTCCTTGTCTTCAATAATAACAGGTTACTTCATACTGATACTTAAACAACTGCAATAGGGACTGTAATGTATAAAAATTTCCAACTGAATTTTAGTACAAAGCTGTAATACCGACCAGAGTCTTGGGAAATATTTTCTAAATGTAAGAAAAATTTATTACTTTCCCATGCTCCTTTTGGTCTTGTTGTCTTCAATAAAAGATAGGTGACTTCATACTGATACATAAACAACTGCAATACGGACTGTAATGTATAGAAACTTCTAACTGAATTTAATCAAATACAGAGCTGTATTACCGACCAAAGAGCTAGAAAAATATTTTTCAAATTTACACTTAAATGTATTACTTTCTCATGTTTCTTGTGGTCTTGTTGGCTTCACACTGATACATAAACAACTGCAATAGGGACTGTAATATATAGAAATTTCCATTTAATTTAATCAGGTACACAGCTGCAATACCGACCATAGTGTTAGGAAAATATTTTTCAAATTGAAAGTAAAATTTATTACTTTCTCATGCTTCTTGTGGTCTTGTTGTCTTCAATAGTGATTGAAGACAACATACTGATACGTAAACAACTGCAATAGGGACTGTAATGTATAGAAATTTCTAACTGAATTTAATCAAGTACACAGCTGTATTACCGACCAAAGTGCTAGAAAAATATTTCTCAAATTTACACTAAAATTTATTACTTTCTCATTCTTCTTGTGGTCTTGTTGTCTTCAATAGTGATTGGAGACTACACACTGATACGTAAACAACTGCAATAGGGACTGTAATGTATAGAAATTTCTAACTCTATTTAATCAAATTCACAGCTGCATTACCGACCAAAGAGCTACAAAAATATTTTTCATATTTTCACTAAAATTTATTATTTTCTCATGCTTCTTGTGGTCTTCAATAGTGATTGGAGACTACACACTGATACATAAACAACTGCAATAGGGACTGTAATGTATAGAAATTTCTAACTGAATTTAATCAAATACACAGCTGTGTTACCGACCAAAGAGCTAGAAAAATATTTTTCATATTTGCACTAAAATTTATTATTTTCTCATGCTTCTTGTGGTCTTGTTGTCTTCAATAGTGACTGGAGACTACACACTGATACATAAACAACTGCAATAGGGACTGTAATGTATAGAAATTTCTAACTGAATTTAATCAAATACACAGCTGTATTACCGACCAAAGTGCTAGAAAAATATTTTTCATATTTGCACTAAAATTTATTATTTTCTCATGCTTCTTGTGGTCTTGTTGTCTTCAATAGTGACTGGAGACTACACACTGATACATAAACAACTGCAATAGGGACTGTAATGTATAGAAATTTCTAACTGAATTTAATCAAATACACAGCTGTATTACCGACCAAAGAGCTAGAAAAATATTTTTCATATTTGCACTAAAATTTATAATTTTCTCATGCTTCTTGTGGTCTTGTAGTCTTCAATAGTGATTGGAGACTATACACTGATACGTAAACAACTGCAATAGGGACTGTAATGTATAGAAATTTCTAACTCTATTTAATCAAATTCACAGCTGCATTACCGACCAAAGAGCTAGAAAAATATTTTTCATATTTGCACTAAAATTTATTACTTTCTCATGCTTCTTGTGGTCTTGTTGTCTTCAATAATGATTGGAGACTACACACTGATACATAAACAACTGAAATAGGGACTGTCATGTATAGAAATTTCTAACTGAATTTAACCAAATACACAGCTGTATTACCGACCAAAGAGCTACAAAAATATTTTTCATATTTGCACTAAAATTTATTACATTCTCATGCATCTTGTGGTCTTGTCTTCAATAGTGATTGGAGACTACACACTGATACATAAACAACTGAAATAGGGACTGTAATGTATAGAAATTTCTAACTGAATTTAATCAAATACACAGCTGCATTACCGACCAAAGAGCTAGAAAAAATATTTTTCATATTTGCACTAAAATTTATTATTTTCTCATGCTTCTTGTGGTCTTGTTGGCTTCAATAGTGATTGGAGACTACACACTGATACATAAACAACTGCAATAGGGACTGTAATGTATAGAAATTTCTAACTGAATTTAATCAAATTCACAGCTGTATTACCGACCATAGAACTAGAAAAATATTTTTGAAATTTGCACTAAAATTTATTACTTTCTCATGCTTCTTGTGGTCTTGTTCTCTTCAATAGTGACTGGAGACTACACACTGATACATAAACAACTGCAATACGGACTGTAATGTATAGAAACTTCTAACTGAATTTAATCAAATACACAGCTGTATTACTGACCAAAGAGCTACAAAAATATTTTTCATATTTGCACTAAAATTTATTATTTTCTCATGCTTCTTGTGGTCTTGTTGTCTTCAATAGTGATTGGAGACTACACACTGATACGTAAACAACTGCAAAGGGGACTGTAATGTATAGAAATTTCTAACTGAATTTAATCAAATACACAGCTGTATTACCGACCAAAGAGCTAGAAAAATATTTTTCATATTTGCACTAAAATTTATTATTTTCTCATGCTTCTTGTGGTCTTGTTGTCTTCAATAGTGATTGGAGACTACACACTGATACGTAAACAACTGCAAAGGGGACTGTAATGTATAGAAATTTCTAACTGAATTTAATCAAATACACAGCTGTATTACCGACCAAAGAGCTAGAAAAATATTTTTCATATTTGCACTAAAATTTATTATTTTCTCATGCTTCTTGTGGTCTTGTTGTCTTCAATAGTGATTGGAGACTACACACTGATACGTAAACAACTGCAAAGGGGACTGTAATGTATAGAAATTTCTAACTGAATTTAATCAAATACACAGCTGTATTACCGACCAAAGAGCTAGAAAAATATTTTTCATATTTGCACTAAAATTTATTATTTTCTCATGCTTCTTGTGGTCTTGTTGTCTTCAATAGTGATTGGAGACTACACACTGATACGTAAACAACTGCAATAGGGACTGTAATGTATAGAAATTTCTAACTCTATTTAATCAAATTCACAGCTGCATTACCGACCAAAGAGCTACAAAATATTTTTCATATTTGCACTAAAATTTATTACTTTCTCATGCAACTTGTGGTCTTGTGTTCAATAGTGATTGGAGACTACACACTGATACATAAACAACTGAATTAGGGACTGTAATGTATAGAAATTTCTAACTGAATTTAATCAAATACACAGCTGTATTACCGACCAAAGAGCTAGAAAAATATTTTTCATATTTGCACTAAAATTGATTATTTTCTCATGCTTCTTGTGGTCTTGTTGTCTTCAATAGTGATTGGAGACTACACACTGATACATAAACAACTGAAATAGGAACTGTAATGTATAGAAATTTCTAACTGAATTTACTCAAATACACAGCTGTATTACCGACCAAAGAGCTAGGAAAATATTTTTCAAATTTACACTAAAATTTATTACTTTCCCATGCTCCTTGTGGTCTGTTGTCTTCAATAATAATAGGTGACTTCATATTGATACTTAAACATCTGGAATAGGGACTGTAATGTGTACAAATTTCCAACTGAATTTAACTACACAGCTGCAATACCGACCGAAGTGTTGCAAAAATATTTTTCATATTTGGACTAAAATTTATTACCTTTCCATTCTTCTTGTGATCTTGCGTACTTCATTGAAGTTAGGCGACTTCATACTGATACATACAACTGCAGTAGGGACTGTAATGTATAGAAATTTCTAACTGAAATTAATCAGATACACAGCTGCATTGCCTACCAGAGTGCTAGAAAAATATTTTTCGATTTACACTAAAATTTATTACTTCCCCATGCTCCTTGTGGTCTTGTTGTCTTCAGTACTGATTGGCAACTTCACACTAATACATAAACAACTGCAATGGAGACTGTAATGTATAAAAACTGCTAACTGAATTTAAGAAAATTCACAGCTGCATTACCGACCAAAGAGCTAGAAAAATATTTTTCAAAATTCCACTAAAAATTTATTACTCTCCCTTTCCTCTTGTGGTCTTCTTGCCTTCAATAATGATAGCCAAGTTCACACTGATACTTAAACAACTGCAATTGGGACTGTAATGTATAGAAATTTTTTTAGTTGAATTTAATCAAATTCACAGCTTCATTACCGACCAAAGTGCTGGAAAAATATTTTTCATATTGACACTGAAATTTATTACTTTCCCATCCTTCTTGTGGTCTTGTTGTCTTCAATAATAATAGGTGACTGCATACTGATACCTAAACAACTGCAATAGGGACTGTAATGTGTAGAAATTGCCAAGTGAATTTAAGCAAATACACAGCTGCAATAGGGACCAAAGTGTTGGAAAGATAATTTTCAAAATCATACTGCAATTTATTACATAGTGATGTTTTGTATGGTCTTGTCTTTAATGATAATATTTGACGACTTCATACTAATACTTCATCAGCTGCAGTGGGGATGTATTGATATATTGAGATTGCTAATTGATTTTAAACATTATGCACCACTGTAATTCCAACTGCTCTGCTGGATAATTATTTGTCCAATTGGTACTAAGGTATATTACTTTCCCATGTTTCTTGTATTCTTTTTGTGTTGAATACATTCCACTACTACATACTTATAGCTAGACCACTGCATTAGTAGACTACTCTAGTGTTTTATATCAGTCCCCTAACTGCCCATTGTGCAACTCAAACCAGGAAATGGATTTGGAACACCTCAAAATCTGTGCTTCATTGGCTGGTCATGATAATATCTTTGAAAAATATTGGAGTGCAAGAGGTCAAATGACTCCATTTTTGTGAGTAGGCTCTGATGATGGTGCGTGAAGCAATGAAACAGCTGTAAGCCGGACAGATATTTCATATTTAACACGAGTAAGTCCACTAGTTCATCAATTAATTAAGGTCAAATGACTTTATTGTCAAACGCCTGGCATTAGAAAACAACAACAACAACAACATCATCAACAAGTCTAGTGTTTTATAGAAATAGCCTTAATCATGGCTGGTCTTGTACTCCTGCTGCAATGCTCTTTATTGTGCTTTTACATTATAGTTGATTGCCGAGTGCTAGTGATACATCTGTCATACAGACTGATCTGTTGGAAAATGTATTTTTTTAAATTCATCCCAAACTAAATTGAAGAGTCTGATCCCAAAAGTCGCTCTGTCCATTTGGCTATTTGTACCACTTATACACATTTAGTCCACACCTGTGGGGTAACGGTCAGCGCGTCTGGCTGCGAAACCAGGTGGCCCGGGTTCGAATCCCGGTTGGGGCAAGTTACCTGGTTGAGGTTTCTTCCGGGGTTTTCCCTCAACCCAATACGAGCAAATGCTGGGTAACTTTCGGTGCTGGGCCCCGGACTCATTTCACCGGCATTATCACCTTCATATCATTCAGACGCTAAATAACCTAGATGTTGATATAGCGTCGTAAAATAACCCAAGAAAATAAAAAAATAAAATACACATTTATGAATATTTTAAAGACCTCTATCATATTTTAAGCTTATTTTCTCTTCATTGTTCTATATTCACTTTTAACACTAATATAAGTCTGAGTAACTTTACAACTTCTTTACTTCAGGAAATTACCTGGCTGTATCCCAAAACAATGCCAATTCTTGCCTAAAAGTTTGTGTTATTGTGCATGTCAGTTGAAAACTTGCTCAGTTCGTAGACCTGTGTATAAAAAAAAACTAGTCAAGTTCCTTCCATAAGAATAGACTGAAAGCGTTTTGGGATCCCAGTCTTCAATTACATTCCTATCCTTCATGTGTGGTACTGTTGAATAGTAATTGAAGACTTCATAGTGTTACTTAGAGAGCTGCTATAGGAAGTGTAACTTTGTTCTAAGACTTACACATGTCTCACAATAGTCTTCTTTTTACTTTTATATGTTTATTGTCTTTACACTTTATTTATACTGTTACAATACAGACACAAGTGTTATAAAAATGAAGCTGTGCTTCTGAAATTGTAAATTAGGCCCTGCTGGGACAGTTGATAGCTCACGAAGCTTTAGAAAATGTTTTCCAAAGATGAGAGCTCTTTGATAGGCGAATGCATTGCATTTGCATAATAAATGAATTACAGATTCGTCTCCCTGTGAACAATGATTACAAGTTGGGTTGATATTATGTCCAGTAGCGAAGCGTGACAAAACTTTAGGGTAAGCTGGGCTAAAAGCGTAGTGATCTAGGCCGTGCTTTACGTCGCTAAAAGGTAAAAGAAACGCGTAGAAACTCCTGTTTTAAATTAACTAAATTCTAAATTGATCTTGTCCCTTCTTCGAAAATGTTCTGCTTATGCTGCCTACCCTGAAGCTTCGCCACTGATTATATCCCATCCTGTACAAGTTCTTCTTGAGGGCACAGTGTCCTGTAAGGAATCCAATTGCCCAGCAGAGCTGTTTTTTGCTCAATTTTAATGGGTCATTTGACCTGTTTTTAATGAAATCTCTTATGAGGGCCTTCGAGTGTTTACAGCTCTCACTTCAGTTTCAGTGGTTTTGGTGTTTCTTGAGAGCCCAGTCTCTGATAACCTGCTTTACTAGCAGTAGCGGCTGGTGGTCAAAATAATGAGTGTGCTACAATCTCTATATCGGCCTACTGTAATACAGGCCTACACTTACGTATTTATCTTAATTTGGAGTCTCGTCTAGTGATGAAATATGAAGTCCATACGACGTTCTTTCGTACTGCAGAACTTGTCATTTGGTGTTAAACCCCTCCATCTTGGACATCATACACTTTTCTATTGACAGTATTGCAAGAGCAGTGAGACGATCCTGGGACATAATGTTCCTTAAAAACGTTTTTACGCTGTTTCAAGGAAGAAAAACATATTTCTGGCTCAGCAGTGGTCATTGGTGTTGTAACCAAAATATTTAACAACTTCGATACTTCACAGAATGGATCCTGTAAATTGTTGGATACTATGTATTGTGACAATTGAACAGCCATCTATATTTCGGAAGTCAAGTTTTCCGTATAGAAATCCAACTTGTATCTGGAACACTCTTTTGTTCAGTATAGTATAGCTGTTGACAGCAACTTTAACTGGTAGATGGCAGCAGCAGTCGGACACTTGAATTACCAAATACATTGTACATAGTTCCGAATTCTTCCACAAACAAGCATTCTTTTGTTACGCTTTACTTTTGCAATCTCCAAGCTGTGTTGTGCTGAAGCTGACTACAGCACTTTCCCGCGTAAAATAGCCAATCAAAGCAGTGATTTCAGCTTCGCACATGCGCATAACTGTCTATATTTTTCATGTGGAGCTTTGAGTAGCACAACGAACCCCCTGAGGCACCAAAGAAGGCACGAAGACTAAACACTTTATAACGCGTCATGAACATAACCACGGGAAATTGTCAAATGACAGATCAAATACTATGGTGGTATTACAAATACATTATTTGAGCCAAAATTATCATTGTGCTGTAGCACTGTAGCATATAAGGATGGGCCGCCCCTGTTTACTAGTCTTAGAGATAGTCCCAGCACAGGTTCAGGTCCTATGAATGGGATCTTGGTTCCCTTTTTGGCAGCCTCATCTGCCCTTTCTTACCACGAATTCCTACATGCCCTGGCACCCATTTCAGTTGGATTGTATTATGTTCAGCCAGTATCATGAGGGACTCGCGGCACTCCAATAATAGTTTCGGCTTAACCAAGAAGTATGATGATATTTCCATAAATTTAAAGATCCTTACAATAATTAAAATCCCCGAGTAAAATCCATACATTTGTGACTGCTGTAGTGTGCCACGATATGGAAGAAAAGCATGCCTTCAGCAGCAGTTATATTGTCTTCCAGTTTATAATTGGGGTTTACAAAAACATTTGTTAATTTTCCCCATGAACTCGCATCCCTAACACACTTCATATATTCCTTTCTCTTAATGTGGAGTTTCAAGTCACTGACGCCATGATTTGCAATTAAAATAGAGATCCGCGGGCAACAAGTCATACATTCTGTACTCTTTCGGCACGGAAACATGAATATTTTTCTCAGAGCTTTTTGTAAATGTACATTTCCTCTTCGGCATGAGAAATAATCTTAAACAAAAACAAGATAAAACATATTTTCATCACCTAAAAACTATTACCTATAAAATTGAAATAATATTTCCGTAATGCATGTTTTAATAATTATTAAAATGTTATTTCAAGAAAAGAACATTCAGGTTAAGGGGTTAGGTACAGCTAGCAGCAGCAAAATTTTTGGAAATATTAAACATTCTTTTCCTCCATTACCACATCGTAGGCCTACACAACAATTATATATATATATATATATATATATATATATATATATATATATATATATATATATATATTAACCAAGAAGTAACTAGACAGGATGCCTTAGACCAGTGGTCGTCAGCACTCGCTGAAATGTGCAATGGGTAAGCAGTGCTGTCCCGCGTGCACCGTGGTGTAACAGCAAGAGATAGAAAGCATACCCGCTAGCAGCTACAAACGCACCATGGTGCACTGCGTTTTCCGCGGGTAAGAGGCTAGCCCCAGGGTGCTCTGCGCTGACGGCCCCTGCCTTAGACCATGGCGCGGGACTTTGTAAACAATTACCTTAATAAAATAGCTATTCGTATTTTATTTTACTTGGTTATTTAACGACGCTGTATCAACTACGACGTTATTTAGCGTCGATGGGATTGGTGATAGCGAGATATTTGGCGAAATGAGCCCGAGGATTCGCCATAGATTACCTGACATTTGCCTTATGGTTGGGGAAAACCTCGGAAAAAACTCAACCAGGTAATCAGCCCAAGCGGGAATCGAACCCGCCCCGAAGCAACTCCGGATCGGCTGCTATTCATATTGTTCAATTTTTTTGTCACCCAAGGATCATACTACTAGTGAACTTCGAGACAAAATTAATATTCTTAACCAGCATGTGGCTGTATTATGAAAGTGTATTGATTTTATTCCTTCCCTGCATACAAAGTTTAAACCATCTGTATCTAATATTGAGGTTAATGGACATCATAGTAAGAATGTAAACACAAGTGCTTCTGTTGGTCTACGGTTCGAATAATATATCAAAGAGGGAAGCATTTGGAGGGAAGGTAATCATAATGATTTTCGAGTTTGGATTTTATCCTCTCAGATTACAACACTATCTGTTATTTGTCTACGAACACTACCAAGACCAGTGTTGCCAATGCAGCAGTTTTCCCGCTAGAGCTGGAGTTTTTCTGTGTTACTTTACCGGACAAAGTTAATGTAATTTATATTGCTGATATAGAGTCTTAGGGGGCCTTTTTAGGATTTAAAGCGGCAAAATAATTTCGTTTTACATTGACAATATAGCCATTTAGCTGTTTCTACACTCTGTCATAGCGAGTTTTTAAGAATCTGGTTGGCTACACTGCCCAAGACTGCTCCATTCGTGTGTAGATGAATTCAAGAAAGAAAGAGAGAGAATTTAATTAATTTTTTGAAATGTAATATTTTCCGTGGTTTAAATTGAGAAATTACCATCTAGATATCGTGCACTATTCGTCATTCAAGGTTTGTTTGTGCGCAGAACATCTGGAAGCAGCTGTGGTCTCAGAACGCCTGGGTTAGGCGTTTTTTCCATCCACCTCTTCGACAAGAAATCTCAAGAACGTCAGTGTAACAGGTAATACTTTTAATAGCTTAAGTTCAAATGTTCAGTCGCTATGTAATAAACTTCATGAACTCTAGGTCATTCTTCATGACGGAAACTATTTAGCATTTTGTGTAGGTAACATAACATTGGTTAACTAACCTCAACTATGATCTATATTTCGTCCCATGTCTGATAGGCGACGTAAATATTGCCGGCAGAGGAGGAGAGGAGTATAATTGGCAATTATGCTTTTTCTCTCTGTCGGCAATGTTTACATCGCCTGTCAGTCATTTTGGAACGAAGTATAGTGGAATTGGATGGTTACGTGTACCCTTCCATTTATTGTAGAAGAATCGTTGACCTCATGTCACTGAGATATCACCTCAACTAACCCACTAACCTTCTCACATATGTCGACCACATGACATCACCCCATTCTCCAATCTAGCCAACATATATTCTCATAATCACACTACCGATATCCTATAGTCATATAGACCCGAAGAAATCGTGTTCAATGTGGTGTTCCCATATTTCTCAAGAACTGTGTGCGTTTTCAGACTATAAATATTGATCTGTGTTGCCTGGTAGGACATACTGAAGGTACAGTTCAGCGTATTCCGAATCTCACCAGTCCGGCGGCATCAATGACGTCACGTTGCAGCGAAATAAGGAACAAAACTGCTGGAAGGATCGATGGTTGTCATGGCGACTGTACAAGTTGTCTGTGCTACGCTAGCAAAATTTTGCGAAATTTTCGTACTCCCATCTCGTTCAAAGAAAAGATAGCATAAACAATTTATTTCTTGAACCGGTAGTAATAACTGGTCCGTTGACATGTTCGCTCATAAGCCATTAACATATTGTTTTTACGTTGTGTCATTACAAACAATACAGCAGAACACACCGCCATGACACAACAGTGCACGATGTCATTCGTTTGCTAATTCCCGCCCTATACAATAACCAATCAGATTCACTGATGGCGGCTGATGGAGACTGCCACCACCTCTGCAAGTTGATGGCACCGGTGGAGCATCAATGACGTCATCGGTGGAATTTGGAAGACCGTGATGCCATCGGATTGCTCACCGGTGAGATTCGGAATACGCTCGTTGCTATTTTAAAATAATTTTTGTAGCTTTGTATTGTAGCTCAAAAAAAGACAAAAATAATTACTGGTAAATCAATTTGAACGGCTGCTTATTGATTTAAGTTTCTATACAATATGATTTTTGTTTCTGGGTAATGTGTGACATTCTCTAATTGTTTATGTCTAAAAAGTAGAGAAGGTATGTATTATTCACATCAAACTTTGGTTTTGTGATCAGGACAATGGTTTTTTTAAATTCGACTGTAATATAGGCGATTGAAGTCAGAAAAACATGTGAATGAAAATTAGAACGTATTTGCACTCAACTTATACAAAAATGAATACAATGTACAGAGCAGTCTATGACATTCTGTACAGCACCGGTGGCAAGCAGGCCGGGTGTCAGTGCTTATCAGTCCTGGTAAACGGGTCCGCTACAGCTGCACACTGTATTCTTTCTCTCTCTTTCCCTGTCTTCAAGGAGGCAGCACATGGTCACGTTGCAACTGATAGTTGCTGCTCTGTTGCCTATGAGTTCTGTTGATGTTTGTAGGCCTATGATTAGGGCTAGGATTTTGATGACCTATAACTCATGAAAAAATGTCCTAAAAACAATGCATTTATGGCCTAAAAATCTTTTAAAAATGCCATTAAAATGCCCTAAAAATTGATCTTACATAATTGGCTTAGTAGGAAAAGAGGTTTTGTACTATTTAATATTTACATTAGTATTTAAATTAAACTTTACATAATTTTTTTTAAGTAGTGTTGTATCAGTGTGCCTGAGTAAGACCCAGAAAAGTGAAAAGGATCGTAGCTGGCTGCCTTTCACAAAAAATAGGTATAAAGCTAAAGCCATAAAGCCAGAATAATTATAACAATTTAATATAAACAAACAGAGAGGTAAGTTACTATAAAAATACAAAAAACAATGAATTATAAATCTAATAACAATATAAATAGTGAGAGAATGAAAGAGAGGAAGTTAATGTCTACCATCAAAATGAAAGTAAGAATGGCGATGTATCACAGAGTAAATTAAACACTCATTGACCATACAGTCCAGATAGACTCGGGCTCCAATAAGTCATACAAAGTAGTAGTCTCCAACCTTTAGCTGAATTAAAGTTCAAATCCTTAGGAAGCACCCCATAACAAGTGAGCCGGTATGTACATTAGTGGCGTAGCGACATCAGTGAACTTCCCTGTGGGTTTGTGGACGTTAACGATCCCTCGTAGTGTAGAATATGAAAATTAGGAATGCTGTCCAGTGCGCTGTTAAGAATGAACAGACCATCCCTTAGTCTGTAAAGCGATGATATCCAAACGATGCTCCAATGGTGAATTATACCACACGGACGAAAGTCGTAGCTATCCAAATCAGCGGGGTCACCTGACCACCGCGAACACGTAATACGATGAGTTGACGACTATCTCAGCTGAGACGGGAGACTGCCCGTTTCTCTCTTGATGTCGTAACCACGTCGAGTTCTCTCACCAACTGAACATTCGCTCGGTCTCCTAGCCGAGGCCGGAGGTGCGTGTCGTTCCTCCAGTCAGTGGAGGAAAAGATCAGGGTACGTTCAGGAAAAATAAACCAAACAGTAAAGCCACCATAAACAATAAAATTGCCCACAGCATAAACTACATCACAGTAGTACACTTTAATTAATAATTATTTTACCTGATATAGTTTCCATGTATGATAATTCACCTCTGCGTCGGCATGTGGACGTGAGGTCAGCAGTCAGCTGGTCTGTCTTCATGGGCTGTAGCGCCATGGATTTACTTTACTTTTAGTTTCCATGTAGTCTACCACAAGGCCACTCTTAACCGGAATTAGCAGGTATAGAGGAGTCTATATTGAAGGGATGGTTGGACTTATCCATTACATGGGGTGTTAAAATGGCAATATTTATGTAGAAAAACGATTACAATATCATACAAAATAATGGGTATTAATGGACAAAATATGTAAAGAAAATATCAAAGGAAATAAACATTATTTTACATTAATAATGGGGATTTATGGCCAAAATTAAATGAAAATGCCTAAAAAATGACCGAATAAAACAAAAGATGCTCTTATGAGTTGAAACAGGCAAAAAATGCAAAAAAATGCCCTAACAAATACCCTATGTCTTAAAACACTCAGTTTATCACATATATAAATACTAAAGCAGCTATGTTTCTGGCTTACTAGAAAAAGATGGAATTTGCAAATCTAGTCTTTCAGGTGAAGCTCCCTGTAAAGCAGATTTGAATAATTTCAAGGGAAAAATTGTTCTGGGGCCGGGTATCGATCCCGGGACCTCTGGTTGAACGTACCAGAGCTCTCCCAACTGTACGTTAACAGAAAACCACAATTCCAAGTCACACAGAGTTTGTGTGCACTCGATGTGGGTCTCTGGCATTTCGTCAGCCCAGGCGAGTTGTGTGGATATAAAGGGAAAAGTTGAGACGGTGTCGGGTGGAGTTCCCGGTTAGCTCAGTTGGGAGAGCGCTGGTACGTTCAACCAGAGGTCCCGGGATCGATACCCGGCCCTTGAACAATTTTTCCCTTGAAAGTATTCAAGATGGAATTTCATCAAAATCCTAGCCCTACCTATGATGTACATATGTCTTAGGTGAAGACTGAAGATTATGGCTTAATATGGCACAACAAAAATTTACATTACAACAAAGGATTTATCGGTGCTCTTCAGAACAGGGCAGCGGCATTTCCCCTAAGGTTCGAGCCCAGTTCAGGTGTGCGTGTCTTAATCGAAAAAATGTCATAATAAACATGCGTCCTGTTCTCAATATTTTCTAGCCCCTAATTTTCGATTAATCCCAGGTGGTGACAGGATTTTTTCTCGTTGCCAAACTTTCAGAACGGCCCCGAGGTTCACTCAGCCTCCTATAAAATTGAGTACCGGGTCTTTCCCGGGGGTAAAAGGCGGTCAGAGCGTGGTGCCGACCACACCACCTCATTCTAGTGCCGTGGTCATGGAAAGCATGGGGCTCTACCTCCATGCCCCCCAAGTGCCTTCATGGCATGTTACGGGGATACCTTTACCTTTTACCTTTTTTACACACACACCTAAACTGTGCTCTAACCTTAGAGGAAATGCCGCTGTGCCTGTTCGGAAGTGCGCCCAATTTATCTTGTCGAGTGTTCTTCTTCTTCTGCTATGGTACTACAGCCCAAATCGGGCCTTGACTTCCTCTATTCTCCTCTTCCAATCAGATCTGTCCAGTGATGTTCTCTTCCATGCCGTTACTCCCAAAACTCGTCTAGCATCCTCTCTCACTGCATCGGCCCATCTATCCTTCGGTCTGCCTATCGGTCTTTTACCATATATCCTTCCCTCCATTACTTTCCTAGGTATCCTCTGGTTCTCCATTCTGTTGATGTGCCCAGCCCATTCCAATCTTCGGAATTTTATGTGTGTCACTATAGTGTGACAGCTTCAAGTGAAACCCCGTAAAGCACGCCAACTTCTGGAATCTCTCTCTTTCTTTCTTCTCTCCCCCTCGCTCCTCGTCATTCAGTCACCAATCACCACGTAAATATCTGAGAGGGTGTATGTGGGCATCGCGACCAATAGAAGAACCACTCTCCAGTATTACCACAATAACGGATTCTTCATTTTTGCCTCGACTGTCGGCTAGGAAGGTTCCATTATGCTAGCATTGCAGGCAACTAGTCAACCTTTTAATGCTTTTGTTAGCAGGTTTGACAAGCTGTGAGTGGACTTGCAAGTACATAGTGCATAGTGCTCTCTCCCTTCCCCCCGTGCTTTCTCACTTGCTCCTCCCCAAGACAGCCAGCGCTCACGTAGTAACTTGGTCAGGATTTCAGTTCGATTTGTCAATCTATACATCCATATCTCGATATTGTTCCATTACTTCCTGGTTATACCTTATCCTCCATTGTCCATTGTCATTAACTGGTCCAACTATCCGCCTCGATATCTTTCTTTCGAATGCACCTAAGGCTGATTCTATCTTATTATTCATTACCCAAGTTTCACATCCATAACAGAGTACCGTTCTAATCATTGTTTTATAGATTCGAAACTTGTCGAGTGTTACTTGATAACAAAGAATTGTGGAACTGTGCGACGACGTTTTGCAACGCAATTTCCTGATTTTCCCATTCCACATAAGACTAAAACAATTACTTTCAAATGTAAACTTAGTGCTAACTTTATGGCATTTGGTATTCTGCCTAAAATCAAATGTAATTTTACCAGAATTTCTCTGTAGCAGCCATGTTGACTTTGCTTCTTGGGGGGTTGGGAAACAGATTTTATTGGCAAAATTAAAATTACACCATGCATTATAAAGTCAATGTATTGGAGCATTGTTTACTTCAAAAGAACAGTTTGTTCGATAAATATAAAATTTTGTCTTTATGTTCCACATCTTGTGAATTGATTCCGATTCCTTATCAAGAGTTTTAACGAATTATTTTATAAGCCCCAATTTGATATGTAATGGTGGCATTAGCACCTTCTAGGAGTCCACCAGTGGCTTCCACTTGACATTATTAACCCCCACCGTGAACTGGCTACAAACATAGCAAAATTCATTGCTGGATGCTCATATCCTCTGGATATAAATAAATACATAATCTGGGTAATTTATATTAATGAACAAGCCTGTATGTTAGTTGTAATACACTCGGCACTGAATCTATCTGAAAAGTTATAAAAACGGGACATATAAGAAATTAAAATAAAAATGGTATAAACATATCTAAAAAATCAATGCCTCGATCATAAAACCAGAGTTTGTGGGGAATAATTAACATTGTCTACACTTTTCAGACATAATCTGTTGTATTGTATTGTATTGTATTGTATTTTATTGTATTGTATTTATTAACATTCCATGGTATTCATACATTGCTTCACAGCTAGAATATGGAACAAGTCAAAAAACTTAATACTACTGTAAAGTCTTAATTTATAGTCACAAGTTGAAATATATACAGAAGAGGTTTACAATATAGTCTACTAGTACAACACAAAGTTTTATTCATGAAGCATTGTTGAATGTCATGAATTCACCTACAGAATAGAAGGCGTGAGACATTAGGTACTTCTTTAATTTGCCCCTAAATGATCTTATGTTTTGAGTTTCATTTTTTATAGCCCTATCAATAAAAATTTTTACCGCCATATAACGCACTACTTTTTGATAGCACGATAGACTTGCCAATGGAGTATGAAAGTCATTTTTTGACGTGTATTTATGCTATGAACTGTTGAATTAGTTACAAAGTTTTCACGATTACATACGAGGAAGAATTATTAATGAAAAGATATACTGAAAAGCCATGGGCATTATTTGTACTTTTTTGAAAATAGTCCTACACGATTCCCTAGATTTGGCACCTACTGTTATTCTAATTACTGTTTTTTGTAGTAGGAATATACTGTTACTATCTGTGGAATTTCCCCAGAATATTATTCCAAAACTCATTACCGAGTGGAAGTATGCAAAGTATATTGTTTTTAAGGTATTGATATTTACTATCTTTTGCATAGATCTAATAGCAAAACATGCTGAATTTAGTGTGGGGGTAATTTCTTTAATGTGAGATTTCCAATTTAACACATTATCGATTTTTAAGCCAAGAAGTTTGGTTGTTGTTTCTAATAGGAACCTATTATTAATTATTGTGCTTGAAATTTGCGAGGTTGAATTTGGACAGGATTTAAATTGAATTATGTTAGTTTTGTTACAATTTAATACTAATTTATTGACTGAGAGCCAGTCACATATTTTGAAGAGAATTTCCTCTGTTGAAGAATGGAATGTGTTGGAGTTACTGGCTGTAATTACTATACTTGTGTCATCTGCAAATAATATGGGATGACCTTTATTCTTTATTAGGAGGACAAAATCATTTATTAACACTAGAAAAAGTAGGGGACCTAATATTGATCCTTGAGGATCATCAGAAAATAATATTTAAAATCCAGAAACAAACAAAACGTTAAAATTTGTTTCATAGTGAATTATCCAAAAGTAAGAACTGTACAACAATTTTGCCATTCACTTGTTTAAGAGGTTAGCCTACCTTCTGAGCCCAACTCTATGAGTGTAAACACTTTTAAAGCAGTGTATATATCACTGATTCAAGCAAAATCCTTTTGTAGTCTTGAGTCACTTTTATAATAGGCCTGTAAATGTAACATTTTACTTACTTACTGGCTTTTAAGGAACCCAGATGTTCATTGCCGCCCTCACATAAGCCCGCCATTGGTCCCTATCCTGAGCAAGATTAATCCAGTCCCTACCATCATATCCCACCTCCCTCAAATCCAATTTAATATTATCTTCCCATCTACGTCTCGGCCTTCTCAAAGGTCTTTTCCCCTCTGGCCTCCCAACTAACACTCTATATGCATTTCTGGATTCGAAAATGTAACATTTTAATTATTGTATTTGACTAAACATATTTTGTACATTTGACTAGGTCCATAGCACTTACTTGGAGCTTATGACAAATAAAGAATGGTTATGGTTATTATGAATAATAATTAATTGACAACTTATACTGATACTTAGATAGCTGCATTAGGGACTATATGGTTGCATAAAAATTGCTAAATTCATGCCAGGAGTTATACAACTCTGACAATACTTTTGTTTTGTGCTTTTACATATAATTATTGACTTTACACTAATACTTATACAGCTGTAAATGAAAAATAAATTAATAACTTATGAAATAAAATAAAAGTAATATAAAATAAAATACAATGAAATAAAATATAAAATAAAATAATTCGATGATGAAATGAAATAAAAATAAAATAAACATTAAAATAAGAGAAAATATAAAAATGGAACAATGAAATAAAATAAAAATATTTTTAACTGAAATAAATGATATAAAATAAGAAATTAAAATACAGAATGAATAAAATTGAAATGAAATGAAATAGGAAAAAATACATAAAACATAAATAAAAAGACTTGAAACAAGAACAAAATAAAAAAAGAATAAGAAATTGAAATTACATTTAAGATAAATAATATGAGATAAAATAAAAATTAAAAATTAAAGATAAATTAATATAAATAAAATGGAAATAAATAAAATAATTCGAAATAATATCAAAAAATAAAATGAAATACAAATACAGTAATATAACAAATAAAATAACAAACATAACTGGAAATGAAATAAAATTAAAAAATTGAAAGAAATGAAAAATAGGATAATAACATAAAATGAAAATAAAATAACTACCAATAAAAATAGAGTAAAGATATAAGTAATATAAGAAATTAAATAGAAATGAAAATGAGATGAAATTACAAAAAAATTGATATAACGTAAAAATAAAGAATAATATGTAAAGTAATATAAAATAAAAGTAAAATACAAATTAAGATAAAATGAAAGAAAACAAGAATAAAAATAATAAAAAAAATTAAAATGAAATGAAGTAAAAAATATATTTAAATGTGATATAATAAATGCAATGTAAAGTAGAATATAAAATCTATACTAATAATAAATCTGTAGCCGAAATTTTTCTGGTAATTTTCGATTTTCCAAAAATAATTGGTACTAACATATATAATTAACCAACCTGAAACCGAAAATCGCTTTTTTGAAATTTTTGTTTGTATGTCTGTCTGTCTGTCTGTCTGTCTGTCTGTATGTTTGTTACCTTTCACGCGATAATGGCTGAACGGATTTCGATGAAAATTGGAATATAAATTACGTTCGTTGTAACTTAGATTTTAGGCTATATGGCATTCAAAATACATTATTTAAAAGGCGGGTTATAAGGGGGCCTGAATTAAATAAATCAAAATATCTCGCTTATGATTGATTTTTGTGAAAAATGTTACATAACAAAAGATTCTTTAAAAATAATTTGCGATAAATTTTATTCCTTGAAAAATTTTGATAGGACTGATATTTAATGAGATAAATGAGTTTTAAACTTAAAATAACTGCCATCTAAGGCCGTGTAATGAATTAAAAAACAAATGACTTCGTCTATAAAGGGGCTTGGACAGCAACAATCGAAAGCTATGAAAGATAGCCTAGAGAAGCTAAATTAACTGATTTGTATAATTAATTATTATTTCACCATTGGAAAGTGTAGTTTCTCTAGATGGACATAATGCTATAATGTTATTACAGTAACTTCTGATATAATATAATATAATATAATATAATATAATTTAAGTTATTTGAAGGGTTCAGAACCATAGTGGGCCAAGTGCCATTTACTGAATACGTAGAAAACAAGGGTTAAAATTAAGTTATTACCATAATTCAATGGAAACCTATAACAAGTAAAATAAAATAGGATACACATTAAATCTAAATGATGTCAATCTTCATTAAACTATGGTTGCATGTAATAAAAATTAAGAAACATGTTAAAGGAATTATCATTGCACCAAATAAGTGTCTCTGGACCAAAATGATCGCATTTTAATTATTTGAATGCAATTTAAATTAAGTAACATATTAAACGATTTATCCTTCTATCAAACACGAATGTTCCCTGGATCAAATGTCCTATTTTAATTATGTAATTACTTTATATTTATTTCTAACGGGTGCAGCGGAGCGCACGGGTACGGCTAGTATACAATAAAAGAAAGACACAATGAAATTAATAATAAATAAAATAAATTAAAATAAAAAGAAAACAAATTGAACTAAAATATACAATATTGCAAATAACAGTTAAATTTAAAGTAATATAAAAATAAAATAAGTAAAAACTGAAGAAAATAAGTAAAAAGAAATAAAATAAAATAAGATGAAATAAAAACAGAATTAAAACTAAAATAAAAATCCAGTAAAATAACATGAGAAGGAAGTAACAATTAGAAATAGAATAAAAATGAAATAGAAATTAAATGAAATGTAAATTAAAGTAAATAGGAATAAAGTACATTTAGAACAAAATGAAATAAATTAATTAAATTAAAATGAAATATAAATAATGTAAAATAAGAATAAAACACAGTAAAATAAATATAAAATAAGCTAACTGAAATGAGATAAATTGAATAAAAATGAAATAAATGCAATAAAATATAATCCAAATTACAATAAAGTTAAACTAATATGAAATAATGAATGCGATAAAATGAATTAAAATTAAGAAATTAAAATATAATATAAATATGTAACAAAAAAATAAAATAACAATTAAATATTGTAAAAGTAAACAAAAATATAATGAAAAATAATATGGAAAATAAAGAAATAAAATGGAGATAATAGAAAAATTGAAATTGAATTAATGAAATAAAATAAAATAATGAAAGTAAAAGTTAATAAAAATAAATAATAAAGAAAGAAAGAAGTAAAATGATACGGCAAATATGATAAAATAATAATGAATTATAATTAAAATAAAATAAAAATGTAATAAATAGAATTCAATTAAATAAAAAATAAAAATCAAATAAAAGAAAAAAAGATAAAATGAAATAAGTAAAAATGAAATGAAATGAAAATCGTATAAAAATTGAAATAAAGTTAGAATTGAGAAAAGGTAGAAATAAAAATAAATTAAATAAAAGTAAGAAAATTGAAACGAAAATGAATAAAAAATAATATATTGCAATATGAAAATAAAAATGAATAAAATAAAACAAAATAGAGAAAAGTAAAATGAAATGAAAGTGAAATATAAATATAGCATGCCGTTAGGTTAACTAGATCTTTAAGGAAACTATTAGGGAGGTAATCAGTGGAGCACATTGCAAAGGATAGAAGAGTCCAGGGCATATATATTCATTCACTATCTTCAATTTCTTATTAGGGTCTGGCCGCGAAACTAGGTGGCCCGGGTTCGAATCCCAGTCGGGGCAAGTTACCTGGTTGAAGTTTTTTCCGGGATTTTCCCTCAACCCAATACGAGCAAATGCTGGGTAACTTTCGGTGCTGGACCCCGGACTCATTTCACCGGCATTATCACCATTTCATTCAGACGCTAAATAACCTAGATGTTGATACAGCGTCGTAAAATAACCGAATAAAATAAATTTATGATCAGGGCAGTAATGGAGTTTGTTAAGCTCACGTGTTAAATTCGTTACAATATTCTTTATATTCTTAATATTATAATTTTGTCGCGAAAATCAAATCCCAGATATCTAATTATTTCAGATTTATCATCAGTATTATGTATAGTTGATCCATGAAGTGAAATGAGAGCTTCTTTAGTTAAAGTGCCTCTTTCGAGAATTATATACTTGCTTTTCACAGTGTTAATTCCAAGACCTAGTTCATCTCATTTACTTTCAGCCAAATCAATGAGAGCTGTTGCTGACTTCATCTTTTCCAACGAGAGCCAAATCATCATCAACTGCGAAAACACTTAGGTTTTGAAGATCATTGGAAAATATAAAACCATATTGTTTCCTAATTTCATGATCTGTTAAATTTTCTAGAATGCAATTCAGTGCGAAATTGAAAATTATTGGAGACAATAGAGATCCTTGAGCAACGCCTCTTTTTACGCTTATTGATTTGGTTTTTATGATGTTAATTTCTGTTTGAATAAGTATTATTAATTAATAAGGAACCAGTAAGTCTGAACAGGTTCTGTGGAATGCCAGATGATCTAAGGGCTCTAAGAATATGTTCATGGCCAACAGAATCAAAGGCTTTAGACACGTCCAGAAAGACGATACAACAGCCCTTATTAATCTTAGATGTATGTACGCGCAAATTTAATGAATTTTGGAAAATGATTAAAATGAAGCATAGTGTTTGCAGTGTAGGAAATTTGGTAACTTTGGGATGGCTTAAAACACGTACTGTTATTCTATCTGGTCCAGGGGAAGTGCCAACTTTAATGCCAAATAACGCTTTATGAATATCATCCTCAGTAATCACTATATCTTCAGAAATTTGTATGGAATCTTCATCCTCATAGAAAGAAGGGAATTACTACTAAAAACTCGCTCAAAATATTGTTATAAAATAAAATAAGAATACGAATAAAACGAAAAATCAAATACAATTAAAATAAAATAAGAATTAAATTAAAAATGAAATGACAGAGTAAAATGAAATAAAATAACTAATAAAATAGAATTAAATTAAAATAAAAATAAAGACTAGAAAACTGTATAATGTGCCTTAAAATAGTATGACATGAAATAAATAGCAGTTAAATATAATAATAAAGGAAAAAAATTAAATAAAAAATTAATATAATGTAGAAATTGAAGTAAATAAAATAAAAGAAACTGAAATAAAAGTAAAATGAAATCAAGTAGAATGAAATTCATTCTTTGATTCAGAATTTCTTCCCAAGGGTATGTCTATCACTGGAAACTTGGCATTCTCCAATCTTTCCTATTTTCTGCCCTCATAGTCTCCTCATATGATCAATTAGAAAATTAAAAGTAGAATAAAATAAAAAAACGGAGTGAAATAAAAATAAAATAAAAATATGAGTAATACGTGTGTGAAATAAAGATGAAATAAAAGTAAGATAAAAATAAAACATATGTGCAACAAAAATACAATAAGATAAAACAAAGAATAAAATAAGATTGAAATGAAGTCAAAATTAAATAAAATACGATTAAAATCTCAGAAATAAATTTGTCTTAAATTAGTAAGATTACCGGTATTATAAAAGAGACAACATTTAGATAAACGTTTTAAAAATAATATTTTGTTTCATATAAATTTATTTCCCGTATGAGTAAAACTCGTGTTTGAAGGAAAAATTGAGCATGTAGGTGGCTAAGAAGTGATGCCTCGTAATCTACAAAAAATGGTTATTTACAATAACTACATTATTATTTTGTTTAACTACATTATTATTATTATTATTATTATTATTATTATTATTATTATTATTATTATTATTATGTTCACAAAGTTGGACAGTTAACTAATATTTTGTCCTCGAGTAGACCTTGCAAAGTAGAAGCATAGGCTTATTAAAAAGTTTGTCTACTTTAAGAAAAATTAATTTATAAAATTTATTTATTATATTATCTAAGATTTTGTATCTTTTATAGTAATGGTATTGTTTTATCCAAGAATAGCTTGAATTGATGTTTATTTATTTTATTTGCCATGGCAATAATAGTGAAACAAATGAAACAGAAGTTTATTTATAAAACAAGTTTCTGATTCACCTACAAATTTACAGATACAAGATATCATTTCTTAGCCACTGATAACACTACATAGCTTAATAAATTATTACGGAGAACGAAAGGTAATATTTTTTTAAAAATGAAAGTAACTCTTATAATGTATATTTAGTAAGATTTAATACGATGAAGAAATCTGAATGAAAGTCTTTTACGTTAACTTGATAATAAACTAGAGTAAATTGAGTTGATTATAGTGAAGTATCACCAAATCACAAGATATTATTGCAAATACATCAGTCCAATATACTAGATATTAATACTAATTTCAATTACGTATTCTAAATATATATTTAATTTTTAATTTGAGTTCATATTTGTTATAATTTTTAAATTTTTACATATTTCAATATCATGTTATAAAATTTTAATCCATAATTAATTGCATTTCCTTTTCGACATCGCATTGACAGCACGTCGTCCTAAAGGTCCCAGCTTCGGTGCTAGTGCCTACGAAACCTTCAATGTGAACCTATCTAGACAACGGATTGGATAGAAGACGGAGAACGTAAACAAGCCTCCACCCCCGTCAAATACTCCGCTATCAGTTAACCTGTATCTCCCCGACCTGCTTGGGACACAACATTAAATTTACACGAAAATCGTACACGCTATTGAAATATGCCAGAGGGATAAATTATTCTTTACTAGATCATCTATCGATATGAACAAAAATCACGATCCTACTCGCAATAGTTACCGAATAAGAGATTGTTAAACATTTGAGGGAGGGTGGGGGAGAAGAATTTTCTGAAAAAAAAAAAAAAACTATTTACATTCCACCAATATGATATTACAGTTTTTTTTTACAACATGAGCTATTCGCGCTGAAAATCTGCAAGGCTATTTCACTTCCACCCTGTATTACGAAACAAGATTGGGAAGTGCTGTTTACATAATGGAGGAAAAATACATGTAATCCGCCATGACGTGAATATAGAATGATGTAATAAATAAATAAGTAAATCGATAGAAAGTTTGAAAAGCGAGCAGAGCGATTTTTTTCAATTTCCAAGATTTTGTAATGCACTTCACAGACGTGTATTGTACAACATTTATTGCACGAACATATTTTTAAAATTGCAAATATAATATATTTTGAATTCAAAATTTAGAGCAATATTATTCCAAAGCCTTCGCAAAACTGCACTGTAATGGTAACTAAGTAACAATAAGTTCACTGTAACGGGTCTATTTCAGTATAGTTTTGTTATGAAGAATGGTTTCCTTAGAAACAAGTGACGAATAAAATTATTAGGTTTCGTCTCAATTTTAATCTTCTTAATCTTTGGATGGGGGTAACTATTTATTAGTTATTCATTTAATAATAATATTGTAGAAAAACTGATTCAATATTATGTGCCAACGAACTGTTAAACGCCAGGAATTAACATGTCTTAAATCATAGCCAGGAAGAGAAAGATGAGATAAATAAATGTAAGCAAGTCAGCTACCTAATGGGGTTTGAAATATCTCGTGCTCTAAAGCCTTTTATAGAACAGAATTTCTCAAAAGAGTAATGATTAAAATAGCTTAAATAACTTGTCCATAAGAACTTTTTAATTTAAGAAAACTACGAATTTCTCGACCAAGTATCGCGAGAAGAATTTAGAAAGTTCCTGATTATATTCAAGAGGAAGGTTAAAAGAAGAAGCAAGGAAAGTAGTATATTATTCACTGTCTCTGTGACAGCAGTGACATTACTGATACAGCAAAGTTTGAGATTTTTATCCGCGGGATTGAAGATGTTAGTACAGGAACCACCACTGGCTGTAGTTTTCATGCCAAGTACCTTTCCTCCATCTCCTTACTTCATAGGCTGTCTGTAGCATGTAATCACTGCAGCTCGAGTTTTGGTCACCGCCGCTGTAAGAGTTCATACGATACTACAGAACCACTGAACCACGTTGATCCTGTGGCAGATATGATTTTTGCAAGTGAATCATCGCATTGTTCTCCTCCTCCCTCCATAATTATTTTAGCTGACTGAATGGCTTTACCGCGTCCAATTGGTGACACACAACGTTCATTTTCATCATCACTTTATATATTTCAAGACACACCGGTAATAGACTCCGAAGGACGCCACATGATAACAACTGGTTTACAATTTAATTCCTATACGAAACTTACTTACTGGCTTCTAAGGAACCCGGAGGTTCATTGCCGCCCTCCCATAAGCCCGCCATTGGTCCCTATCCTGAGCAAGATTAATCCAGTCTCTATCATCATATCCCACCTCCCTCAAATTCATTTTAATATTATCCTCCCATCTACGTCTCGGCCTCCCCAAAGATCTTTTTCTTTCCGGCCTCCCAACTAACACACTATATGCATTTCTGGATTCGCCCATACGTGCTACATGCCCTGCCCATCTCAAACGTCTGGATTTAATGTTCCTAATTATGTCAGGTAAAGAATACAATGCGTGCAGTTCTGTAACTTTCTCCATTCTCCCGTAACTTCATCCCTCTTAGCCCCAGATATTTTCCTAAGAACCTTATTCTCAAACACCCTTAATCTCTGTTCCTGTCTCAAAGTGAGAGTCCAAGTTTCACAACTATACAGAACAACCGGTAATATAACTGTTTAATAAATTCTAACTTTCAGATTTTTTGACAGAAGACTAGATGACAAAAGCTTCTCAACCGAATAATAACAGGCATTTCCCATATTTATTCTGCGTTTAATTTCCTCCCGAGTATAATTTATATTTGTTACTGTTGCTCCAAGATATTTGAATTTTTCCACCTCTTCGAAGGATAAATCTCCAATTTTTATAGTTCCATTTCGTACAAATTCTGGTCACGAGACATAATCATATACTTAGTCTTTTCGGGATTTACTTCCAACCCTATTGTTTTACTTGCTTCAAGTAGAATTTCCGCGTTTTCCCTAATCGTTTGTGGATTTTCTCGTAACATATTCACGTCATCCGCATAGACAAGAAGCTGATGTAACCCGTTCAATTCCAAACCCTCTCTGTTATCCTGAACTTTCCTAATGGCATATTCTAGAGCGAAGTTAAAAAGTAAAGGTGATAGTGCATCTCCCTGCTTTAGCCCGCTGTGAATTGGAAAAGCATCAGATAGAAACTGGCCTATACGGACTCTGCTGAGACACATTTTAATTGTCGACCTGGTTGGCAAGTTGGTATAGCGCTGGCCTTCTATGCCCAAGGTTGCGGGTTCGATCCCGGGCCAGGTCGATGGCATTTAAGTGTGCTTAAATGCGACAGGCTCATGTCAGTAGATTTACTGGCATGTAAAAGAACTCCTGCGGGACAAAATTCCGGCACATCCGGCGACGCTGATATAACCTCGGCAGTTGCGAGCGTCGTTAAATAAAACATAACATTTTAACACATTTTAATTAATCGAATTAGTTTCTTGGGAATACCAAATTCAATAAGAATATTATATAAAACTTCTCTCTTAACCGAGTCATATGCCTTTTTGAAATCTATGAATAACTGATGCACTGTACCCTTATACTCCCATTTTTTCTCCAATATCTGTCGAATACAAAAAATCTGATCAATAGTCGATCTATTACGCCTAAAACCACACTGATGATCCCCAATAATTTCATCTACATATGGAGTTCATCTTCTCAAAAGGATATTCGACAAAATTTTGTACGACGTCAACAAAAGTGATATTCCTCGAAAGTTACTACAGTTAGTCTTGTCCCCCTTCTTAAAGATAGGTACGATAATGGACTCCTTCCATTGTTCTGGTACAATTTCCTTTTCCCAAATAGCAAGTACAAGCTTATAAATTTCGCTAGATAATGCGCTTCCACCCTCTTGTATTAATTATGCTGGAATTTGATCGATACCTGGAGACTTATAATTTTTCAGATTTTCTACTGCAATTTCGACTTCAGAAAGTGTGGGTTCGGGTATAAATGGCTCAGCAGTTTGTATTTCAATTTCGTCCCGATCATTTCTAATTCATTCATATACGAAACTTAATTCCAACGCGCAGGTAAAGAATAGAATACTGTACTAAATAGCCTGTTCTTGAAATAGCGTGTTGTAAGAACCCTTGGCTTCTTAAGTATCGTGTGGCGATACGCTTCACTGGCTCTGGCAAAAACATCAGTGAAATAACAGTACAATCTTTAGAGACTACAACTCTGACAACGGACGTAACTTCAATCTGACCATCTGTTTAGCGGAACTGTCGGGTTGCTGCGTCATAGGAAGTCGACTGAATATTAGTTAGTAGTATTGACAACCAAAGACTATATATTTTTTTAATTTCTTTACTTCCTAAATTTTGTGTAATCAACAAGAATGACATGAGACTTCTAATATGCGCAGTACAAAATAGTAGCTGCTACATACTTTAAATAGGGTAGTGGCTCTGCGATGTAATTTGAGTTGAATGTAAAGTTTAGTCTCGTTTTCGCTATAAAAATGTTTGAAGTATACATCTGCAGTTACAGTATATTACCAGTATGTAAATAGGCTTACGACTTCTCGATCTAGTATAAACAGTAAGGTTCATTATTAATTCTTATTAAATACAGCCGTACCCGTGCGCTCCGCTGCACCCGTTAGAACTAAATATAAAGTAATTACATAATTAAAATAGGACATTTGATCCAGGGAACATTCGTGTTTGATAGAAGTATAAATCGTTTAGTATGTTACTTAATTTAAATTGCATTTAAAAAAATTAAAATGCGATCATTTTGATCCAGAGACCAATCATTTGGTGCAATGACAATTTCCTTTAACATGTTTCTCAATTGTTATTACATGCAACCATAGTTTAATGAAGATTGATTGTTGTTCAAGGCCCCTTATAGACGAAGTCATTTGTTTCTGTTTCATTACAGGCCAATAGGTGGCAACGTTATTTTAATTTTAAAACTCATGTATCTCATTAAATATCAGTTCTATCAAAATTTTGCTTAGAATAAAACTTATCGGAAATCATTTTTAAAGAAACTTTTGTTATGTAATATTTTTCACGAAAATCAATAATAAGGAGATATTTCGATTTATTTAATTCAAGCCCCCTTATAACCCCCCTTTTCAATAAAGTATTTTGAATATCATATAGCCTAAAATCTAAGTTACAACGAACTTAATTTATATTCCAATTTTCATCGAAATCCGTTCAGCCATTATCGCGTGAATAGGTAACAAACATCCAGACAGACAGACAGACAGACAGACATACAAACAAAAATTTGAAAAAAGCGATTTTCGGTTTCAGGATGGTCAGTTATACATGTTAGGACCAATTATTTTTGGAAAAGCGAAAATTACCAGACAAATTTCGGCTACAGGTTTGTTATCAGTATAGATTAGCAGAACTTTTTTAATACGATGCTTTAAAGTAAATCGGTTAATCTGGCATATATACGAATATTTGCTCTGAAATTATTATTTTTACAGTTCACTACGACAAAAATGAATCACACTCTTCTTTACAATTCATATTTTTAAAAGTATGGAAGTGCAAGAGGTCAAATGACTTTATTGTCAAACGCCTGGCATTAGAAAACAACAACAACTCTTCACAATTCTATTAGTTAGACACTGAAACATATTTTATACAGAAATATCAGTAGAAAGTATTCTGAAAGAACGACACGTATCGGAAAGAATGTAAATAATATACAAATTCTACAAAATAAATGTTCATACGCACTTGTAAGTGCAGAAAACATGGACAGGAGTGTATGAGGGATAATAATGCTAAAAATCCGAAATTGAAATTAGAAACAGCTAGAGAAAATGTCATGTAATTCACTAACTGAAAGATTAAACGAGAGTGTCTGTGCGAATATATAATAGCATCAAATCTTAACGGGAGTGCCTTGGAAAGATCACTTCGAATCCCTTTTCTGAGAAACATTTTTGTTGTGTCGCACTTGTGACACCATTTTTATCGTGGTCGAGTCTACGAAACAGCAGTGATGTTATGATCTCAATCTTAAAAAACCATTTGTGTTGTGCATAAGTTAAGGTTTAGTGTAACTTACGTTGGCTACTGCGTTCGAATCCCACCAGTTATCAGATCATTATAATGACTTATAATGAGAACGACTGACTTTACTTTGTTTCACATCTTAAAATGTAATTTGTTTAGTTAATTTCACTCATTACACTAATTTAGCTAATATCATATTTTGTTTTACTTATTGGACTAGTTTTACTCTTACTTGTTGTCTCATTATTAGACCTCGGATTTTGAGGCACTTAAAAACTAACTTTTAGGCACCTAAAATAGGCACTGAATTTCTCAAAATAGGCACTAAAACAGATTTAGTCACCTAAAATACAATTTGAAGCAGCTAAAAACACTATTTTATGCCGCCAAAATGTAATTTATGTCCACACAAACTACAGTAACTATAAATATGCAATCTATTAGTGAGTAGGCCTATTAAGCATTACGATATACAGTGGCAAAAACAGTACAAAAAAAATATTGCGGTTAAAAACTTTATTTCCTCTGTTTTTTTCCTTTCTGTTTTCGCCTCTATTATTCCCCTCTTTTGTTTTATAATCTCCCTCCATTTTCCTCTATTTTCTCCTTTTTTCCTCTCTTTTTCCCTTCTATTTTCGCCTCCATTATTCCTCTAACCTATCTTATAATCTTTCTCTATTTTCCTCTATTTTCTCCTTTATTTCCTCTCTTTTTTCCCTTCTATTTTCACCTCCATTACTCCTCTATTTTGTTTTATAATCTTCCTCCCTTTCCCTCTATTTTCTCCTTTATTTCCTCTCTTTTTTCCCTTCTATTTTCGCCTCTATTATTCCTCTATTTTGTTTTATCATCTTCCTCCATTTTCCTCTATTTTCTCCTTTATTTCCTCTCTTTTTTCCCTTCTATTTTCGCCTCTATTATTCCTCTATTTTGTTTTATCATCTTCCTCCATTTTTCTCTATTTTCTCCTTTATTTCCTCTCTTTTATCCCTTCTATTTTCGCCTCTATTATTCCTTTATTTTGTTTTATAATCTTCCTCCATTTTCCTCTATTTTCTCCTTTACTTCCTCTCTTTTTTCCCTTCTATTTTCGCCTCTATTATTCCTTTATTTTGTTTTATAATCTTTCTCCATTTTCCTCTGTTTTCTCCTTTATTTCCTGTCTTTTTTCCCTTATATTTTCGCCTCTATTATTCCTTTATTTTGTTTTATAATCTTCCTCCATTTTCCTCTATTTTCTCCTTTACTTCCTCTCTTTTTCCCTTCTATTTTCGCCTCTATTATTCCTTTATTTTGTTTTATAATCTTTCTCCATTTTCCTCTATTTTCTCCTTTATTTCCTCTCTTTTTTCCCTTATATTTTCGCCTCTATTATCCCTTTATTTTGTTTTATAATCTTCCTCCATTTCCTCTATTTTCTCCTTTATTTCCTCTCTTTTTTCCCTTCTATTTTCGCCTCTATTATTCCTCTATTTTGTTTTATATTCTTTCTCTATTTACCTCCATTTTGTTTTATAATCTTCCTCCATTTTCTCCTTTACTTCCTCTCTTTTTTCCCTTCTATTTTCGCCTCTATTATTCCTTTATTTTGTTTTATAATCTTCCTCCATTTTCCTCTATTTTGTCCTTTACTTCCTCTCTTTTTTCCCTTCTATTTTCGCTTCTATTATTCCTTTATTTTGTTTTATAATCTTCCTTCATTTTTCTCTATTTTCTCCTTTATTTCCTCTCTTTTCCCTTCTTTTTTCGCCTCTGTTATTCCTCTATTTTGTTTTATAATCTTTCTCTATTTACCTCCATTTTGTTTTATAATCTTCCTCCATTTTCCTCTATTTTCTCCTTTACTTCCTCTCTTTTTTCCCTTATATTTTCGCCTCTATTATTCCTTTATTTTGTTTTATAATCTTCCTCCATTGTCCTCTATTTTCTCCTTTATTTCCTCTCTTTTTCCCTTCTATTTTCGCCTCTATTATTCCTTTATTTTGTTTTATAATCTTCCTCCATTTTCCTCTATTTTGTTTTATTATCTTTGTCCATTTTGCCTATTTTCTTCTGTAGTTATTCCTATATTTTCTCCTCTATTTTCTCTTCTGTTATCTTCTCTATTCTGTCCTGTCTTATCTCTCTATTATCTCTCTCGAGGGAGTAATAGGGAAGAAGATAGAGGGAAAAATAGAGTAGCAAATTCGGGAGGAAATAGAGGGAACATAGAGGAGAAGATGAAGAGAAAACAGAGAGTAAGTAAAGGGAAAAGATAGCAAAATAAGGGGAAAATATAGGAAAGAATAAACGTAAAAATGGAAGAGAAAATGTGTGGAAAAATAGAGGTGAAAATAGAGGAGATAACTGAGAAAAATAGAGGGTAAAATAGAGGGGTTAATATGCAAAGGGTAGAGAGAAGATAGAGGAAAAAAATAGAAAGTATGGGGAATATAGCGGGAAAATAGAGAAAAATAGAGGGCTAACAGGAGAAAATAGAGGGAAAAATAGGTGGAAAATACAGGGGACAATAAAAGAGAAAACAGAGGAGAAAATGGAGGAGGAAATAGAGGGGATAATAGATTGAAAGTAAATAAGAATTTGGAAGGGAAAGTAGCGACGAACATAGGGGAGAATAAGGGGAAAATAGGGGGAAAGTAGAGGAGGAAATAGATCGAAATAGAGAGAAAATAGAGAGAAGTAAAGAAGGAAATAGAGGGGAATATAAACGGAAAAATAGAGGGTTAATAAAGGAATAAACAGAAGAGAAAATAGAGAGGGTAATAGAGGGAATATAAGGAGAAAGTAGGGAAGATGAAGGAGAAAATAGAGGGAAAAGGGGAGCAAATATAGTAAGGTATAGAAAAAAATAGAGGGACAGTAGAGGATGAAATAGGGAGAAAAGAGAGTAGAATATATAGGGAAAAATAGAGGAGAAATTAGATCAAAATAGAGAGAAAACAGAGAGACAATGGAGGGGAAAATACAGTGGAATATTGAGGAGAATGTAGAGAGGAAAATAAACAAGAAATACAGGAGAAAATGGGGAGAAAGTAGAGGAATAATGAAGTAGAAAATAGAAGGGATAATAGAGTAGAAAAAGGAGGAGAAATTAGAGGGGAAAATGGAGATAATGGAGCGAAAATGAGAAAATAGAGGACAAAATAGAGGGTCATTTTAGGTAACCTAGAAGGAAAATAGAGGGAAATAGAATAGAAAATAGGAGGTAGAAGGGAAAATAGGTGAGATAATGGAAGAGAAAATAGAGAAGGAAATATAGGGGATAATAAAGGAATAATAGAAGAGAAGTATACGGTACGAGAAAAATAGAGGAAATATTATTATTATGATCATCATCATCATCATCGAATCTGGAGTGTAGAAGCCTTAGCTGTGTTCGTTCTTCGTTTCTTCACGAGACAGCGTCTCAGAGTCTCCGAGATGGTGGGTAGCAGTTTTGCCAATTTGAACTATTTTGTCCTTAAATGTAATGATTGAAAACGGATTTTTACGAACAAATGGTTTCCTATTTTATATTGCTTAATTAGAGATTTAGCAACCTCAAGCGAAAAAATAATAAATAATTGATTAAATGGCGATCTTACTCGTGTTAATTGTGTAAGCTTACACAATTAACACGAGTAAGATCGCCATTTAATCAATTATATTCAAGTGTTAAAAGTAGTGTACGAGAGATTCAACATGGAAAAAATCATGGTTTCTATATTGATAATAAGGAATCTTTTGAAGTACTTTATAAATACTGCGCAAATCGAGCTTTCAGGTATGACTCCTGTGAAGTTGATTTGAATAATTTCGAGGGAAAAATTGTTCCGGGCTGGATATCGAACCCGGGACCTTTGGTTAAACGTGCTGACACGTGTGTTGGCTATTCTGATTAATGACGAATTCGATGCAATGCAACGTGAATATGGCCGACTTAGGTGAGGTGTATAATTTTATTGTTTTGTGTTTTTGGTCTACAAAATGGATACAAGTGTATGAAATTAACGGAACCAGGTGAGAATACTTTTAGGACTGTGAGAATTATGAAACAATTAGAGGTACTTAAGAAGCTATCTTTAGTATAATGCTTTCGAAGTTGGGGGTGTGAATGAAGATGCGTAGTATAAGCCTACGTAGGTAATTTGTATCGAGGTTTCTGGAGCAATGGGTTATAATGTAATAGATACGGTGGTATTGATGAATGTAATTTCGCGGTTTATGTTAGAGTAAGCAGGAATAGAGGTAACATAATTTATTATCATATTCTGATGTGTAAACCTATCGTTGCTTACGAGATTATATATATAATCTCGTAAGCAACGAGACCTATAGTGCGTCATAGTGTCCATTTTGAGTGAAGGGATATAATGCGCCATATTGTCCGTTTTGAGTGACTCATGGTTAGACCTCGGATTTTAAGGTGCTTAAAATGTAATTTGAGGTACGTAAAATAAGTTTAAAAAAAGAAAATGGGTTTAAAAGATCTCTCTTATAAACCATCTAAAATTATGAAAATAATGAAATGCTGTAAAACGTTACTATAATGCAGCAGAATTAAACAGGAAACACGTGCACACTTTTTTTTGTTTCTGTCTCATGTAGTTATATAGAACATTGTATGTTTTAAATTCACAGAAAAATCACACATCCACATTCCTGTCAATGACCATAATTATTACATTCATAGCAAATAACTAATACTTTTTCTAGATCTTGGAAGGAAATAGGTAGGCCTACTGCACCTTTTGCCTTTTAATATTAGCTTGAAATTAGAAAATGAGCGTTCTACATCAATTGATGTCACAGGTAATGAAAGGTATCCCCATCACATGCCGTAAAGGCACTTGGGGGGGGGGACATGGAGGTAGAGCCCCATACTTTCCATGACCTCGGCACTAGAATGAGGTGGTGTGGTCGGCACCACACTCTGACCGCCTTTTCCCCCCGGGAAAGACCCAGTACTCAATTTTATAGGAGGCTGAGTGAACCTCGGGGCCATTCTGAAAGTTTGACAACGAGAAAAACCCCGTCACCACTCGGGATCAAACCCTGGATCTTTCAGTTCGTAGCAAGCTCCTCTACCAGCTGAGCTACCCAGCTGCCCACTGATGTCACAGGAGTATATTTAAATCGTGTATGAGACGTGGGGGGATTATACATTCATGTTCCACAGATTTGCTATGCAATACAGCAGCCAGAGTATGAAGAATTGATAATCCTGAGTTTTTGTGAAGCATTGTATCAAGTTTGTCACTGAGATTATCCCCAGTATGGCCAGGAGCCAAGTTTATTTTTTCCTTCGCCTCTTCAATTAAATTCATTTGCTTGTAGATAGGTTCTCTCTATGATTCAAGGGCAGTAATAATGTGAACAAGAAATGAATAATGTGATTTGATGTACGCAATGTATCCTTCAATACATGTATATCTGTCTATCTGTAGTACATGCAGCATCTAGGGTTAGAATGTTTTTAATTTCCTTCAAATGTTCTTTGTAATATTGTACGGCTCGAAGCCAAGTTTCCGAGTGGGTAAGGATGGGTTCTGGCGGTAGTGCTACATCCAAAGTTCTCTCGAAATAACTGAATCCTTATAGGCACCTTCTTACTTACTTACTGGCTTTTAAGGAACCCGGAGGTTCATTGCCGCCCTCACATAAGCCGCCACTGGTCTCTATCCTGAGCAAGATTAATCCAGTCTCTACCATCATATCCCACCTCCCTCAAATCCATTTTAATATTATCTTCCCACCTACGTCTCGGCCTCCCCAAAGGTATTTTTCCCTCCGACCTCCCAACTAACACTCTACCGGTATATGCATTTCTGGATTCGCCCATACGTGCTACATGTCCTGCCCATCTCAAACATCTGGATTTTATGTTCCTAATTATGTCAGGTGAAGTATACAATGCGTGCAGCTCTGCGTTGTGTAACTTTCTCCATTCTCCTGTAACTTCATCCCTCTTAGCCCCAAATATTTTCCTAATAACCTTATTCTCAAACACCCTTAATCTCTGTTCCTCTCTCAAAGTGAGAGTCGAAGTTTCACAACCATAAAGAACAACCGGTAATATAACTGTTTTATAAATTCCAACTTTCAGATTTTTTGACAGCAGACTAGATGACAAAAGCTTCCCAACCGAATAATAACAGGCATTTCCCATATTTATTCTGCGTTTAATTTCCTCCCGAGTGTCATTTATATTTGTTACTGTTGCTCCAAGATATTTGAATTTTTCCACCTCTTCGAAGGATAAATCTCCAATTTTTATAGTTCCATTTCGTATAACCTTTTTCCTTTGCTGTGGTCATGCCAGAGAATCAGTCCCATTCCAAGGCTTACTGTTAGGTTTCGTAACAAGCTGTTTTTTTACGGTGATGGGTTGTTAGCCCTTCGCCCAACCCCCAAGCTGGAGGACCACCCCTTATCGGCTGTCCACGACTGCTTATTCGATATATTCGCAGCTACCCTCCATATCTGGAGGCCGTCTCCTCTATCTGCACTATAGGCATTTTCACAATTTTTTTTAATTGTGTCGAGCAGCTTATTCAATATAGGAAATTGAAGACGTATCTTGTGAGCTACACGATTCAGGACATGGGCAGGACAAGTGACATGGAGCAATGCAGGATAAAATACCCTTAATAACTTGACAGCAACATGCATGTAGGAGGCTGCATCAGTTTATGGTACTGTGTCATCCATGTTGTTGAGGATAAGTACAGTGTTACTATAAAATATGATCTTTCTGATTACAAACTTGAATAAGTATCATTAGGAGACACTTAGAAACATGATATTGGTATCATTGGAAAGAGAAACTGAAACATTTTTTGTTATGTCTATGAATCTGTCGCATATTTATTTAGTTGCTAGGAGACGATATAACAGAAAAATGGCTGCAAACGAAGACAGGACATTTTGTGTGCTAGATTTTCTGTTGTCACTGTACAATGCAATTTTAGAAGAAAATTTGGTGTTGATCCACCCAGTGGGCCCAGTATTCGTAAGTGATACGCTGACTTCAAAACGAGGGGATGCATCTGTAAGCGGAAGTCAACCAGTTGACCATCAGTAAGTGAGGCAAATGTGGAGCGTGTAAGAGAGAGTTGCACACGAAGTCCACAGAAATACACCGTAAAAAAGCCAGTAGACAATTAAACATCCATAAACAAACTGTGTGGAAGATTTTACGGAAACGTTTGAAGTTCCATCCATACCGTCTGCAATTGTTGCAGGTTCTGAAACCAGGCGACAAAGCCAAGCGACAGCCTTTCTGTGAGGAGATGCAACTGAGAATGGAAACTGAAGGTTTCATCGAATCATTGGTGTTTAGTGACGAAGCCACTTTCCATCTGTCAGGAAAAGTGCATGAACACAATGTCAGGATATAGGCTTTGGAAAATCCTAACAGTTATGTGGAACATGTATGCGACTCCCCCAAAGTGAACGTGTTTTGTGCTATAAGCCGTGAAAAGGTGTATGGCCCTTTCTTTTTGTTGAGGCGACAGTCACAGGTAATTCGCACCTAGACATGTTACAGTTATGGCTTCTTCCACAACTGGAACAGGACATCGAAGGTCTCATTTTTCAGCAGGATGGAGCACCACCCCATTACCACTTAGATGTCAGAAACGAACTGAATACACGACTTCCAAGAAGATGGATTGGACGTGTTAGCCGTGAAGATTTAGAATGTATGTATTGGCCTCCACGTTCCCCCGACCTCACTCCTTGTGATTTTTTTCTGTGGGGTTTTATAAAACAAGTGTATCAGCCACCATTACCACCTACCATTGAGGATCTTCGTGTCCGCATCACAGAGGCCATTGTACTGGTGGATGGTCCAATGCTACAAACGTGTATGGCAGGACATTGACTACAGACTTGATGTGTGTTGTGTGACATGAGGAGCTAACATTGAGCACATGTGACTTACGGTTGTGAACCAAATGTTTCTCTTTCTGTTTCATGTTTTCCAGTGAAAAAATTTTAAAATTATTGGATTTTCTGTTTCTGTTGATAGCAATTTCATGTTTTCTAATTTTTGCTGATTTAAGAGTAGCACATGTGATGTAACGGAATGGATAACAAAAAATATTTGAGTTTCTCTTCCCGTTGATACCAATATGTTTCTAAGTGTCTCCTAACGATAGTTATTCAAGTTTGTAATCGGAAAGATCATTTATAGTAACACTATACTTTGAGGCCATTATTAACAAACTGGGCAGTTGTCTCCTGGTTGGTTTTTATAAGTTCCCTGTTGCAAATTATAGTCCCGTCGCTCTAATTTCCGGCAGCCAATCGCATTGCAGGTCGGCTACATTTAAACGTGTGTGTCTTGTGATTCGCTGATTCATTTCTTAAGGCTCGATAAATACTTAATATAATCGCCTGCCATTTTAGCTCTTTAGTTGGCGTTCGCAGAAAGCACACGAAGACGTTATTTGCCGCTCAATTATTTGCTGAATTACAGTGCGTTTGATTTATTATCATAGGAGCCACGACATGATAATGTTTAACGGTGTGGCAAATAGATTCCTTGTATGGTAGCTCGGCAATGTAAGAACAAAAATGGCGAACGATAGACTTTATAGAGCCTTCACTTTCTAAGACGTAAGCAAAGAGGTGGAGTCACGCTGGAAATAACAGCGTCGGGACTATAAGTAAGGTGTAGGTGGCACATCAGGATATAATGTTCCGACAATGAAATTAGCTATGTACTGACCAAGTCTGTCAGTGATGTCATCAACAGAGATCCAAATGTATTAATCATCTATAGTTTCCCTTATCCTGCTCAATATTCATTCCTTCATATCATCGCTTTGGTGGTGAAGGGTCCCAACCCACAAAATTTTTATTTTTGACTTAAAACCATTGATGGAGTCTAAGAAGTCTAAATTTTACAATAGTTAAAGGTAATATGCGATTAATTTTAAAAAGTAAAGAGATATTTGAATTTTGTGAAAAGCCCTATACCACAATTCCTGAGTTGTGAATAGGCTTAAGTGTCTTACATCCATTCACAGTTGCATTGGAAGGAAAAATGCTGGAACGTTTGTACGATTGTGAAGGGTCTTAATCCACCTGTGTCTTACGTCCATTCACAATTTCATTTGAACAGAAATGCTCGAAAGGTTGTGAATTGTAAAGAGACTTAAACCACATAAAATGTTTAAATTATTTTATTTTTAATTTCTGGTAGCTTAGGAATTTGGACTTGTGGCAGCACTGTTTGATTATTTTTTTATGTATTCAGCTATCAAAATCAACTTCTAGTAAAACTGACATAAATCCAGACTTTGAAAACAGTAGTGATGAATTATTTGGGGATATTAGTGATGATGATTGGAGGATAAAAAGAGACAACTTCTGAAGATAATTTAGAATCACCAGGACACTCTGATGGACAGAAGATAACAGAACCTAACTTAGAACGGTTTTTTGTCTTGTGCTGCAAATAAAAATTGAGGCCAGAAAAGATTAATACACTGATTTTTCCGTAATAGATAATTTTTAAATAAAATACATTGTTTAGCATCATCTGCAATACTTTTGTTTCATATTATCAGATTTGGGTTATGTCCTTTCATCATTTTAAGTTAATTTCTCATTCCTAAATATGGTGAAAGGTTCTAAGCCACATTATAAAATATAAGTTTGAAATTAATATATTTTAATTACATGAAACACAGTACAGTATTTCTCTTAAATGTATGAGAATATAAACTTCATTTCAATTTCCAATTTACTCTCACAATGTTAAATAATGCAGTTTTTCTGATTGCACAAAAATTTCAAATCACTTTATCTCGAAACTTGCTCACTGTGGAATAGAACCATTCACTACCAAAGTGACAATATGTAGCATTACAGCCCTTAAAGGGCCTGGGCTTTCTCAATCAATTGAAACTATTTGTCTCTGGCTTGCACCCGTTGTCTCCATCTCCTACATCCAACTTTCCGCAGATCATCCTCCACGTCCTGAAGCCATCTCAACCTCGGTCGTCCTCTTCTCCTGGGTGTCCTTATAGTGCTCGTTTGGGTAATATGTTTTCTGGCATACACTCAAGATGTCCAGCCATCTGAGTCTGCCTCTCTCAATAAAGGAAAATATGCTCGGCTCTTCGTACATATCCATGAACTCTATTGATTCTATATCATTCTGAGAACTTTCTTTTCCCAAACTGCTAAGATATTTTCATTATTTGTTTTAAAACCCAAGGTTCACTGGCATACATGACTACCGGCCTTATAATGGTTTGGTAAATGATTTTTTTCTCAGATATAGAGATAGTGATCTCAATTTCAATAGTTTTTGGAGCACAAATAGACACATATTACCTTCCATTATTCTTGTTTTTATTTGTGATGTTATGTCATTATTATTTATTGTCATTGTGCCTAAGTATTTGAAACTATCCTGCTCAGTGCACCATCATATATTATACAAATTTTTTTTTTTTTTTTTTTTTTTTAATGTAGATTCCGATAGAAAATCTGAAAAATTATAAGTCTCCAAGTATCGATCAAATTCCAGCAGAATTAATACAAGAGGGTGGAAGTGCATTATCTAACGAAATTTATAAACTTGTACTTGCTATTTGGGAAAAGGAAATTGTACCAGAACAATGGAAGGAGTCCATAATCGTACCTATCTTTAAGAAGGGGGACAAGACTAAGTGTAGTAACTTTCGAGGAATATCACTTTTGTTGACGTCGTACAAAATTTTGTCCAATATTCTTTTGAGAAGATTAACTCCATATGTAGATGAAATTATTGGGGGATCATCAATGTGGTTTTAGGCATAATAGATCAACTATTCACCAGATATTTTGTATTCGACAGATAATGGAGAAAAAATGGGAGTATAAGGGTACAGTGCATCAGTTATTCATGGATTTCAGAAAGGCATATGACTCAGTTAAGAGAGAAGTTTTATATGATATTCTTATTGAATTTGGTATTCCCAAGAAACTAGTTCGATTAATTAAATTGTGTCTCAGTGAAACATACAGCAGAGTTCGTATAGGTCAGTTTCTATCAGATGCGTTTCCAATTCACTGCGGGCTAAAGCAAGGAGATGCACTATCACCTATACTTTTTAACTTTGCTCTAGAGTATGCCATTAGGAAAGTCCAGAATAACAGAGAGGGTTTGGAATTGAACGGGTTACATCAGCTGCTTGTCTATGTGGTTGACGTGAATATGTTAGGAGAAAATCCACAAACGATTGGGGAAAACATGGGAATTTTACTGGAAGCAAGTAAAGCAGTAGGGTTAGAAGTAAATCCCGAAAAAACAAGGTAGGCCTATATGATTATGTCTCGTGACGAGAATATTGTACGAAATGGAAATATGAAAATTGGAAATTTATCTTTTGAAGAGGTGGAGAACTTCAAATATCTGGGAGCAATAGTAACAAATATAAATGATACTCGGGAGGAAATTAAACACAGAATAAATATGAGAAATGCCTGTTATTATTCGGTTGAGAAACTTTTATCATCCAATCTGCTGTCAAAAAATGTGAAAGTTAGAATTTGTAAAACAGTTATATTACCGGTTGTTCTGTATGGTTGTGAAACTTGGACTCTCACTTTGAGAGAGGAACAGAGATTAAGGGTGTTTGAGAATAAGGTTCTTAGGAAAATATTTGGGGCTAAGAGGGTTGAAGTTACAGGAGAATGGAGAAAGTTACACAACACAGAACTGCACGCATTGTATTCTTCACCTGACATAATTAGGAACATTAAATCCAGATGTTTGAGATGGGCAGGGCATGTAGTACATATGGGCGAATCCAGAAATGCATATAGAGTGTTAGTTGGGAGGCCGGAGGGAGAAAGACCTTTGGGGAGGCCAAGACGTAGATTGGAGGATAATATTAAAATGAATTTGAGGGAGGTGGGATATGATGATAGAGACTGTATTAATCTTGCTTAGGATAGGGACCAATGGTGGGCTTATGTGAGGGCGGCAGTGAACCTCCGGGTTCCTTAAAAGCCAGTAAGTAAGAACCGCATCTCACCTTCAGTCGACAAAAGACCCTTAAGATGTTATGTTTTAAGAAAATCTACAGTGTTATAATTAACACTATACAAATTAGTACATTGGATTATCTTTATAACATCAATAACTTTATAAGTGAAAACAATGGAATTCTGCTCAGGAAAATAGTTCTGTTGACATTCTGTCATCGATAGCCAGTTAGAATTGAACACGAGCATATGTGTCCACTTCAGTTTGATGTGTCATGAATGAATACGTTTATTGAAGACTACGACTCGTGTCCACGAGTGTGTAAACATCTTTAGACGTCAGATCACAATTCGTAGCTCTGTCAGCTGTTAGACAACACATTCTTCACAATTTATTGCCTTCCTTGTCGAGACTTTCATAACGCGTTACAACATTCCTCAAATATTTCCTAATATGATCATAGATCAACAGAGAAAGTGGTACAGGGCTGTCTGTAAAGGAAGTGGGAAATTGTTGTATCCACTGTGGAATTAATGATGACTTGGCTGCCGATATTTTTGGCATACTGGGAGTTTACACAAATAAATACTGACTGTGAAGTCGTCTATTAGAATGGATGCAATACTTGAAAGAAATCCACTTTAAAAGCTTTTCAACTCCTGAGGTTAACTGCGGGAGGTTAACCACGTAACACAGACCAATCTTGAAGTTCTGAGGCGTGTTGCTTTACTGTTTGCCATATGCAAGAACTGCCATCTGTGTCGTTTACTGTAGCTTGGGGTTGGAGTGCAAAACAGATTTTGAGAGCTGTGAAATCTGAATAATTGAAGCGTCGGCTGGAACAATGTTATAAGTTACATTTGGTCAGATTTACAGGAGTTACAAAAATGTGTACACATACAACGTTCTTATAGGATAGCAAACATTTGAGTGGACAAATTTCACGTCCTGCATTGATGGACAGTCGCAAGCGAAAGAATACAGCAAGGTAACATGACATACAACATTATTACACGGAAACACGCCGAATGAAAATTTTGTAACTTACAACGTTGTTCCAGCTGACGCTTCATTTACTCTGCGTGTTTGTTGAAAATATGTAAAATATGTAAAAATAGGTTGTAACATAAGTTTAGGTATTTTTAGGTACTATAAGTGTAGTAAATTAGGCGATATTCCATAAATCGTGTAGACTTATGTACTAATTTCTCATGTAATTATTTCATTAGGAACAGAAAAGGTTTTTATCTAAAATCCGAGGTGTGCTCATGATTTAGCAGTGGTTTGATAAAGTTTTTCTGGTGGATAGGAAGGGAGTGATATTGATTTTGGTGTGATTGTGATTTGAATTTGAAGAGTCCACTGCAAGAATGATGGATGTCATTTGGAATACATTTTGCAGGAGAAGCAATTGAAAGTTTGAAATGCTTAGCGCTCAAAGCTTAACTGTGATTTTCCGATCATTACTGGACAACGACTACCAGTGTTAATGCCATATAACTCTCTATGTACAGTTTCCCTGGAAAAGGATGAGACGATTGAATATTCCTAAGTCTCAGATGTAAGACACTGTGCATGATCGGAGACCAGAGCACCGATACACAAGATAACGAATATTGAGTTACTTAAATTCAGGCTATTTGGTTTGTTACTAGCATCGTTCTGAAATTCAATTAAAAAACTGCAAAAAATATGATAATATTACGTAAATAAAAGATAAATATATCCATAAATCGTGTAGTTAAATCGACAATGGACCTTCATGACTAGATCGACACTCCGCACAGAAAGGAAAACTTTCATGTCGTTTCCATAGCTCAGACGGTAAGACTTCTGCGTGTTGTGTAGAAGAGTGCGAGTTCGATTCTTAGTCTACACAACAATTTTTTTTTGTCTAAATAACGTTGAAATAGCTAAGTCACGTTGAAATATAGTTTTACAAAGTCCTGAGATTAAGTGTTAATGATCGCAAACAATACAAAATTACAAGTTATAATATTATAAACGTTAATCTAATGAATGCATTTATACACACACATATATACAATGTAAATGCATATATATTAAAAACTAACAATTAAAATGAAATTTAAAAAATATATAATAATAGACAAACTTTTACAAAGGTTTAGAGTCCTTAGGCTATGTCATTTGTTGAGTAATTATTACAATAATTTATTAATAGCTTTCCCATATGTGTAAGAAATGCACTCGCACAAAACAATTTTTGTTAAAAGTATGGCTTTGGATTATTTCATTCTCACCCCTGCAGTTAATTTTAACTATTTTATCTACGTGTTTGCATTCAATTTTATTCATGTCATGATTGAATGTATAAGCACTGTTGCAGTTATTGACTAATTACATATATTAATAATAATTATTAAATACATCTGTTAAGTAACCAATTGCAGTATCTTTTGCAAAATCTTGAATGTTTAAGTTGTCAATAATATTTCTGTACTATATACTATAATATGTTAAAAGAATTTGCAATAGATTTGGGATCCTCTACTTTATAATCATTGGTTTTAATGAAAAAATATTTTCTTTCTTAGGATATCTACAAGTTTAAATTTAATAATATTACGAATAGGTTTAATTGCATTATCTGAATTTTGTACTTTTCTACTCAAATATATTCTATTTCCCTCTTTCATAATTTTTGATAAATTACACTGTACTTCTTGCAGTATTTAAGAACATGAAGATCATTACATTGCAACTCATTACATATAGATTCTTCTTTTTAATACATGAGATTTTGAAGTCCCTGCGTTATCTACATGTTTTAACTTTTGAATTTTTCACAACATTGAGTGGAGAACATCCACTGAAGTGATTATGAAATTAAGTGAAAAATTCAATATATTTACTCTTAATATCAGTAGTACCAGTATCATATATGTTTTTCCAAGATTCATTTTGTAGACATAAATGTAAATAATCACTAGATACAGCAATTACGATCCTTTCTTAGTTTTTAAATTAATATTTTGAAATTGTTCAGTGACATTGGAAACACATAGGATTTGTTTATCATGGTCAGACAAGCCATTGATTATAGGTTCTGTCGAATAGGAATTCAGTCTAATTCTGTGTACAAAACGTTTATCAATGGCTGTGTTACTTCAGCTTGTATGCTATGGGAAAATGACCCTACGAATAAGGTTTCCAGTTTCAAGGAGTGAATTTAATTTACTTTTACGGAAAAGTTCCGAGAGATAATCTATGTTTATGTCACTACAGATCACAAATTCCATATGAGATTTCTAAAGTCTTTTCTTTACAAATTCAATGTTGACTATAAATATTAATAAATAATGTAAGAAATATGAATGATTGTAGTTATGTCTGATTTACATTATAAAAAGCAAGAAACATTCCTCGGCAAGATTCGAACTTTCGATGTTTGGTTTTGTCGTCCAACGCACAACCACGGACCTATTCAATGCTTATGTTAATAACATACAATTTAGCTGTAGCAATGTGGTGTCATAACTTGGGATTTGTTTATTTAATGTAATTAGATTTAATTTGATTAGTTTCGCAACAATTGGACTTCCTGTTATATCCTGTTATTTAGATATTTAATTTAGGGTTGATTTATTAACTCTTACTATGCAAGATGCCTCTTATTTCAATAATTCTATATCATGTTAAATAGTCATTGTCTACACTAAAGTATTATCGTCATCTCTCATTTCTCATCGTAATGGCGAACCGACGTGACATGAGACAGTGAGTTATAGCTCTAGTTGAGGCTGGATATGGGGCTAGATCTGCTGGCCGTTTGGTCGGTGTTCCTGGAAGTACAGCCGGGAGATGGGTTCATCGTTACCAAAATTTTGGGGAGGTCGAAAATCGCCCTATTCCTGGGCGTCCGCGGATTTCTTCATTGGAAGAGGATGCTCTTTTATTCGAGACAGTTCGACAGGACCCCTTTCTGACTGCTAACGAAATAAGAGCAGCATCTAACTTTCCGGCTCTTCACAGACTGTGATCAGCAGGTTGAGGAACCGCGGTATTAGGAGCCGGAGGGCTGCGCAAATGGAAATATTGGGGGAAGCACAAGCTGTCGACCGTCTTGCCTTCGCTACCAATCGAGTGGATTTCGATTGGAGAAATGTAATTTTCTCCGACGAAACAACCATCTCGAGTGATTACGAAGGTCCTGTCCGTGTCTATCGTGAGGATGGTCTCCGACATGATCAGCGCTATGTGCACCGACGTGAAAGATCGGGCGCTTTAGCATATCGTGTTGGGGGTGGATGTCTTACGATGGACCTGGCGTTATAGAACGCATCGATGGCCGGTTTAATGCGGAAACTTACGAGCACATTCTGGAAAATATATTCCTTCCCTCCGCCTGAGAACGTTTTCCGAAGGAACATTGCTGTTCCAGCAGGATAACCATCCGTGCACTATGCTGCAAGCATTCAAAGATGGTTTCAAAGGAGACCGAGATCGAAATCATTAATTGGCCTCCGAAGTCACCTGATTTGAATGTCATCGAAAATTTATGGGTGGAATTGAAAAAGAGAAGGATAGCCACCTATGCCCACCGACGCCCTCGAAATCGAGACGAATTGTGGGATCAAGTTGTTGACACCAGGGAAGATCTCGCCGGGATCAGAACTTATTCCACAATCTCGTGACATCCATGCCGGATCGACTTATAGCTGTAATAGAAGCTGATGGCATGTGGACAAGATTTTAAGTTAACAGGTCTCTTTTTGTTTCTTATGATTTTTGTTTGAGGAAGAATACTTTTAACTTCCAAGTAAGATTTATTTTTTTGACGAGGTTCAGCCCACTTGTAAGACCCAGAAATTGGGCATAAATTATTCCATATTTTTCGACAAATTAGACAGTCGAGGAACTCTGAACAAATTAATTACACCTCAATAAAAAAAAAAGTTTTACCTGGGATCGAACACGAGACGTTTCGGTTATACAATGGAACCGGCACGCTACTATATGAGCTACCGAGACAAGACAGTGATAGCAGCAGTCCAGAATGTAGATCCCTTAGCAGGCATTTGCCATTCGGTACAGTGAAGCAATGATATTTTGGGACTCGAGCTATGTTGTGAAATCCTGGCCTTAAATGGCAGTGTTATTCGTGATCCTTATTCTGGTCCTTGTCCTTGTTGTGGTCCTTGTAACAATTCTTGTACTATCTGTCATGTTATGTATCCCTACGTCGATATCGAGTGAACCGCGCTGTAGAACTTTAACTTCCGACGACCAAGAATCGTCTCATTCTTTTTCAGGGTAACTGTACATTCTATATGTCTTAAGCTATGTATTGACAGTCTTGGTTGATTTTCGACAAGGAAGTGACATCCATCATTCTTGCAGTGGTCTCTTGATTTGATACTTGGCAAAATTGACATTGTGAGTAGTGTGAGTAGTGTCAGGTTAATATTAGGAGGAAGTAAAAAGTCAGAAATTATGAAATAGAGAATGTATAGTAGTAGCAAAAAAACCGGACCGACGGAATAATCAAAAGTCCCCGAAATGAGCCACTGTGCATGCCACGCCCGCATTCACAAGATAGCGAGTAATCTATGAAACTGTTGTATTTTGGACTGCTGACGTAGCCCATTTCGAAAGCCATTAGAAAATAAGCTGGTAAAATTAACGTTCTGGGAATACTAAGTTAATTCAGTAGTAAAATATCGCTGCAATCGAAAAGTATTGGGAATAAATTTGAATAAGGAACAAAAACGAAAGTCTTAGTTACCAGTCTATTATGGCTCTGGAGTGAATAAGGCTCTGAAATCAGCTACAAGGGTCGGTCCAGTTTTTTTGCCACTACTGTACATTGCTATTAAATTTGAGATGACTTTATGTTGAAATTTGTTTACAGCTTGTACATGAACCTGTTGAGGATGACTGCTTCTGCTTTTCCTGAGACCGATGAGGACTGGTATGAAGATCTGAAGCACTTTGACAGGAAGGTTGTCTGCTTAAGGTAGGATTATGAACTATTGGAATGAAGTAGATGTATATTAAGGGGAGAGGATGGTATTTTTTGGTGAAAAATGAGTAAATTAAAAAAAAAAATTCCATGAAATTCTCTGTGATATGTGTGGAATACATAGCATAACATTTTGTGGGTATTTGTGCCCTTATCGGATGTTGAGTTGCCATTTTTGAACTTCCTGCGCTATGGATTTTTAAATCACACGTCCACTTTTATTGTTCCTGGCAAATTAAATTTTCAAAAAGAAAATATTGTTTCTTTAAAATACCCTTTGATATGTGTGGAATGCATTGCATAACATTTTGTGGGTATTTGTGCCCTTATCGGATGTTGAGACGTATTTTTAAACTTCCTGTGCTAGGATTTTTAAATCACACGCCCGCTTTTATCGGTTTCCAGTAACTTCATTTTTTTTTTGCTACATAGCCAGACAAAAATGGATATAATTTCTGAACTATTAAAGATACATGCATGAAATTTAGAACACACATTCTTTAGACTATTAGGAATCTTTACTCTGTAACAGAATTTTGTTAATTGAGTTCATTTTACAAATATTCCGTTTGTTTGCAAGAAAGGAAATCAGAAAATTGTTATTAAATTTTAATTATTTATTTTACAAACGTAGGGACTAATATCAAAATTCTGTTACAGACAGTTTGTAGAACATGCTTTTGCAAATACATTGCAAAAAACTGCTTGAATCTATCTTTAAAAATGGTTTAGATATATCGGTTTTAGTACAATCCTGCATTGGGTATATTTTTTTCAAATTTGGACCCCCAAATAATTTTTTGTTTCAAAATATTTATATTTGGTTGAATTGCTACAGCTATGAGCTCTCTACATACAAAAAATTAAAATTTTACACCAAATAGAAGAAAAGTTTTAAAAAATACCATCCTCTCCCCTTAAAGTGTGAAGGGACATATAATGCATATTATAAATTTACTGTTGGATTTGGGAGCCTCCCTCCCAATAAAGGACACCTTCCAGATGTGGATAGATTGTTACGTCCCTTCGATGTCCATAAATGAGAGGTTTCACTGTAGTAGTAGTAATGCAGTTTCCATATCTTGGTGTTGCATAGGTTGGCGAAGATTTAAACGACTTGTAAAGAAATGTGATTGCCACGTATCTTGTTTCAGAGCATTTTGGGACAGTTTAGGAGTAGGTGTTTGACTCTGTGGAGTAAGCGACACAGAAGATTAGGTGGTGGTAGTGAAGCAGCACTGCGACGGAAGATGGGAGACAAGTGTGGAGCAAATTCCAGTCAGGATACATGCATGAACTGGTAAATAAGGAGTACTAAGTAGTGTCCATAGTTAAACACAGTAAATTAGCAGTAGTAATAATGTAATTAAAAATTACAGTAGCCGTATGGGAAAAAGAATGAAAATTTTGTGGATTTAGGCTGGTATTCATAGTCGACACTTTCGATTAAAGTGTCCTTTGGAAGACGCAAAGTATCACTTTTCCGTTGCACAGTCGACACTTTGGTGCAAAGGAACACTTTGGATGAAAGTGTACTTCTGACCACACTTCGAGCCGAAAGTGTCACTTTGTAGAAAAATGGCGGACGTCTTGGAAGTTGTCGTATTATTTATTAAAACGTGCGGAAGAGGTAGCAGAATTAGTGGACAATGTACGAAAGTGCTACATTAGAGATAGGCCTAAAGACAATCCCATGGAATTTTATAATGATATAGAATTTAAAAAAATGGTTCTGATTTGATAAAGAAACTGTTATTGAGATTGCTTATCTTTTTGATGACCGGTTGACAGAAATGAATAATAGAGGTTTGCCAGTGCCTCCAATAATACATTTATTGACTGCATTAAAATTCTATGCTACAGATATGTACCATACATTAATATCTATAATATTATAGTTCAGTAACATTTGTATATTTATAACCTCAATTCGATGAAGTGATATGTAGGTAGATATGCCTATATAATTATATTTTTATTACTGAAACGAATTTTTTAACTTAAATAATATTAAACTAACTTCAATCTAATGTAGGCATAACAATCTTAAATTAGCATTGAGAGACCTCACGTGCCTGCCTTGTAAGCAGATTCCATAATTATATTGGGTTTAAAATGATTTTGATTTTTGTTGACTGCCTGTATTTTGAGATAAGATTTATCTTGATGTTGCTATAATCATTACTGTTTTGATAATATATATTTTCACGCCAGTAAGCAATACATAAGATATGGCTACTTTTGCTGAGATACTGTCTCTAGTTATTGTACAGTCATAACCTCACCATGAAAAGAGATCTCATACTATTAGGCCTATTTTGTTTTGCATTGTAGAAAAATTTGGCATTCAAAATATTCCTGAAGAGCAGGCAATAATGGAAACGAGAGAGAGAAAATAATAATAATAATAATAGCAGTGTGTTTATTTCATTAATTTTTTACTTCTATTCACTATTCACGAAAAAGACAAAAATGAAAGTAAAGGAAATGAAACTATATATCAATGAAGCAGATACGTATAAAACCTAACCTAATGATATAAATTTAATGATATATATACACAAAACTTAACCTACTCAGTCCAACTTAACATAACTATATAAACTAATAGAAGATATGTACAAAATCTAACCGAACTATATAAATCAGTGGAATGGATACATACAAAACCTAACTTAGTGACATAAATCAATGAAAAATATGTACAAAACCTAGTTTCACCAGCAGCATCACTACCTATTAATAAAATATTATATATCTGAACTGACTGAAATAATGTAAACTATCTGAAACTGAAATAAAACAACTTTAAATATAATATATTTTCTTTGTCGCGCAATCAATTAGGTTCCCAATTCAAATCACAAGCATTGTAATTTGTAGTAGGTTACACATTAATTTGTTATTGTTTGTTCACTTGTTTTGAAAGGCATTGTGGGACTTCTGTTACCAACCAAATTGTAACTCCACACTTTGCTGGCGTAAAGTGATACTTTGTAAAGTGCACTTCTTCAATCGTCTTTGAATACCACTAATATGAAAGAGGCACTTTCTTCAAAATTGTCACTTTGCAAAGTGGTGATATAAAGTGTCAACTATGAATACGAGCCTTAGATTTGTGACGATGTGCTACTACTGATTCAGTTTGCATAACTTGCTCTTTGTATAGGTAGCGGAAAAATGTAAAACATTTGTAAAGAAATGTTGTGATGTGTCCTGTTGCAGGTTATTTTGGGGCAGATGTGGACTGTGGATGAACCGACAGAGAAGGTGGTACTGCGACAGGAGATGGGAGACAGCTGTGGATGAAATACCAGTCAGGAAATATGCATGAACTGGTAAACATGGATTACAAAGTAGTGTCGATATTGAAACACAGTGAATGAACAGTAGTAATGATTAGGGACCGGATTTTTATGTAATATCAAGGTGTGAAATGTAAGAAAAATAAGCTGAATATGTACCAAAATATGTAAAATCATGAAAATATTTAATATCAATATCTGGCAGGTATAGGATAGGTAAGACTCTCCAGTTGTGATTTCATAGAGCACCCGACTTTTTTACCGCACACTCGACACATTGCTATTTTTCCATCTGTAGTGAAAGCTTCGTTCATTGCAATCCATGGTTTTATTTTTGTATTTAGTTAAAAGCAGTAGATAAAGTCACTTGCACTTTATACTGAAAGTACTAAAACTAGAGAACTGAGTGAAATGAATGACACAACAGAACTACAAGCACTGTTTCGCTTTACTGGATTAGGAGAAAATAAGAAGAGATGTGGGACACATGCATTTTAGCTGCTCCCTGTAAGAAACAAAGTACCTACTAAAACCTCAAACTATAGCCATTTACAAACTGTTGGTTGAAAAGTGACATTCCTGTCTCATTGAGAAGGGTAGGATTATTCCAGCCGAGAACCATACTTTGTAATTGCTTGGAAAATCCCATTTCCATATAGGTCTACTAAATTTAAAGTAAAGAATGTACGTAAAGATTATTATTTTTTTGGTCCTACAGAATAATTAATAAGAATAAAAGTAAAGAGGTCAAGCAATAACCTGAAAAGCTATTTATTTTAATCTTTCAACATCTTTCCAGTTTGTTTCTTTACTCCAGCTTCTTTTCAAAAGTTGGCTACTTTATTGTGGCTGATGTCAGACTTGACACGGGTTTTCCCTGGAAGCATTAGGAAGAGGGTGGGTAAGGTTGCAAATTGCATGGGAACGGCTTGTTAAGACGTGTGCAGAGCAATATTTTGTCCTTTTAGAGATGTAAAAATGAATAAAACCCCTAAATAAGTAGATTTACGTAATATCAAGCCATAATGTGGGGTAAATATGTAAAAATATGTAGTATCAAATTTTAATATATTAATGGTAATGTTTGTTGTGCGACCATCACTTAGGTCGCACTGATTGGTAGCTTGATGGCTACTGCTTTCGACTTCTGCTCCTTCTCATCAGGATTTCTGACACCACCATTGTACACAACAATGGAAAACGATTTTACTGGAAGAGCTGGAGCTCTGAGGATACTATAGGAAAAGTACATGATTACTAAACTTAGTCTGAAATTATTGGAATATTGTAAACTCTACCTGATTTATTATATATTTACAAATGTACAAAGCTACTTGCAAGGTATTTCATTGGATGACGCCATGCCGTTTCCAAGTCTCTCAAATTCACCCTTTCTGCCAGTCTTCACTAACCGCCTCAACTCTTCACCAACACTTTTTATGTTTTGTTATCCGTTTCCCGCCCGGGGTGCCGACCACGCCATCCACCAGATGAGATGGGCTTAAAAGCACTTTTGATTTCACGTACTTACAAATGTCGTGTTAATCAAGCATTTCTTATATTTAATTTGATTCAGTGCATTATAGTGATAAGTCGCTATAATGAGATTATGCGCAAGAAAAGAGTTCGAACAATGTGTGATATAATTTTAACCAATTAAAATGCATGCTTTGTCCTACTGGACCAATGCGATTTGTCCAGCAATGATCTGAGGCGTAAAAATACTTTCATTGTAGGCAGTGATTTACCACACGCCCGACAAGGTTCGCAAAGATTTGTTATTTATATACGGTTAGGTTGAAAGGAACATAATATGTAATTACATAAAAATCCGGTCCCTAGTAATGATACAGTCACAGAATATAATGGAGAATTAAAAATTAGTGGATTTATGTTTCTGAAGATGTGCATGTTCTGTTATGAGTGCAGTTTGCATATCTTTCTGTTTCATAGGTTGCGGAAGATGTAAGCCACTTGTAAAGAAATGTGATTGTCATGTGTCGTGTTGCAGGGTATTTTGCGACAGTTGCGGACTGGAGGTGGCTCTGCGAGAGGAGATGGGAGACAGCTGTGGAAGAAATACCAGTCAGGAAATATGCATAAACTGGTAAACATGGATTACTAACTAGTGTCGATATTGAAACACAGTTAATTATCAGTGGTAATAATACAGGCATGGAATATAGTTAAGAGTTAAATTTTGTGGATTTAGGTTTCTGAAAATTTGCATGTTCTATTATCAGTGCTGTTTTATAGGTTGCGGAAGATGTAAGCCACTTGTAAAGAAATGTGATTGTCATGTGTCGTGTTGCAGGGTATTTTGGGGCAGTTGCGGACTGGAGATGGCTCTGGAACAGGAGGTGGGAGACAACTAGCAGTCAGAAAACATGCATAAACAGGTAAACATGAATTACTAACTAATGTTAAAATGTCATGCTTTGAAAGTTTAGGGTAAAACATGGATATGGACAATTGTTTCATGGATTATAGACACTGTGTACAGGGTGAAAGGGATATGACTACATTAATTAGAAGAACAGAATCTTTAGGTTGTAAGTAACCAAAAAGTGAAATGTCATTTTGGTATTTGAGTAATGGCTTAGGCAAAAGAAATGAAATCTAAAATTTGAATGTCATTTGAGGGGCTTAGAACAAAAAGCAGGTAAGTGATGGAAACCTAGTTTTGGTCAATTCCACTGTGACTGGTGTTACTTTCAGAAAGACATTCTTCGAAATTTAATTGGAATACAATAATTAATCAAATATTTTTACTAGTTCTTTTATACTCCAATGAATCTCCACTTCTTGCGTGTCAGACACAACTAATTTTTTTTTCTAACCATTATTTGTCAGGTGATATAAGTGAAATAAACAATGTGACGGGTGTAACATGAAAAAGACATGTATAAATTAATGATACAGTTTAACTGATAACTCTGTGAAGTTCACAGTTTGAAGTAACTGTGTTACTTATTTTCAATGAGAGGAAAGTTCAAGGAATTCAGTGATATAATGGATGTAATTAAAATATTAAGCCTTGCACTTACAATTTAATGAACCTTATGTGACGGGTGTTACTTGTCTGAAGAAATTTCACATTTGGTTTTCCCCCTCCCCCAAATCATAGAACATACATTTTCTGTAGTTCACTACATAGACTTATGAGTACTGGTAGCCTAATATCAATGGTAGACATATGTTTTCAAAGTGTGCAATTTTTTTAAGTTAACTTTCACTTAGTAAACTACAAATATGATGTTGACAGCTTCAGAATTGTACTTCTGACGCTCTAAAGTAAATTAATACAAATATTTAATAGAAACAGTAAAAAAATACAGCCATAAAATCAAAATAGTGTGGCTAGAAGTACAGATTCGCTTTTGATATTAAACTGTCGTTCGTAACATAAATTTACTTCACTTCAACAAATCCTAAATATAAATTTATATTTTTCACAATGGAATTTAATAAATTTTACTAAAACTGTAATTACAAAACAAAATGCAACAACTTAAGCAGCATCATACTCAGAGCTGTCTCAATTTTTACTAATTGGACAGCTTTTCCTAGTGACTGAAATTTCGTTTCACTGAAAAGACTAGTGTTTATTAATGCAGCTTTTTTTTTTTGCCCTTTAGTTTCAAACTTTCAGTTTTGTTTTCTTACTGTGAGCAGTAAATTCTTTTCTTGATAGCTTCTTTGCTCTCTCTCTCCCTCCCTCTCTCTCTCCCTCTCCCTCCCCCTCACTCTCCCTCCCCCTCCCTCTCTCTCTCTCTCTCTCTCTCTCTCATCTGTGTTGTTTGGGTAAAGGGAGATGTCATAAAATGAGCTTGGTGATAAATGAAAATTAAACTTGGAACTCTTACTGAAAATACTTTTCTACACAAATGAAACACATCAACTGCTAGTATTCTTAGCACACTCACTTGTATAATTTAACTTGTGTGTTCATCTGGGGAACAAAATTCCATCAGCACAAAAAATTACTTATCCCCCTTTACTCGAACACCACAGAATTTTATCTTTATTTAATTTTCTTCACCTACGGCATTCAGGTTGCCTCTCAGCTGCAGATTTCCCCGTTCTGCAATTAAATATATACAGTATCCAGCTATCTCAAAACGTTAAAATAAATAGGCCTAATTGCATAGTTAACATGCAGCTTCGTGTATCCTAAAACTGCAGCAGCTTAATCTACATTTATGTTTAGGTTATGCCAGTGGTTAATATCTTCAGTTATTCATTCCTTGTTAAGTAAGCACGAAATAACGTTACAGAATAGAAAAGTACTATGATTAACAAAAATAGAACATAAGTACATTTACCTTTGTAGCCTATAATTTTTATGTAAATCAGAACTTTCGACCAAACATTCAGCTTAATGTAAATTTGGTGGGAAATCTTTCAGACAAGTAAGATTTTGGAGGAAACAGGTATTGACGACTGTTGATAACTTAAACTTCAGATTTACCAACATTTGAAACCTATTTAATAATGTGTTGTGGGAACTACCTGCAATAAATCAAAATACTGAATTCCTGTGTTCTCCATGCTCTAATTTTGTAACACCCGTCACATTAAAACACTTGTTATTTTTAGTTTAAAAAAAAAAAATTTAAAATACTGTACTTTTGGCATTATATTTCGACTTAGCTATCAAAAATTGGTGCCTTCAGGACAAAAACTGAGAGCAAGAGAGTAACTTTACGCATATTCTGTGATGGGTGTTACATAAAAACACTTATTTTAAAAATAGCAAATTTTTAAACTCACGTCACAAAAGTAAATTGACACTGATTTCAAAGTCTTCTCCTTCTGTTAATAGAATTACAACAGAGAACAGAATTGTTTATTCATTTTAAGTTATGGTTTGGCAACAAACTGCCAAAGTAAATTTGACAGATCAAAAGTACACACTAAAAATATCCACTTCAGATGTATGTAAAACAAAGATGAATTAAATAAATCGAACTTTTCAGTTAATTTCTAAAAATATGAACTTTCCCGAAGAAAATGATATAAAGAACATATGCTGAACACGAAATTTAATTTTTAACTTCAATATCCAACCTATCATGGAATTGACCTTTTGAGGAAATTACAGTTGAAGTTGTACATGCAATGAAATATTATACACTCGTTTGGTGAAATGATGCCCATATAGCAGCACTGCACAGTGTAATCACTTACCTGATTTTATCCCAAAGAAACATCCTTTTGGGCTATCACAACACGCACTTACCTCATTTTTTTAATAATGTCACTTACCTGCTTTTTGTTCTAAGCCCCTCATTTATGGTAAAACTGTTCGAATATTGAGGCAAGATATGAATGCGAAGAAGCTGAAAAATTTATTCCTTTGTTATTTGTTCGAAAAATATTTAATTTGTGTAAAAAGGTACAAAATGAACTCATGAAAAACGCATTTACAGTGTGATGGAACTTTCAGGGATATGTTGCATCACTGCACTTTAAGGTTGTTTGGTTATGTTAATAAATAAGTATTCCATTCTGCCACCTACACAGTTCGCAGCTGTGGATTGGATTTGAGAAATGTTAGAAATGATAAAGTTCATTTAAAATCGTGAAAGAAAAATTGACAGTTGACTAGTCATGGATATTATTTTCAGTGCTATCGAGATTTTAGAATTTGTCTGTGGAACTGTGTTATGGTATAGTTAAAATCCATGTGCCTGCATACAATTGTAAAGGAAAACTGTTTTGAGGTTTACTTACACCTATTACTAGACTGTTTTAAGATTAGAGGGGAGGGTAGTAAGAAATTGAATTTTCTTGTATTCTGGAAATTGTTTCCACCTGAGTGCAGTCCTGTTAGGTGAAATAATAATAATAATAAGATTGCTGTGGTCGTGCAGGTATAAAATTTATTTTCACCTCATTGCAGTGTTGTTTAGTGAAATACTCTTTTGGTGCCTTATTGTCTTGTGAAAATAGATATTTTTGTAATGGTGTTGAATTCTTTTGCTGGTGGTAATGATGAAATGAAATAATAGAGGAAATGTTGTATTTCGCGTCTCTACTAAAATCCGGGAAATGAAAGTGTCTTGAAATTTTTGTTGGGACACTGGGACAATTGTGTGAAAACTGGGATGCCTGTTTAGTCTAACTTAATAGTACAAGGAATGAGGAAATAGAAAGAGGAATTGTAAAGTAAGATATGGCATTTTGGATAACACTGAGCTGACATTATTGTAAATTTCTCCTCCAGGTGTTTTGTCTGCCGGCCAGGGGAGGACCACAGATTTTCCTGAGACCAGTGAGCAAGATTGTTAAGAAGTGAAGCATTTCAAGAGGACGTCAGGAGTGAAGGATTTCAAGAGGACATCAGGAGTGAAGAATTTCAAGAGGACATCAGGAGTGAAGAATTTCAAGAGGACTTGAGAAGAAGTGAAGAATTTGAAGAGGAATATCCTCATCTTAAGGTTGGAAAGAATGATATTGCACAGTACATTGGAACAGATTATATACAGGTTGAATTGTAAGTAATGTAAATAATTGTGGTGGGTAATTCCTTGAGTAAATAGCAAGAAAAAGTCAGATAGCATTTTGCTATATTTTGAATAGTTTTCCAGAGAAACGTGCATTTTGAGATACATGAATTATGAGAAGTTGCTATGCTGCACACTACAACACATTAAGTTGTGTTGCTCTGAACAAACCCCTTCACCTGAGTTGTTGAAGGTCAATGGTTTGGATGAATTTTCTGTACATTTCATTTATTATCATAATACTCTCCTCTCTTAAACTGATTGAGCATATTGGGAATTAATTAAATAGCTTTCTCAAAATATGCTATGAGATGTTTCATGTAAAATAATTTGTTTCTCTGAAAGGAACCAGAATGGAGCAAAATTGTATGATAAAGTTGTTTGTTTTAAACAACTGAATGTCTTGAAATTAATGACATTACTTATGGTTGACCCTGTAGATGTAAGAGCACCTATGGTCGACAGGACACCTATAGTTGACACCAATTTTTAGAATGAATTTGTGTTTTCTCTAAGGTTGACAGCTATGTCAACTTGAGGATCTTAACTTAATATTACATTTTATAACTTGTTTAAACATGGTTCCCACAGAGTGCGTGAATATCCTAATTTTTTTCGTCTTCAACTCTTAGAAGCTATAGTTGACAGGGCTGTCAACCTTAAGTACCCAATGTTTCAGCTTTAGGAGACAATATTGAAGAGGACCAAGCATTTTTAGATGGAACAATTCAGCAATATTCCCGAGAGAAAGAGAAGAAGAATGGAAGAGAGCAAGAGAAGAAAAAGAAGCAGCAAGGGGAGAAAGAGAGAGAAATGTCAGAATCAGAAAGTTGTGATGAAAGTGCAGTTTCATTGATGAATACTAGTGACTCTGAGTGGTGTGATGAGATGTGGTAGAAAGTCTTCAGCGAGAGACTCTTAAAGGGGGGAATTAGATAATTTGTGAATTTGTTTGGGGGAGAGAAATACATCCAGATTTACTTACCTCTGTATTGCTGAAACAAAAATAATGGGTTTGAACAGTGTTAATGGAAGTAAAACAGAATTTGAAGCAGATGAAAATGACATTTCTTGCATAATCTGAATAAAATAATTGGGTATGTAGAGACTCTAGAGCGGACTATAAGGGCGGAAGAGATAAGATATGTTTAGAAAAAGTGACTGAATGTGAAGGAGAAATAATTGGATGTTTCTTTTTATTGAAGTGGTGTTTTAAAGTATGTGTATTAAATTGAAGTTGTTGTGAAGTAATAATACAAATACAATAAAAGCTTAATAAGTTGTATAAGGTTTTTTATTGTGTATTCCACTTGTATAATTTTTTTCAGGGTATGGAAAAATGTGTCAACTATTGGTGCATGTCAAGAGATTATTGTTAAATGGAATTTTTAATATAAATATAATAAGACATATGTAGATTAAAGTAGGGATTTTGAGGTGTCAGTTTTTAAAACTGTTTCTTACAGTACAGTACAGTTGGAAGATTGAAAAAAAAAAAAAAAAAAGTACATGTTTCCTTAATATGTCGACTACTGGTGCTCTTACCTTGTAGGAAAGACAAAGTAGATACATATTGAGATAAGTGCATTTTCTACCTACTATATGCCAGCTGATTGCGGGTGAGATTTAATACCATGAGTAGCCATCATGGTGTGCCATGACATTTGTGTATTTGGGTCACATCATAAGTCAGTATTTACGTTTTATTGCTATTCTACTATTTGTTTCTAATACTCTTCGTACACTCTTTTCATTATTCATTATTTATGCAATTACGTAAATATTTGCTCTTTGTAAATGCCATCTATACCTCCTGCTTTAGTTTAATTATTAATTGTATTCTACTTTTTTTTCCATGACCGCGTTTTCTCCCTAAGCATGCAGTTTTGTTTTGTACATCATTTACAAGTTGATATAAAATTTGTAGTTATCACTAGATTCCCTATCGCTCTTGAATATATATGCTGCTTATCTATTGGAACTACTTGCCCTAGTGAAATCATTCGTTATGTAATATTTATGATTTTGTAAATTTATTTCAACTCAACAATAGGATTTTATTCTTCCAACAATAATTCCTTTCGACAATTCACCTTAAACGCTCTCGTCAACAATAGGATTTTCACTCAACACAGTATTCGTTATAGCACTCCACTGACGGCAATGACAATTTACTTGGACTATCACGAACAACAATGAACTGTCAGTTCTCAGTTCACAGTTCTTCTAGCTCAGTCACTCGAGTTCACAGTAGCTCGAACCACAGACCTTCAGAGACAGTTCACTGTACTCGAACTCAGGTCCCTCCAACTGCGGTCCACTGCACTCGAACTCAGGCCTTCAGATCCTGTCACAGTTGCGGACGCACACTCGAGCCGAACTCCGGTACACAAGACTGGCTTGCTTGCTCTGGCTGACTAATCAACTGAAACTGCCCAAGTTCGCTGGTGTTTCTTCTTTTATAGCAAAATCATAGTTGCGAGAAATTTGTATGTGTGTGCAGAGATAGCTCTCTCGAATTATCTGGATATCTCCACTTCGATGGACTTCTGGAAGAGTCGGGAGGGTCCGTCCCCACTTCACTCCGCACGCAGCAGTTGCGTGCGCACCCTCCCCTCGTCGTGTTGACGTACACCCCCTCTGCCCTTCAGCATGCAGATGCTCCCCGTATCAGCGTTTTCGTCTGCCGCACGCCCTGTCGGACGCGTGTTCAAACCCCGTTGCAGCTGTCACAATTTACTACTTGAAGTTGTGCAGTTTTCACATTTTGTTTCTGATGTTTCTTCCACTTTCACTTATACTTGTCATCATTGGTACACTGTTACTATATAATAATAGTCCTGATTGTTGTTTATTTGTGTCATATTTTTGTCTTTGTGTTTGTTGCTATATATTTATACAGTAGAACCTCTATTATCCGCGCTAATGAAGGGGCTGAACTGAATGGTTAATCGAAAAAATCGGGTAATCCGTACTATGAATGATTTTCATCAGTTAAGTGTATAATACAGTTTCGTATATAATTTAAAGTTTCTGCCATGCTGCAACCACTGATGTCTTCACACGAGACATATTATGCTCGTAATTAATAACAAACACAATGAAGTACAGTAATATGTAGCTCTTTATCCTTGCTTTCTATTAAATCGCCCACAGCTGTAACACCAATCCCGTATTCTGATGCGACATATACCACAGTTTCTCTTTTCCAAAGCCGCTCAATTATTTGTACATTTTTTTAATTTTTCTTTTGACATTCGTGGAAGACATTTTGCATACAAGTAATAGAGTACGGCCACTCGAACAGGAGGACAATATTGAATGGTGGACGGGTTTGCAGTTGTGTGTAAATTCTTGGGGACATTTTTCTGAAAGCTGATTGTGACTATTTTACAATTTGGGAAAAAACACCCTCCCATAATAACTGTTTATGGTTGCTGACAGTGACGAAAGCATTCCTACTACATACTGTGTAATGCTAGTGGTAAAGGATTGCTGTAACTCTGTCTATAAAAAATACGTAGAGTACTAACGTAATGTACAGAACTTCGTATTTTCTCTGCAAAAAAAAAAAAAAAAAAAAAAAGTGTGAGGAAGACAGTCGGATAATCCGCCGATCGGTTAATAGGGTGACGGATAATTGGGGTTCTACTGTAGTTTCATTTCATTTTCTATTGCTATTATCCCTTGCATTCTCGGCTTTCACTCTGTGTAAGTACATTGCCAGTCTTGTTCTTTCTTATCACGTACACGGTTTTATCAATTAAATATTCACTCTCCCCGGGTACTGGTGTCCCTTGTATCTGCGTTACTTATTGTTGTTTTACGCTTTGTTGTTGTATTGTTGAATCCCTCCTTCCTCTTCTGCGTCTCTGTTGTGTTTCACTATCCTCGATTTGCCGTAGGGAATCTGTAGCTTTGTTGTTGCTCCCAGTCAGGCTGTTGTGAAATATTTTGCTGAAAATGAGGTGTTGAACTGATTCTGAAAGTGCGAGTCAAACTTCATGACTTAACTTGTATGATATACGAATAGACTTGTTGGAACGTAATGGTATGTTACAGGTTTTCCTTCTTTTTTAAAAATATTGGAAATTGAAATTGCTACTGTTTTTAATATAGCAAGTTTGCGAATATAGTTTATTGTTGATGTTCGTATTTGGGAAATTTGTATCAGAGCTGGTTTTCTAGAGACTTTTTCGTGAACGTAACTGTGTGTAGTTGAAAATATCAGCTGGCATAGTGAGTGGAAAATGAAATGGTTTGTGAAAGACAAGAGAAATGTGAGAATTGGATGCAATTGAGTGCTTTTCCAGAGGCAGTGAATTTTGTTTATTGTATAATGTTGGTGTGACTTTGTGATTGTAAATGATTATTAGCAGTGTGATTTGTTGGCATTAATGATATGCGTGAAATGTGTTGGAAAGTGAATGTAATCATGGAAGTTGAAAAATTGGGTGAAAAATATAGTGGAATTTTTGCTTAGTTGTTGTAAATAGACAGTATTACTTGATAATTACCATATTTTGAATGAAACACGGGTTTTGTAGAGAATTAAAGTTAAATGCACATTTCTACATATTTCATTGTTGAGCATAACATAATACAGTGTGATCTTTAAGTTGGTGCACAGTAGTGGGGTAAGTGAGAATCCACTAGATAGGAGGAATGTAGTGGTAACTCTGATTATGTGTAGGTGTGTTAGCAATGAACCCTTCAGGAATGAGTACAAAACTCTGTTGGTATTGGTTTTTTTTTTAATTACCTTGGGGATTTAATTGAAGTGTATTATTATGGCAGGCAGAGTAACTATCTCATGCCCCCATGTTTTAAATTGCTACCAGTGCACTTCATTAAAACCAGGTACCCAGCTTCGAAGCCGTTAGACTGGTGGGAATGAATGAATGAATGAATCAATCAATCAACATACAGAGGAAACTGTAAAGAGAGAGAAAAAGCAATTATGGTATTAATAAATAATGAGAAGCAACGAAATAATAAGAATAATAATAAATGAACTTATCCATTTAAATAAGATGCTGAAAATGTCCTATGTTCTGCTGAAGACATAGATCCTCACGTTTTATTTTATTATGAAACATGTTAATTAAAGTTTCTTTTGTCACTGAATTTGTATAATTTGTTATTGCCAGTTTTAGGTCATCAATTGGTTTAGGTTGTCTTGATATACTATTGACTTACCAGCACCCCAAAAGAAATAATTGGGCGGAGTCAGATCAGGGGATCTCGGAGACCATAGTTGTTGTGAAATAATTCTCTCTTGGAAAATGGCTCCTAAGAAATTCATTGATGCACGAGATGTGCGAGCCGTAGCATTAACCTGTAGAAAAAACCATTTAGCAGCTCTTCTTTGTTTAACTGTGGAATAAAAGGAAGCAAACTTGAGAATTGACTCTCTCATAAAAAAAAGTTGGGCCAATAATTATTGATGGGATATAGCACACCGTCTATTTTCTCTGGATGCAGTTCGGTTTCTTTTGCAGCATGTGGGTTTTCAGATGAGGAAATTCTGGATTTTGGGAATTAATGTAAGCCAGGCTTCATCTGCAAAAAATGTCGTATCTAACACTTCAACACCATGGCGTGGAACTGTTTGCAATAATGAATACGTTTCTTGTGGTGTAACTTTGTAAGGACACAAATCAAGTTCTTGTTTCACTGCTTTGTGTGCTGTAGTATATGAAATGTTTGTCTGTCAATGATTTTGTTGGACTTTTAAGCGTGTTATCAGAGATATCTAAAAGCTTATCTCCTGTTAACACAGGGGGCTGCCACTCCTCGCAACGTCTTGTACAGAACCGGTGTCACGAAATGTATTTATCAAATTCTAGATAGGATCATATGGTAATTTGGAGTTTCGAAAGTGGTCTAAAACTTGAACTTTTGCTGTGTATTGCCCGCCTTCTCTAAACACATTCTATTGTGATCATTTCAACTGTGTCACAGCACACATGATCATATTACCCCATCAATAGGTTGGCTTAAACTAGATAAGAAAAGAAATGTACATTCACTTCTCCTTCTCTTCGAAATCTTGAACTCTTCTATTCCTTCGTACCTGTCGTCTCGCTCCACTTATCTTTCTTCCCACCACAATCTGAACACACGCTCTTGCCATGAAACAATACTAACAATACCATCCCATCGCATCTCCTCATACTCATCCTCTTTCACAATAGCCCTGCCAAGACTCTGGAATTCGTTACCTGCTAGCATCAGGGACTGTCGAAATAAAATTCAATTCAAACGCAAACTTACTAGGCACTTGGTCAGTAATTGAGACTCGTTCAGACATGGTTTCTTGTAAATAGTTCTCTTAATCTATCACAAAATATTTCAATATCCGGTAATTTCATCACTATAGAATTTTGTTATTGTAGGTTTAATTTGTAATTCAGTGAATATATATATATATATATATATATATATATATATATATATATATATATATATATATATATATATATTCTTTGTTCTTAACTTCTATGATAAAATGTCTAGCTTTCATTAATCAGGTAATCTTGTCGTAGTTTAATTTTTATTGTAATTGTAATTGTAAATTTAATGTTAATTGTAATTTTATTCTTCATATTATAGTCGTAATCCCCTGGTAGAGGGGCAGAGAAGGCCTGATGGCCTTATCTCTACCAGGTTAAATGAATAAATAAATACTACTAAATACTACAATTTAGACTCTAGAAGACAGTTTGCACCGACTGTTACCTATGACCCTTGTCACAATGGTAATTTTGAGATGGCATAAACTTCCTTGACCTTGGCCGAGTCTTAAGAGCATTACCAACTGCTTTTTGGGTGCTTGACTGCTGTTCTAGCTGCGGTACTGTGGAGGGTCCAAAAGATCACACTGTATATGTGGTGTGTGATAATGATGTGGGGAGTAGTGCAAGCTAAGAATAATAATTTGTCTTCACTGCCGATGTAGAAGGCAATGTAGTCTCGTCCTTTCAGTTAAATGAGATTGAATTATGAGTTTACTTAATGATGGGAAGAATGTAATGTTAGCGTGAATAATTATTTGTTAATTTGGGCGAGGATGCGAAATATGCACGAAATTGCATGTTTGTGTTGTAGGAAATATTAACTGAAATGAAAATATTTTCGTGAGTTAGGTGATCATAAAGTGATTATAATGAAATGACACTGCTAATGATCATGTTTGATATTGGTGTATACATACGCTGTATCTGAGTTCATACATTACTGTTCATACTCACATAATAGACGCCAGTGCATAATGTATGCAGCCCAATTTGTGGCAGCAATATGTTGGGGGGGGGATCTGTTCATAATGTACAGATTACATTTTGAGTTGGTACATGTGGTATTATTGGATGCACTTAAGTGAAAATTGTGAAAGGAAAATTTGATCAGTTATGATAGGTGAGTTTGGAAAGTTTAATTTTTATTTGTTTTTATTGTTGCAAGCAAAAATTACATAAATTGAGAAAGAATGAACAAGACTATTGTAATACTTGCATTTGAATATTCTTCAAAATTGAAAGTAGCTTACCAATTTCACATTGAAATACATATTACATGTTGTCTAAATAAATTATAATGGGGTCACATCTGAAAAAGCAAGATGATTGAGGTTGGGTGTGACCAATTATGAAACAGGTTATAAGGAAAAAAAAAAAGTGATAATGACAACTGTGATTAAACTGTTAAGTGTAATTACAAAATATACAAGTTGAATGGCAGATTGCAAGGTGAAATGAGTTACAGTTGGAGAAGTTGCAGAATATTACTGGAATGTGTGATGTGGAAATTAGCTGTGATTATTGACTGGGATATGTTTTTTTGATGCAAAGATTATGGGGAAAAGTGCATCTATAATGTGAGTAAATGTGATAATTTGTTATTGTGTTAAGCTAGATATACACACAACAATGAATTGTAACAATTAGGTTCCTACAATTATATGTAATGTGAGCTTGCTGTCTGTATTGCATATCTACAGTATTTTTGTTGGTCATTTCTCATGATTGACATTGATGAAGATAGGAGTTTTAGGTTCAGTTGGTTGTCCTTGTTGGACGTACATCTTCTTGGGTTGTGTTCATTCTAGAAATGTAGTAGATGAAAATGGCACTACATGGGTTGTTAGGTGTTGTTCTCTGTGTCAATAGATGTCGGTTCTGTTTTGCTGCTCCCCCCCCCCCTCCTCTTTATTGTTGGATGAAATTGTTTTCTTCAATAGTTTTCTGTTGGCTTTTGTCGAGTTTCCTTTTTCAATGAATGTCTTGTCTGTTGTGATTGGGGTGTATATATTGTGTCTCTCTTTCCCAACTTTTTGAGATCAATTCGTTTTATTCAGTTTTCTGTTGGCCTTCGTAGATGAGTTAATATTTTTGATTCGGTGTCTCTTCTGTTGTGGTCAGGGTGTTTGGCTAGTGTATTTGTGTTTGTACTTTGTTAGATGAATTTGTTTTAGTCAGTTTTCTGTTGGCCTTCGTAGATGAGTTAATATTTTTGATTCGGTGTCTCTTCTGTTGTGGTCAGGGTGTTTGCCTAGTGTATTTGTGTCCGTACTTTGTTAGATGAATTTGTTTTAGTCAGTTTTCTGTTGGCCATCGTAGATGAGTTAATATTTTTGATTCGGTGTCTCTTCTGTTGTGGTCAGGGTGTTTGCCTAGTGTATTTGTGTCCGTACTTTGTTAGATGAATTTGTTTTATTCAGTTTTCTGTTGGCCTTTGTAGATGAGTTAATATTTTTGATTTGGTGTCTCTTCTGTTGTGGTCAGGGTGTTTGCCTAGTGTATTTGTGTCCGTACTTTGTTAGATGAATTTGTTTTAGTCAGTTTTCTGTTGGCCATCGTAGATGAGTTAATATTTTGATTGGTGTCTCTTCTGTTGTGGTCAGGGTGTTGTCTAGTGTATTTGTGTCCGTACTTTGTTAGATGAATTTGTTTCAGTCAGTTTTCTGTTGGCCTTTGTAGATGAGTTAATATTTTTGATTCGGTGTCTCTTCTGTTGTGGTCAGGGTGTTTGCCTAGTGTATTTGTGTCCGTACTTTGTTAGATGAATTTGTTTTAGTCAGTTTTCTGTTGGCCTTTGTAGATGAGTTAATATTTTTGATTGAGTGTCTCTTCTCCTGTGGTCAGGGTGTATCTCTAGTGCATTAGTGTCCGTGCTTTGTTAGATGAATTTGTTTTAGTCAGTTTTCTGTTGGCCTTTGTAGATGAGTTAATATTTTTGATTCGCTGTCTCTTCTGTTGTGGTCAGGGTGTTTGCCTAGTGTATTTGTGTCCGTACTTTGTTAGATGAATTTGTTTTAATCAGTTTTCTGTTGGCCTTTGTAGATGAGTTAATATTTTTGATTCAGTGTCTCTTGTGCTGTGGTCAGGGTGTATGTCTAGTGTATTTGTGTCCGTACTTTGTTAGATGAATTAGTTTTAGTCAGTTTTGTCGGTGAGTTTATATAACATTGTTTGAGTTTTGATTAGGGTGCACATCTAGAGTGAGGACTCAACATCGTATTACCCCTATTATAAAGAAAGAAACAAAATGAATGGCAATTGTTTATAGTAGTCTGCCACTTGTTTTCTTGTCCTTTACATCACCTGTGGAGAAGAGGTTGTGTTCCCATCTGAAAATTGGATGTTTTGGAGGAGGATCCTGTTAAAATGGTGCAGAAAGTGAGTGTGCAACTGTGTTCTCTTTGATTTCTTGCACGGACTCAACAACTTGCAGTAACACGTTGCTCAGTGGTGTAATTAGACGTATCAGCCATCGTTTAGTTGATATGATCTGAAACAGAAAGAAAGTAACTTAAATTTACATATGGGGTAATGGGACTTTGTGGCCTCACTGTAGTGTATTTGTGTTTGTGCATTGTTAGATTAATTCGTTTTGGTCGGTTTTCTGTTTGTTTTTGTCGATGAGTTTATAGTTTTCAATCAATGTTGTGTCTGTTGTCAGAGTATTTGAGTACCTGCATGGTTAGATTAATTAGTTTTCCTCAGTTGTTCTGTCGGCTTTCTTTGGATGGTTAGATACTTTAGAATCAAAGGTTTTTCAGATGTGGTGAGGGTGTATAATTTTGTGTGTTTCTGCTCCTTCGTTTGAAAATAAATTCGTTGTACCCATTCTTCTGTTTGTTATGGGTTTATACCTTTGAATTGATGTTGTTTCTGTCTCTACTTTGTTAGGTGAATTTGTTTTATTGAATTTTCTGTTTGGTTTTGTTGATGGGTTTATATTTCTTTTGTGTTGTGATCGAGATGTATATCTTGTGTATTAGTGACTTTTTTCTTTTAGATTACTTTGTTTTATTCAGCTTTCTGTTCGCTTTTGTGGAGAGTGATATTTTTGTTTTTGTGTTCCTACATTTTGAGATAAATTCGTTTTACCCAGTTTTCTCTTTGCCATGGGTTTATATTTTACATTGTGGTCAGTTTGTATTGTGTATTTGTGGGTCTACTTTTTGAGATTAATTCGTTTTCGTGAGTTTTCTCCTTGTTTTTGTTGATGGGTTAATATTTTTGAATCGACATCATGTCTGTTGTGATCAGGGTGTATATCTAGAGTACTTGTCCCTACTTTATTAGATTAATTAGTTTTGTGTTGACTTTTTTCATGGGTTTATATTTTTGAATCAATGTCTTTTGTGTTGTCAGGGTGTATATATAATGTATTTGTGTCCCAACTTTGTTAGATGAATTCGTTTTAATCAGTTTCGTCTTTGCTTTTGTCGTTGAGTTTATGTTTTTCAGTCATTGTCATTTGTGTTGTGGTCAGGGGATTAATTTGGTTTATTGAAATTTCCGTTGGCTTTCCTTGATGAGTTTATATTTTTAATTGAGCATCTTTTCTGTTGATGACAGGTGTGTATATCTTGTGTATTTTTGGCACTACTTTTTGAGATTAATTTGTTTTACTCAGTTTTGTTTTTGCTTTTGTCCAGGGGTTTGTATTTCCGAATGAGTGTCTTTTGTGTTGTGATAGGGTTATATATCTGTTCCTAGTTTTTAACATTAATTCGTTGTACTTTTCCGATTGGTTTGTATTTCTGTCCTTACTTTGTGAGATAAATTCGTTTTAGTTGGTCTTCTGTTTGTTTTTTCTTGGTGGGTTTATGTTTTTCAATCGATGTCGTTTCTTTTGTGTTCAGGGTGTATATCTTATTGAACTTCTGCCCCTACTTTGTGAGATGAATTAGTTTTGCGCAGCTTTCTGTGGGTTTATATGTTTTAATCAGTGTCTTTTCTGTTGTGATTGGGATGGATATTTTGTGTATTTGTAACTACTTTGTGAGATTAATTCGTTTTACTCAGTTTTCTCTTTGGGTTTGTATTTCTTCAATGAATGTCGTCTGTGTTGTGATTAGAGTGTTTATGGTGCTACGTTTTGAGATGAGTTGGTTTTGCTTTTGTCCATGGGCTTGTATTTCTGAATCAACGTCTTGGGGCATACATCTTGTCTATTTGTTGCCCTACTGTGTGACATTAATTCGTTTTACTGAGTTTACTGTTTTTTTCGCTGATGGGTTGATGTTTTTTAGTCAAAGTCTTGTCTGTTGTGATTGGTGTGTATTTATGCCCCTACTTTGTGAGATTAATTAGTTTTAGTCGGTTCTTTTGTTGACTTCTGTCGATGAGGTTATATTTTCCACTCATTGTCTTTCCTGTTGTATATATGTTGTGTATTTCAGGCACTACTTTTTAAGATGAATTTGTTCTACTCAGTTTTGTTTTTGATAATATTTCCGAATCAACGTGTTTTCTGTTGTGGGTATTGTGTGTATTTCTACTTTGTTAGATATAATCGTTTCAGTCTGTTTTCCAATTGACTTCGTTTCTGTTGTGATCAGGATGTACTTCTGCTTCTACTTTGTGAGATTAATTCGTTTTATTCAGTTGGCTATTTGCTTTTGTCGACGAGTTTATACTTTCGATTCGTCTTTTCTGTTGTGAGGCTGTATATCTTATGTATTTGTGGCCCTACTTTCTGAGATTAATTTGTTTTAGTCTGTTTTTTTTTTGTTTTATTTTGTTTTTTGTTTGGTGTTTGTTTTTTTTTTTTTTTTTTTTTTTGATAAGGTTATATTTTCACTCATTGTCGTTCCTGTTGTATATATGTAGTGTATTTTGGGCACTACTTTTTAAGATGAATTTGTTCTATTCAGTTTTATTTTGATTTTGCCCATGGGTTTATATTTCCGAATCAACGTGTTTTCTGTTGTGGGTATCTTGTGTATTTCTGTCACTACTTTGTTAGATATAATCGTTTCAGTGTGTTTTCTCCTTACTATTGTCGATGGGTCTGTTTTCCAATTGACGTCGTTTCCGTTGTGATCAGGGTGTACTTCTGCATCTACTTTGTGAGATGAATTCGTTTTATTCAGTTGCCTATTCGCTTTTGTTGACGAGTTTATACTTTTGATTAGTCTTTTCTGTTATGAGGTTGTATATCTTATGTATTTGTAAGATTAATTGGTTTTCTTCAGTTTACCGTTCATTTTTGTTGATATATGTATATTTTTGAATGAACATCGTTTCTGTTATGATTGGGGTGTATGTCTCGTGTTCTACTTTCAGAGAATAATTGGTTTTACTCAGTTTTGTTGATGAGGTTATGTTTTTGAATCAACGTTGTTCCTGTTGCAGTATATCTTGTGTATTTGTGGCAAGTTCCTGTTCACTTTTCTTGATGAGTTGATATTTTAGATTCAGCGTCTTTTCTGTTCATGTGAGGGTGTGTATGTTGTGTATTTCTGGCACAACTTTTTGCTTTTGTCCATATATTTCCGAATCAACGTCTTTTCTCTTGTGATTGGGGTGTATATCTAGCGTATTTGTGTTCCTACCTTGTTAGATTAATTCGTTTTCTTCACTTTTGTCTTTGCTTTTGTTGATGAGTTTATATTTTTCAAGGATTGTGTGTTCTGTTGCGATGAGGATCATAATTGGTAATGTTAGCGATATTTGCTTTGTTGTTTGCTTCCATTCATTGTTTCGGAGGAAAGCTTTATGATTTATTGTTGTGTGTGTAACTATGTTTTGTGAAATGACAGCTGCAATAGCAGTTATTACGAGAATTGTATGTATTGTTTTGTGATACCATATTTACTCGCGTAATAGACGCTGTCGCGTAGTGTACGCACCGCAATTGTTGCCAGTAATATGTAGAACGAAAGAATCGTCGCGTAATGTTAGTACTGGTTAATGTATTAATTAATGTCGATTCTCGTGTTGTTTGCTGGATTTATTGTCTGTAATTATTGTTTTGCTTTATAATGAATCGTAAATATGCAAATTTGAGGGTTAAAATTATTAAATTTGCACAAACTGACGGAAATAGGGAATAGAAACAGGCACTTTTGTCATTTTCAATAGTTGTAGTGTGTGCGATGTCGAAACTAGTTGTGATTGTTAGATAATTGTCATTTTGTTGCGCCGTTACCATTGTAGACGTTTAATTGAGAGATCATGACGTAAATTGCGTCTATTACTTGAGTGAATATGGTATTGTGTGTTATCTTGCAAGGCAAAGTCGAGATTTGGAAGAGTGGAGCGCGTGTTTGCGCAAGTTACGATAAAATTACGTATAGATCGCATTGGAACTTTGCTTTGCAGGGTATACACGAAAATAACACGCAAAATAAAGGTATGTTGTCTTTTCTTTTCAGGTTTATTGTTGTATAAATTGTTGGTTTAATAATAAAAATATGTTGTGTAAATTATGTTTTCTGCGTTATTCCTTCCTATATATTGTTTTCTGGTTGTTTTCATGTGTATATCTTTATTTTGCGTGTTTTGTCATGTATAATATGTAAGGGTTTTTTTTTTTGTTCTAAGTCTTTAAGATGTATTATTTGTTGTGTATATTCTTTATGTATAGTGTTTGTATATGTTTTCCTTGTGTAATATCTCTGTATGTTTAGTTCTTTGTTTTTTTCTTGAATAAATTCTAAGTTAAACCTTATATGTCTTGTATTTTCTAGAAAAAATTTGAATTTGCCCACTTCCTGTTACTTGGTTTGAACCAAAACTTTTTCCCGCCAAAATACTTAATATATACACGGGTTATCCAGCTTTTATACCTCCTCCTTTTTATATTTATATAAGTCCTAGCGCTTGTACTGTACTGATGACGTCAGATATCTAGGTCCCGTTTATATAGGCAGAGGTGGCTCGCTCAAATGGAGAGAAAAGGAACTAGAAAAGTTCCTTTTCTCTCCACTTGAGCGAGCCACCTCTCGCCTATACAAACGGAACCTAGATATCTGACGTCATCAGTACAGTACAAGCGCCAGAACTTTTGAAAAAAAAATTTCCCTCGCCAAATTATTAGACGCTCGTTTATTTTGTAACATAACATATACATTATTGAAATAGCACAAGTTAAAGCACTTTGAAAGCAAGATAAACATTGAAAAAATAATATTTGTTAAAAAATATTTTAAAAACAATTATTTTGAAAGGATATTTTGAAAATAACATTAGAAATAGTTTTGAAGTAACATGTTTAAAAAGATGGTTTTAAAATATAGTTATGAACAAATTGTTCAAAAGCTTGAAAAATGTTTTTAAAATAATATTTTTGTAACAAATATTTTCAAAATAATTGTTTACAAATGATATTAAAAAAATATAATTTGTAAACAATTATTTCAAAAATATTGTTTTCAAAACATTATTTTCAAAATATTTTTCAAGCTTTTGAACAATTTGTTCATAACTATATTTTAAAACCATCTGTTTAAACATGTTACTTCAAAACTATTTCTGTTATTTTCAAAATATCCTTTCAAAATAATTGTTTTTAAAATATTTTTTAACAAATATTATTTTTTCAATGTTTATCTTGCTTTCAAAGTGCTTTAACTTCTGCTATTTCAATAATGTATATGTTATGTTACAAAATAAACGTGCGTCTAATAATTTGGCCAGGGAAATTTTATGTATATACAGAATATTTGAGAAGAAATAGTAAATATTTTAGGAGGTGATAGTATGGACTGCTCTGAGTAAAAAAGTTGATATGAACATGTGTCCAATTTTGATTGGATACAGAGATACAACTGTTAGAATGTAACCCAAGAAAATGTTAAACAAACAAAAATGATCACGTTCCATGTATTGCTCGTTTCCAGCTGCTATGGACTTACTTATCAATTATCATTTTTGTTTCGAAGGCCAAGTTATGAAGTAATGCTCTAATTTACATAATTAAAAGTTTTCAACTGTAATTGTGATTGCTTGGACAATTCTAAAGTATCATTTAAGCATGCCACACGTATTTACAGATGATGAGTATGCCAATATGGAATATATTTTGTAATGGAAACCCATATGCAAAATATACCATACAGGCATAATCAGCATTTGTAAATACATGCAGTATGCCTAAACGATACAGTAGAATTGACCAGCAAATCACAATCACAGTTGAAAAATTCAATTATGTAAACCAAAGCACAACTTCATAACTTCATCTTCGAAACAAAAATGACAATAGATAAACAAGCCCATAGCAACAGGAGTAAGCAACACACGAAAAGAAAGTGCATTGAACATGATCATTTTCCTTTGCTTAACACCTTCTTGGATTACATTCCAACAGCTGTACCTCTGTACCCAATCAAAATTGAACACATGTTCATATCAACTTTTTTACTCAGAGCAGTCCATACTATCACCCCCTAAAATATTTACTATTCCTCCTCAAACACTCTGTATATACATGCACAGACATAGACAACAGCAGAGAACACTGATGGACTGTATACGAACTTCCGGATAGTCCGCATACAACCCACCATAGCTCTCCACTGTTGCCTACATCGTGCAAAATGGGAAGGAAGATGTAGACAACAGCAGAAAACCCTGATGGACTGTACATGGACTTCCGGATAGTCCACATACAGCCCACCAGGGTTCTCCACTGTTGCCTACACCAGGAAAACGGAAAACAAAAATTTTCAAAGTCCAACAGGTATAGACGACAGCGGAGAACCCCGATGAATTGCACAGGGACTGTCGCATAGTCCAAGTACAATCCACCAGAGCTCTCCGCTGCCACCTATACCTGCAGGATTTTGAAAATTTTTTAAGAGTCAGGTACAGCTTACAACAGTAAAATTTTCGAAATATTCAACACTTATTTTCCTCCATTCCTGTATCTTGCACGATAATGAAAATTATGTGTAAAACACTGTAATTCTGCTTGATGAAAAAAATTTTCTTTTTTAAATCATAAGTCTTATTTATTTCAATATTTCTTGGATTATTTACAAATTTCTTCACTTATTTCAATATTTCTTTCATTATTTATATACTTCTGTAATTATTGAAATATTTCTGCAATTATTTTAATATTACTCCAATTATTTCAATATTCCTGTAATTATTTTTATATTTCCGTATTTATTTCAATATTTCTCCAATTATTTTTATATTTCTGTGATTATTTAAATATTTCCCCAATTATTTTTATATTTCTGTAATTATTTTAACATTTCTCCAATTATTTTTATATTTCTCCAATTATTTCAATATTTATGTAATTCTTTTAATATTTTTCCAATTATTTTTATATTTCTCCAATTATTTACATATTTCTCCAATTATTTTTTTCTCCAATTATTTCAATATTTCTGTAATTATTTCAATATTTCTCCAATTATTTTTTTATTTCTCCAATTATTTTAATATTTCTGTAATTCTCCAATTATTTTTATATTTCTCCAATTATTTCAATATTTCTGTACTTAATTTAATATTTCTCCAATTATTTTCATATTTATGTAATTATTTCAATATTTCTCCAATTATTTTCATATTTCTCCAATTATTTTCATATTTCTCCAATTATTTTAATATTTATCCAATTATTTTTTTTTCTCCAATTATTTTTTTATTTCTCCAATTATTTTTATATTTCTCCAATCATTTAAATATTTATGTCATTATTTTAATATTTCTCTAATTATTTTTATATTTCTCCAATTATTTACATATTTATGTAATTATTTCAATATTTCTCCAATTATTTTTATATTTCTCTAATTATTTCAATATTTCTTTAATTATTTATATATTTCTGTAATTATTTCAATATTTCTTTCATTATTTCTATATTTCTCCAATTATTTAAATATTTCTTCAATTATTTTAATATTTCCGTAATTATTTTCATATTTCCGTAATTATTTCAATATTTCTTCAATTTTTCTGTGTTTATTTTTATATTTCTTCAATTGTTTCATTATTTCTTGAATTCTTTAAATATATCTTCAATTGTTTAAATATTTCTTCCATTTTTTTATATTTACTTTATTTATTTATTTCTTTATTTATTTATTTATTTATTCATTCAATAATTTTTTTCTTCGTGCTTTTATTTATTTTTTTTTTTCCATTTCTGATAACTAAGTTTTTTTTAAACCGTCGAAATATTTTTTTCACATAGCAGGACAGTGTTTACACATACTAATTTTCATTATTGTACAAGATACAGTCATTAAGGAAACACGTGTTCAAAATTTCCAAAATTTTAATCCTGTAAGCTGTACCTAACCCCTTAAGTCCCACAGATGTAGACCACAGTAGAGAACTCTGATGGATCCCACATGGACCTCCGGATAGTCCATGCAGAATCCACCACAGCTCTCCACTGCAGCCTACATCGGCAGAACATAAGGAATAGAATCAAAGTCCCACTGATATAGAAAACAGCGGAGAACTCTGATCAATTCCACACGGACTTCCGCTTAGTCCATGTAGAATCCACCAAAGTTCTCTGCTGCCGCCTATACTGGCAGGACTCAGACTCTGGATAAGACAGGTAAGGTGGGGAAGGGCAGGCCTACACTACTCTACAAACACATGCAACTACAATCATGCTGTTACTACATACATCATGCAAATGAAGTCACTACACTTCAACGAAGCACAATCCTAACACTATTCAAACCTAAAAGACCCTATAACAAAGCTGCTGAATAAGATTGGCAAACTGCAACAATAGAAAGCAATGCCCTAGCATCATTGCTGCTTTTCTATACATCCTACAACTGCCATATCACATGAAACACCGTCCTATTTCACGATACAACAATGACTATTCAACAATACACCAGAGGACGACAACAACAATACCAATAAACGCAGGAATATCGTCAAAACCAGCAACACCAAACAAATTAAATAGAAGACTGAAAAATATCAATTTCACAATACTAAGTGAAAAACTGCATAACAGAGGACTGTCGAGAAGACAATTCCAAAAAGTACATGATAAATATCACATCAATAAACTATCCTATGGCACCAAACAACTGAAATCAATACAAGACCATAAACTCAATTGTGCGACCTGTACTCCTAACAGCAATAATGCAACTAAAATCCATCCATCAAGTACCTAATGAACTTACAGATGGATAATACTATTTTTTAAGGAGTAAAATCCTTCAAATACTTGGGATCAATAGTAAACGACGAAAACAATATCATGGAAGAAATAAACAGTAGAATTGTTATGGCAAATTCAGCATACTTTGCAAATCTCAACCTATTCAAAAGCAAATACGCATCCAAACAAGAAAAATTAAGACTGTATTTTACAGTAATAAGACCAATTGTAACATATGCAAGTGAAATCTGGACCCTAACTGAATTGTCTAAGCAAAAGCTCCTGGTTTTTGAAAGCAAAATATTACGAAGGATATTTGGCCCAATAAAAGATGCTAACGATGAGTGGAGAATTATAAATAATAAAGAGTTTAATATTTCAATACAAAACCAAGACATAGTAAACTATATCAAAGCGCACAGGATGGCATGGTTTGGCCATATCAATCATATCTACGGAGGAAAGACAGTTAAGAAAATATATAAATGGAACCCCATCAGTAAAAGAGCAAAAAGAAGACCAAAAAGTAGATGGAAGGAAAACATAACCAACAATTTGAAAATAATGAATGTAAAGAATTGGCCAAATCTTGTTCATAACAGAAACTAATGGCGTAAATTTATTGAGAAGGTCAAAACTTCGACGAAGTTGTAGCACCTACTGAACAAGAAGAAGAAGAAGAAGTACCTAATGATTACTGATAACATCAATAAAACATCACAATTCAAAGACAAAGTCCAACTAGCAAAACAATGACAAGTAATATGCTAAATGTTTCACTTAAAGCAATACATTTTTCAAATTAGACAAATGAAGACTAAGTTCCATCTATTCAAAACCATTATAGAAATAATAATTCAACAACATAAAGTAATTATCAAAATTGCAATTCACATGCACAAGCCAGCTATCAATGTCACAAATTACAATCCTGACACCACAAACCAATGTTTCAGGTCCACCATTGCACCCAAAAGGTATTAAAATCATCAACCACCTTCTAAGAAATGCTTATGAAGAAACAAATACCATAGAGGACAACAACATTACCAATAAATGCTGAAATATGGTCAGAAACCATTTGTACCATAGGAATTAAACAGATTATTGTCAATAGAAGACTCAAATAGACAAACACACTTCATACCAGTATTCAAGTGAAAAATATCTATAGATTCACAAATCGAACTGAAACCCTGACCAAGTTACTACGTGAGCGCTGGCTGTCTTGGGGAGGAGCAAGTGAGAAAGCACGGGAGGAAGGGAGAGAGCATTATGCACTATGTACTTGCAGGTCCACTCACAGTTTGCCAAACCTGCTAACAAAAGCATTAAAAGGTTGACTAGTTGCCTGCAATGCTAGCATTATGGAACCTTCCAAGCCGACAGTCGAGGCAAAAATGAAGAATCCGTTATTGTGGTAATACTGGAGAGTGGTTCTTCTATTGGTCGCGATGCCCACACACACCCTCTCAGATATTTACGTGATGATTGGTGACTGAATGCCGAGGAGCGAGGGAGAGAGAAGAACGAAAGAGAGAGATTCCAGAAGTTGGCGTGTTTTACGGGGTTTCACTTGAAGTTGTCAAACTATAGTTCGCACCAAAGACCAAACCTACAGATTCAATAATCACGAATCATGACCTAAACAATAATATTTCTCAAATGAACCTTTATAAACAATACCAAGTCAAAACATACATACATACATACATACATACATACACACACACACATACATACATACATACACACATACATACATACATACACATACATACACATACATACACACATACATACATACACACATACATACATATACACATACATACACACATACATACACACACATACACACATACATACACACACATACATACATACACACACATACATACATACATACACACATACATACACACACATACATACATACATACATATATACATACACACATATATACATACACACATACATATATACATACACACATACATATATACATACACACATACATATATACATACACACATATACATATACACATACACACATACATACACACACATACATACATACATACATATATACATACACACATATATACATACACACATACATATATACATACACACATACATATATACATACACACATACATATATACATACACACATATACATATACACATACACACATACATACATACATACATACATACACATACACACATACATACATACACACACATACATACATACATACATACATACATACATACATACATACATACATACATACATACATACATACATACACACACACACATACATACATACACTCACACATACATACATACGTACATACATACATACACACACACATACACACACACATACATACATACACACATACATACATACATACATACATACACTCACACATACATACATACGTACATACATACATACATACATACATACACACACACATACATACATACGTACATACATACATACACACACACACATACATACATACATACACACATACATACATACATACACTCACACATACATACATACGTACATACATACATACATACACACACACACACACACATACATACATACACACATACATACATACATACATACATACATACATACATACATACATACAGAAATTAACTGCATAACAGAGCAACATCAACAAGACAATTCCAAATTTATACCATTTACAACAAGTAAATGATAAATATTATGTCAATTAACGATCCTATGCCCACCAAACAATTGATGTCAATAGAAGACAACAAACTCAATTGTGCAACCTGTACTCCTAACAGCAATAATGCAACTAAAAGCCATCTATCAAGTAACGAATACTGATAACTTCAATAAAACACCAAAATTCTAACATTAAGTGCACCTAATGAACAAAACACAAGTAATACACAAAATGTATCACTCAAAACAATCTATTATTTAAATTAAAGAAACAAAGGGCACTTTCAGCTATTCAAAAACAATTATAGAAATAGTAATTCAAGAAGAACACAAAACCATGAACAAGGGGCTAATACTTGCATTACACAGCAAGCAAATAATTTTAAAAGTGTAGAATGATAATAAAAATCAAACAATAGACATAATGAAGTAATTGCAAAGTCTCTACTCCAACCAAGTATCAACATAGTGAATTACAATGCTGGCACCAAAAGCCAATATTGCATCCAAAACATACTGGCGGCATCATCATCATTCGCCTTCTAACAAAAGGTTTATGAAGAAACAAATACCAATAAGCGCAGAAATATCCTCAAAACCAGCAACACCAAAGCAATAAAAAAGATTACTCTCAATAGAAGACTCAAAAATATCCAATTCACACCAAGGACCAACCTAGACACTCAATAATTACCTATCAATTATAGCCTAAATCATAACAATGTATCTCAAATCAACCTCTACAAACAATACAGTACTAAGTGAAAATAGACGTAGCTATAAACTGCTTAACCACCAGCACACGCACATTATTTTATAGCGGTAGCACACGCGTTGGGTATTTTTTTACCCAAAAAAAATAAATAAAGTCTTACTAACAAGAAAATATAATTAATACTGAAATGCTATAATTTTATAATTGTTAGGAATATTTTAAAGTAATTTCAACACTTGTTTTTAATTTAACAATTAATCATATGAATACTAACTTTGAGTGAAAGTCTTCCACAAAAAAAAAACACCACAATATTACCGGTATATTTTTTATCTCAGTGCTAACACAAATGTAAAAATTAAAGAAAAAGTATTTAAGTATGGGCGTCACTCGTCCACTCACTCACTCACTCACTCTCACCACTTCCGGTATCAGCGCACTCCTCACAAAAAGGCACCGAATGTTCTTTACAAATCTTGTTGCACCTATGGCATGAAGTATTAGTTTTACGATCCTTCTTCCTAGGACATACCTCACTTCCACTTGAGGACATCTTCATTCGTTTCTGTGTTGGTTGGGTTAGTTCCTCCACACCATTCATTCTTCCAATAGTGGATCTGATTTCCAAAGGCAAATTCTTCAATGTCAACCGATGAGCCAAATGATTTTTCACCAATCCAAGAGCCAGTTCCTTCAGAAATGACCGGCGAATGATTGGTCCTTGTAAAGTAGCATTGTTAGTTTTATAAATAACTTAAGAATTAATTGCTGTGATTTTGAGAAGACCAAAAAACACAGTAAGTGGCCAACATCAGGATTTCCTGGACACACTATATATACCGCATAGTTCATCCACTACATCAATTCCTCCTTTAGTAGCATTGTAAAACATTATTATTTCCGGTTTCTTTTCCTCTCTGGTGTCTGGGTCAATTGCATCATCATAATGCATAGTGGAAGCTACTAGAACAACTTTTCTTGGCTTTGGAACATAGGAAGTGAGAGTCAGTCTATCTTGGAATCCAAAAATACTGGAAAATTGTTCACGCCTTTTCTGCACAAATTCGGGAAGAATTTCACGTTTATTTAGTCTTACAGTTCCAACACATGTTAAGTTGTGATCACTGAGAAGTTCTTTGGCAAGTGGCACACTCATAAACCAGTTATCAAACATAACATTTCTTCCGGTTCCACTAATAGGACTAATCAGTCTTTTGACCACATCAGATGGAGAATTTGATTGACAGTATTGGCCTTCTGGTTGCATACCACAGTATATTTCCAAATTCAAAACACAGAAAGTGCGGGAATCAGCTAGTCCAAATACTTTTATGCCATATTGGGCTGGTTTGCTTTTGATAAGCTGTCCGAATAAGCAGTGTCCCCGGAAGGGCTCCAATCTCTCATTCGATGGTGCAATATTCAGCAACTGTGTAACTTTTCTGGAAGTTCTTTATGATAGAGTCAAACACACTTCTTATTGGAGCGAGTCTATCAGTCGCTTTTCTAATTTCCCTTGCAGTAATGTCGTCAAAACAAAGGCACCGCAAAAGAAAGAAGAATCTGTTTATTCCCATTGTTGCTGGAAACAAAGGAATTCCTGTTCCATCAGTTGTCCACAAATCTTTAGCGTTAAGTTTAGCTGACCTCAGTGCACCAGCAAAATATAACAGACCAAAAAGTTCTTTTATCTCAGTCTGATCAGTTATCGAAACATCACGTTCGCAAACGAAGTTGTTCTGGATAGATCTGATGTAAATATTTGTGTACTTGAAAATATCATCTATGATGTTATCATCTATTAGACACAACCAGGTATCTAGTGGTAACTTTGCTTGGCGAGCTTGTCCCTTACAGCCCGGAAGGTGAGTAACTATATTGCACGCTCTGGTCTTAACATTTCGAGGTGGCACACTCTTCCTCCGGGAAGTTCCGTCTTTACCTTTGTAAGTAGTAAACTGAGATAGTGGAGCATTGTCGTCACAGTCATCATCACTACTATCTGCTTCCTGTTCCTGTTCTGTATCGGTATTATGTTCACTTTCCGAAATATGATCACCTTCATCTTCCGATTCACCTTGAATAATTTCTTGTTCGTCCTCTTCATCCAACCAGCCTACTATTTGACGACTTTGTCATTTTAGACCCTAAGTCCATTTTGAAATGCAAAATACAAATGGAACACTATCAAAATTATTCCCTACTACTGCTCCTTAAGCACACACCGGTCTTTATATAAATATGTGTAAACTTGTGCAACCACAAGAAAACTAAATCAATCATACGTACAACAATGCACAAAGATCTGAAAGAAAGATACTGAAAACGCGAGATGAATTTAAAATTGATGGACAGTGTTGCCAACAAATAAAATAACGCCTGGGTATTTTTTACACCAGCGCCTGTGCTTACGGGTTAACAGAGGACTGTCGACAAGATTATCCTAATATTATACCATTTACAACAAGTAAATGATAAATATTACATCAATAAACCATCCTATGCCACAGAACAATTCAAACCAATAGAAGACAATACAGTCAATTGTGCAATCTGTAACCCACTCCTAACAGCAATAATGAAATTTAAATCCATCCAGTAATGAATACCGGTACTGATAACTTCAATAAAACACCAAAATTCAAAGATAAAGTGCAACTAGTAAAACAATGACAAGTAATACACTAAATGTTGTCTATCACTTAAACCAATAAATTCTTCAAATTACAGAAAATAACACTACCTTCATCGACTGAAAAACAATTATACAAATAATATTTCAATAACAACAGACAACCATGTACAAGCCAACTATCAATGCAACAATTTACAAACCTGGCACCAAAATTGATTGCCTTCTAACAAAGGCTTATGAAGAAACAAATACCACATAACAATACCAATAAATGCAGAAATGTTGTCAAAACCATCAATACCCAAGGAATAAAACAAATTTTTGTCAATAGAAGACTCAAAAAGACAAACACACTTCATATTCAACTGAAAAAATCTTATTCACACCCGAGAGCAAACCTACACATTCAATAATCACGAATCATGCCCTATCTCAAATCAACCTTTACAAACAATACAACAGTGAAAATAGACCTACAAACAGCAATAAACTGCATAACAGAGGACAGTGTTTCCATTACAAAGCCCCCTACACAAAATATACCATATCAGCACTATCAGCATTTGTAAATACGTACGCCATGCCTAAATGATACAGTGCACTTGTCCAACAAATCACAATCACAGTTCAAAAATTCAATTATGTAAACTAAAGCACTACTTCATTACTTCACCTTCAAAACAAAAATGACAATTGATAAATAAACCTCCATCTCTCTACCCAGTCAAAATTGTACACATGTTTACATCTACGTTTTTACTCACAACAGTCCACCATCACCCCCTAAAATATTTACTGTTCCTCCTCAAACACTCTCTATATACATCCACCGACATACACGACAGGGGAAAACCCTGGTGGAGGTTGCATGGGTTCCGGATAGTCCATGCAACCTCCACCAGGGTTCTCCCCTGTCGCCTATGCCAGCAGAACACAAGGGAAGATGTAGACAACAACAGAGAACTCTCATGGACTGTATACGAACTTCCGGAAAGTTCGTATACAACCCACCAGAGCTCTCCACTGTTGCCTACATCAGGAAAAAAACAAGGGAAGATGTACACAACAGCAAGAACTCTGCCGGATTGCATATGAACTCCCGGATAGTTCATATACAACCCACCAGAGGTCTCCACTGCCGCCTACATCAGGAACAAAACATGAGAAGATGTACAAACAACAGCAAGAACTCTGCCAAATTGCATATGAACTCCCGGATAGTTCATATACAACCCACCAGAGGTCTCCACTGCCGCCTACATCAGGAACAAAACATGAGAAGATGTACACAACAGCAAGAACTCTGCCGGATTGCATATGAACTCCCGGATAGTTCATATACAACCCACCAGAGGTCTCCACTGCCGCCTACATCAGGAACAAAACATGAGAAGATGTACACAACAGCAAGAACTCTGCCGGATTGCATATGAACTCCCGGATAGTCCATATACAACCCACCAGAGGTCTCCAATGCCTATACCACAGGAAGGCATGACAAATTTTCAAAGTCCCACAAATAAACAATTAAAACGGAGAACACTATGGATTGCACAGGGACTGTCGCATAGTCCAAGTACAACCCACCAGAGCTCTCCACTGCTGCCTATACCTGCACAACTTTCAAAATTTTTAAGTCTCACAGATTTAGACCACAGTAGAGAAGTGTGATGGATCCCACATGGACTTCCAGATAGTCCATGTGGATTCCACCACAGGTCTCCACTGCATTCTACATCAGCAAAACACAAGGAATAGAATCAAAGTCCCACTGATAATGATTTACCATTTTTTCCTAATACATCTTACTACAGAAAATATTTCAACATTTTCGCCTATATCACATCATCAGATATTCAAACCTTGTAACGATATCTCAAACCTAAGTCCAATATAGTTCACTGTGATAAACATAACAATAAATTACAATAATTAAAATCATGAGTTATATGTAATGAGTACACAGAGAAGCCACAACAACAACACATCATCACACACTTCAACACACACACAATATAATGCAGTCAAACTTTTCATCTCTTTAAATACTAACATGAATCGATCTTCACATAAGTTCATCACACATACACACTGGTGGCAAGGGAAGAAAAATGAACAATCCGATATAATCATGAATTATACACCTTATACAACTATATAGCTTTGCCAACTTTCATACGGATCAGGAGAACTTTAGGAGGGGCAATATGCAGGAAAAAGACCTGTTGGAACACCTCGGAATAGATGGGAGGATATGGTTCAAAAAGATACTACCAGTTTCCTGCAATTGCAGAACTGGAAGGTGGCAGCAAGGGATAGAGAAGAATGGAGAAGAAGAATTGCAGAGTCCATGGCCCGAAAATGGGCCAAACAGCCATGTTACTCACTGATTACAAATCCAAAATGACTAACATCAAATTGGCATACTTTAAAACATATCAATATCAATCAACACTGCGCTCATCTCACACGTACATAATACAAGTCAACAATCATCTCATAAACAATCATACATACATACATACATACAACATTCCAACAAAACAAATTGTATTGCATTCAAAAACATACATTATTACAACATTGTAACTATTAATTACATCAGCAATACTTGCATAAAATTCACGTCAACTGTATCACATATACATAAATACAAACTTTTTCTATTTCATCCATTTTATACAAACACAAAATATGTAACATCATTTGTATGTATTTTTTTTTTTTTTTTTTTTTTTTTTACACATTACATTTTCGGCAAGTCAGTAAAAATCATATACAAATCAGTCTTGCAACGATATTACACTCTCATTACATATAACTCATGATTTTCATTATTCTAATTTTTGTTATGTTTATCACACTCAACTATATTGGACTTATATTTTAGATATCGTCCTACAGGCGAAAACATTCATATATTTTCTTTTGTGAGATTTATTACCAAATATTAATTTGGAAAAAATGATAAATCATATGTTTCAGAAACTTTAAATAGATTTATAAACAGCGGACAACTCTGATGAGTTCCACTCAGACTTCCGCTTAGTCCATGTAGAATCCACCAAAGCTCTCCGCTGCCACCTATACCAGCAGGACTTAGACTCTGGACAAGGCAGGTAACATAGGAAAGAGCAATAAACATGATCGAACAACCACAATCTGTTCTACAACACAACATTCCTGGGCTCAAAATGTTCTCTTATACACTAATCTATAAACACATGCAAAAACTACAATCAGACTATGTTAGTACATACATCATGCAAATGCAAAGTCACTACAAGTCAAAATGTCCAATGTCCAATGTCCAATGTCCATTATATAAAAAAAATCCTATAAGGAACCTGCTCAATGTGTTTGGCAAACTGCAAAAAGTCGTTACTGCTTTTCTATGCCACCCATACGCATCCTACAACTGTCATATCGCATACCGCATGCAATGGCGTCCTATTCTTATTCCATGATGCAACAATGAATATGAATCACCAAACCTATTTCAACCATCAATTGCCGTCTCAGAAATGCCTATCAACAAACAAATACCGCAGGACGACAACAACAATACGAATAAATGCAGAAATATGGATAAAACACATTTCTATCAAGAGAAGATTCAAACGGACAAAACCCCTTGGTATTCAAGTGAAACACATCTAATTCACACAAACGAGCAAGCCAATTATAGCCTAAATAATAACAATGTACTATTTCAAATGAACTTCTACTGTATGAACAATACTCAGTGAAAATAGACCTACAAACATCAATAAACTGCATTACAGAGAACAGGATTTAAAGTGTGCTCATTCCGATTACGGGGCCTCGGATGAGTCCCGTATCGTTATTTTTCGTCACTACCTCCCCTACACAAAATGTACCATATCACCATTATCAGCATTTGTAAATACATGCATCATGCCTGAACGATATAGTACACTTGCCCAACAAATCACAATCACAGTTCAAAAATTCTATTATGTAAACTAAAGCACTACTTCATTACTTCACCTTCAAAACAAAAATGACAATCGATAACTAAAGCTCCATTTCTCTACCCAGTCACATTGGACACATGTTTATATCAACTTTTTTACTCACAACAGTCCATACCATCACCCCCTCAAATATTTACTGTTCCTCCTCAAACACTCTCTATATACATCCACGGACATACACAACAGGGGAAAACCCTGGTGGAGGTTCCATGAATTCCGGATAGTCCATGCAACCTTCACCAGGGTTCCCCCTATCGCCTATGCCAGCAGAACACAAGGGAAGATGTAGATAACAACAGAGAACTCTGATGGACTGTATACGAACTTCCGGAAAGTTCGTATACAACCCACCAGAGCTCTCCACTGTTGCCTACATCAGGAACAAAACAAGGGAAGATGTACACAACAGCAAGAACTCTAATGGATTGCATATGAACTCCCGGATAGTCCATATACAACCCACCAGAGGTCTCCACTGCTGCCTACACCACAGGAAGGCATGACAAATTTTCAAAGTCCCACATGTATAAACAACAACAGAGAACACTAGTGGATTGCACAGGGACTGTCGCGTAGTCCAAGTACAACCCACCAGAGCTCTCCACTGCTGCCTATACCTGCACAACTTTCAAAATTTTTAAGTCTCACAGATTTAGACCACAGTAGAGAACTGTGATGGATCCCACATGGACTTCCGGATAGTTCATGTAGAATCCACCAAAGCTCTCTGCTGCCACCTATACCAGCAGGACTCAGATTCTGGACAAGGCAGGTAACATAGGAAAGAGCAATAAATATGATGGAACAACCACAATCTGTTCTACAACACAACATTCTAGGGCTCAAAATGTTCTCTCATACACTAATCTACAAACACTTGCAACAACTACAATCAAATGCAAAGTCACTACAAGTCAAAATGTCCAATGTCCATAATATAAAAAAAATCCTATAAGGAACCTGCTCAATGTGTTTGGCAAACTGCAAAACGTCGTTACTGCTTTTCTATGCCACCCATACGCTTCCTACAACTGTCATATCGCATACCGCATGCAATAGCATCCTATTATTATTCCATGATACAACAATGAATATGCATCACCAACCCTATTTCAACCATCAATTGCGGTCTAAGAAATGTCTATCAGCAAACAAATACCGCAGGACAACAACAATATGAATAAATGCACATTTCTGTCAAGAGAAGATTCAAACAGACAAAACCCCTCGGTATTCAAGTGCAACACATCTAATTCACACCAACGAGCAAACCAATCATAGCTAAATAATAACAATGTACTATCTCAAATGAACCTCTATGAACAATACTCAGTGAAAATAGACCTACAAACAACAATCAACTGCGTAAAAGAGCAACATTGACAACACATTTCCAAATTTATACCTATGCCACCCTAAAAATTTCAATCAATAGAAGACAATAAACAAACAATAACGAAACTAAAACCCACCTATGAAATAATAAAGACTGATATAAATTCAAACTACCAAAGAATAACAATCCACAAAATGTATCACTCAAACCAATAAATTACTGAAATTACACACATAAAGACTAGGTACTTTCATCCATTGGAAAACATAGGCGGAGTTATTGTCTCAACTCTTCTTTTTCTATTATCGTTAGAAAATATTGAATTCAAAAGATCTTTTTGCTTTTGTTTAGCATTAAGTTTCTTTGCTTCAATTCATGAATTAATGTCTTCAGATCATGTGTCTGGACTACAATAAGCATATTTATTTTTCATTTCTGAATTTATAAGAATTTCTATTCTTCATTTGAGGAATGGAAGCAGTGTAATGTTTCTTTTGTAAGAGCCTGTACTCATGTGATCAGGCCATCACTTGGAGAAACATGAATAATATACTGCACAACAATGCCGAAAAAAGAAAAGTCATCGTAGTATTATGTGTAAACTTTAAGACTAGACTGAATAAAAAAAATTAGAGTTTATATTTCATAAATCTTCAGGAATGTAAACTTCATATAAAATAAAATTTCTGTTAACACTATTATGTAGTTTTATTGATGTGCGCATATCTTTCTGTAAGAGAGAGAAAAAGAGGAAGAACTGTTTTAAGTTATCCTCCATTACAATTTGTAGTAGACCTACAGTTCAAGTCTTATATAACTCGGTCCGAAACATTGTGGATGTGGATATAACACTGTAAGAAACATGCCCTCGAAAATACCTTTAAATGATCATATTCCGATATACTGTACCACGGTCAAGCTATAATGGGGGGGAAGAGGTAAATTATTTCTCCGATAACCCTGTTACATGAGAATTCTATGGTTTTCTTTTGCCCCCCCCCCCCAAAGGAAACATCTCTCTCTCTCTCTCTCTCTCTCCCCCTCTCTCTCTCTCTCTCTCTCTCTCTCTCCGCCTATGGAAATAATAATTCATAATAATTCTAGAAGAACACAAAACTATTGTCACAATAGCACATCACATGTACAAGGAGCTGATACTAGCATTGCATAGCAAGCAAACACATGTACAAGTGTACAACTACAATAAAAATTAAACAATACACATCAGACACCAGCACCTGATAAAATAATTACAACCTGCATACTCCAACCAACTATCAACTTCATAAATTACAATCCTGACATCTGAGGTCCACCATTGCATCCGAAAAAATTTCTCCACGAAAATAAACCCTATAATATCATATCATGTATCTGCAGACTTCACTCGAATTTTTTAAGCTCAGTCGATAATGCAGCTCTTTCAATATTATGTAAACTTACTTACTGTCGAAACCCACGAAACAAAACTACCCTCAGAACGAATCTAACAACTTTTCAGCAGCAGTATGACGCTATTGCAGTTGCCCAAGTGTCACTATAGCATAGTCAACTATTATTCAACACTACAACACCATGGCAATGTACTAAATCTCACTAAGAAACCTTCAAAATATTCATCCAAAATTTTCGTCCCTATTAGGCAACTCAGAAACACCTTCACATTTCTCAAAGTCCTGCCATGAATTTCATAATCATTATTCAACACCAAACACCGTATTACACTTGTCCAAGTGATAGTGTAATCAAAATTTTCGATGCTATGTAACGTTGCAACATCATATGCTGTGAATATGCAGCTCAATACACGAAAAGAAAAGTCAAAAGCAGAAAAGAATCACGGTTTCCAAGTCGTGTTAGACCTTACAAACTCACTGAAATCAGGACATGGAATCACAACCAGCAATTCTTTTTTTAATAGTATTTCCATGCTTCAACAGCTCTTGAAACTTATCTGGCTTCAAGAGCTACTCACACGTGGAAAACTCAATGAAATTGTCATACGCCAGTCTCCTTGGTCATTTCTCTCCTGAGACGCATAGTCCAGGTGAAGAGAGTGGAAACGGGACAGGCTGTAGTACGTGGGGGAATCAGGTATTGATGTTTATTTATTTATTTCTTTATTTAACCTGGTAGAGATAAGGCCATCAGACCTTCTCTTCCCCTCTACCAAGGGATTACAACTGCAATATTAACAATATAATTACAATTATAATTACAATTTATATTACATTTACAAATAGAATAAAAATCAAAATACTAAAAGATTAACTTATTAATAAAACCTACGCAGTTTATTGTAAAAGTTAAGAAGAATGTGACGTTTTAAGGAAAGCTTTTTTTAAGTTACATTATTTTATTTCAGAGATAACAAAAAAAGGATAATTGTGTGTCCCTTCTAGTTCTGTGGTAGGGAAATGGGAGAGGTGTCATCACCACTCATGAAATTAATTTAAAAATTCGTCCTCAGACTTTGATGCAGAGAGCTATGATTTATTTATTTATTCATTTATTTAACCTGGTAGAAATAAGGCCATCAGGACTTCTCTTCCCCTCTACCAGGGGATTACAACTAAAATATTAACAATACAATTACAATTATAATTACAATTAATATTACATTTAAAAATAGAATAAAATCAAAGTACTAAAAGATTCACTTACTAATAAAACCTACACAATTTATTGTAAAAGTTAAGAACAATGTGATGTTTTAAGGAAAGATTTTTTTAAGTAACATTACTTTCTTTGAGACATAACAAAAAAAAGGATAATTGTGTCTCCCTTCTAGTTCTGTGGTAGGAAAATGGGAGAGGTGTCATCACCACTGATGAAATTGTTAATTTAAAATTTAACAATTTCAGACTTTGATGCTGAGAGCTATGATTTATTTATTAATTTTTTTATTTCACCTGCAAAGAGGAGGCCATCAGGTCTTCTCTTCCCCTCTACCAATATTAACAATACAATTACATTTTTTTATAATTACAATTTATATTAAATTTACAAATACAATAAAAATCAAAGTACTAAAACATTAACTTATTCATAAAACCTACACAGTTTATTGTAAAAGTTATGAACAATGTGATGTTTAAGGAAAGATTTTTTTTTTAAAGTAAAATTACTTTATTTCAGAGATAACAAAACAATTAGAATTGTGTCTCCCTTCTAGTTCTGTGAAGGAAATGGGAGAGGTGTCATCACCACTGATGAAATTGTTAATTTTAAAATTCGTCCTCAGACTTTGATGCGGAGAGCTATGATTTATTTATTTATTCATTTATTTAACCTGGTAGAGATAAGGCCATCAGGCCTCCTCTTCCCCTCTACCAAGGGATTACAGCTACATTATTAACAATACAATTACAATTTATATTACATTTACAAATACAATAAAAATCAAAGTACTAAAAGATTCACTTATCAATAAAACCTACACGGTTTATTGCAAAACTTAAGAAGAATGTGATGTTTTAAGGAAAGATTTTTTTTTAAGTAACATTACTTCATTTCAGAGATAACAAAAAAATTAGAATTGTGTCTCCCTTCTAGTTCTGTGAAGGAAATGGGAGAGGTGTCATCACCACTGATGAAATTGTTAATTTTAAAATTTGTCCTCAGACTTTGATGCAGAAAGCTATGATTTATTTATTTATTCATTTATTTAACCTGGTAGAGATAAGGCCATCAGGCCTTCTCTTCCCCTCTACCAAGGGATTACAGCTACATTATTAACAATACAATTACAATTTATATTACATTCACAAATACAATAAAAATCAAAGTACTAAAAGATTAACTTATTAATAAAACCTACACAGTTTATTGTAAAACTTATGAAGAATGTGATGTTTTAAGGAAAGATTTTTTTTTAAGTAACATTACTTTATTTCAGAGATAACAAAGAAAGGATAATTGTGTCTCCCTTCTAGTTCTGTGGTAGGGAAATGGGAGAGGTGTCATCACCACTGATGAAATTATTAATTTAAAATTTAACAATTTCAGACTTTGATGCGAAGAGCTATGATTTATTTATTTATTAATTTTTTTATTTCACCTGGTAAAGATAAGGCCATTAGGCCTTCTCTTCCCTCTACCAAGGGATTACAACTACAATATTAACAATACAATTACAATTTTATTATAATTACAATTAATATTAAATTTACAATTACAATAAAAATCAAAGTACTAAAACATTAACTTATTCATAAAACTTAGACAGTTTATTGTAAAAGTTAAGAACAATGTGATGTCTAAGGAAAGATATTTTTTTTTAAGTAACATTACTTTATTTCGGAGATAACAAAAAAAGTAGAATTGTGTCTCCCTTCTAGTTCTGTGGTAGGGAAATGGGAGAGGTATCATCACCACTGATGAAATTGTTAATTTTAAAATTCGTCATCAGACTTTGATGCGGAGAGCTATGATTTATTTATTTATTTATTCATTTATTTAACCTGGTAGAGATAAGGCCATCAGGCCTTCTCTTCCCCTCTACCAAGGGATTACAGCTACAATATTAACAATACAATTACAATTATAATTACAATTTATATTACATTTACAAATACAATAAAATCAAAGTACTAAAAGATTAACTGATTAATAAATCTAGACAGTTTATTATAAAAGCTAAGAACAATGTGATGTTTTAAGGAAAGATTTTTTTAAGTAACATTACTTTATTTCAGAGATAACAAAAAAAGGATAATAGTGTGTCCCTTCTAGTTCTGTGGTAGGGAAATGGGAGAGGTGTCATCACCACCGATGAAATTGTTAATTTAAAAATTCGTCCTCAGACTTTGATGCGGAGAGCTATGATTTATTTATTTATTTATTTATTTATTTATTTATTTATTTATTTAACCTGGTAGAGATAAGGCCATCAGGCCTTCTCTTCCCCTCTACCAAGGGATTACAACTACAATATTAACAATACAATTACCGGTACAATTATAATTACAATTTGTATTACATTAACAAATAGAATAGAATCAAAGTACTAAAAGATTCACTTATTAATAAAACCTACGCAGTTTATTGTAAAAGGTAAGAAGAATGTGACGTTTTGAGGAAAGACTTTTTTAAGTAACATTACTTCATTTCACAGATAACAAAAAAAGGATAATTGTGTCTCCCTTCTAGTTCTGTGGTAGGGAAACAGGAGAGGTGTCATCACCACTGATGAAATTGACAATTTAAAAATTCGTCCTGAGACTTTGATGCAGGGAGACTTATGATGGACGATAGCAGAGTAAGATATCTTTGAGAGGGAGGTAGGGGTGACGGTAGTGCCTGGGAAAAATCGGCTTGCGTTCATGTGCATTGTGGGGATAGGGGCAGGATAACGTGAGAGATGGAATTGGGTAGAAGGTTAGTTCTCTACTTCGAAGGATCAACACAGCATACTATACGACTTAACGACTTCAGGAGCGGGGAAAATGATGACCTCTGTATTCTTGGAGGGTGGATGGGCTGAGCTGATGGTTGTCTTTCATTAAACAAGCTGGGATAAGTGCGGGGTATCGAAGTCAGGGAGGTGAGAGGTAACGGTGACCAGGGGAGAGAAGTGGGTAGGTTGGAGGTGGTGATGACAATAAAATTAGTTTAGGATATGTAAGGAAGGAGCGGGGGAAAATGATCACTTCTATCATCGACAAATCAAACAAAGGGAACTCGCGATTTAAAGATTCTTGGAGGGGGGATGTTCTGAGGAGATGGTTGTCTTTTATTAAACAAGCTGGGATAAGTGTGGGGTGTCGAAGTCCAGGAAGGTGAGAGATAACGGTGACCAGAGAAGAGAAGTGGGTAGGTTGGAGGTGGTGATGAGGCCTGTAGTGAGACGACAATAAAGTTAGTTTAGGATACGTAAGGAAGGAGTGGGGAAAAATGATGACTTCTATCATCGACAAATCAAACAAAGCAGAATCGCGATTTATAGATTCTTGGAGGGGTGTGGGCTGAGCAGATGGTTGTCTTTTATTAAACAAGCTGGGATAAGTGTGGCGTGTCGAAGTCCAGGAAGGTGAGAGATAACGATGATCAGGGGAGAGAAGTTGGTAGGTTAGAGTTGGTGATGAGGTCTGTAGCAAGACGACAATAAAAATAGTTTAGAATATGTAGGGAAGGAGTGGGGGAAAATGATCACTTCTATCATCGACAAATCAAGCAGAGCGAACTCGCGACATATCGATTCTAGAGGGGAAGGTGGCTGAGATGATTGTGTTTTTTCAAACAAGCCGGAGTAAGTGCAGGGAGTTGAAGTCAGGCAAGTGAGATGAGGGTGATCAGGGGAGAGAATGGGTGGGTTCAAGGTGCTGATGAGACCTGTAGCAAGACGAGAATAAAATAAGTTTAGGATACATAAGAAGTGAGAAAGATTCGGTAGCTGTAGAAAAGAATACAGGAAACAGGGTCACGACTGGGCTCCCTGTTCCCAGAGTGGTGGCCGTTTGTAGACACATCCGAGCAAACGTACTTTTCCGCACCTTTATCGACAAGGTGAGCACTGGACAAGGAGAGCACGGCTGCATCTCCTTGTCGAAGACGGTGACTCGCTGGATGTCGAAAATTCGTCCCTTTATATAGGTCCTCTCAGAGGTTTGGGGTGACGTCACACCCAACATTGCGGAATTTCCATTGCCAGTATGACGCGTGATACTCGCTTTCTCACTCACAAGAGAGAAAAGCAACTCAAACTGCTTTTTGAGAAAGAAAAGAAACAGCGATTGGTGTCTGCGCAGGTACGTTTGAAATGTTCGCTAAGTAGCACGCACGGGCACAAAAAGATATATACACACGACAAAATCAGGCCATGAAATCACCAGTGTTTCTATAACCATCATTGTAATTCAGTGCTTCATAATAAGCATTGTAAAGCCTTATAAAATTTAAAACCATTAAACAACAGTTCAGTCACAGATCAATATAGCCCAACAAGAATCTGTAACAAGTCCTCAACTATTAATCTAAACAATATCACGCCTACAACTATGGCAGTGTCACTTTTCCAATTTGTTAATATTTTTACTCAAGAAGAGAGCCAGTAATGCACCTCTATGTGTAGTTCAATTATTACGTAGAATCACAACACAAAAGTTCTGCCATGAATTTAGCAGTAATTCTTCAACAGTACATCAATTTAGAAACCATTATGCAACACCAGAATCCATACCAGTATTGCAGCAATCCAAGTGTCTTGAGTAAAGTCATCAATTACTGTTAAAAATAAAAAGACCTGAAGACATACGGTAATATAATTAATGTTGTTATCAATATGCAAATTATTTATATAAAATTTTCAGTCCTCATTACTGCCCTATAACTATCAGGCTAAAGTCACTTCTTATGTAAAACAACTAAACAAATCATTGTCACACTTGTATAAGACATAGCATCACTACAGTACAGTACAGTCCCTATTCCATATATCCAAGTGTCAATATTAACTAGTCAAACATTATTCAACACTAGAACTCATAGGCAAGCATAGAAATGTAATAATTCTTGCTACGAATTTTGGAAACATTTATCTAACAATTCAGAGACGTCATTATAACCATCAGCCTAAAGCAAATTATAATGTACACTTTTTCTAACAAACAAAAAAAGTACTGTCAGAGTTGTACAAATCCTAACATCAATTTAACAATCATTAAGCAAAACCACAATTCCTATTGCAGCTGTCCACCTATCAGAACCAAGTCTTCAATTACATTCTCAAGTTTTTTTGTCTTCTTCTTTTCAATATTCAATTCTTCCTGTGATTTTAGAAAATATTTGCCCTCCAATTATCAGGTTTAAGTCATTTCTCATGTTAAAGCACTAAAAAGTCACGGTCACATTTCTATAAATCCTAGCATCAATTTAGAACATCATTAGGCCTATTCCAGCTGTCCAACTCTCTATTACAAGTGGTCAACTGTAATTCAAAATCACAACACCCCAAAAAACATGGGATTACTATAATTCTTAGCTTCCAATTTCTAAACTTTTTCTTTACAGCTCAGTGAGTAATTCAATTTCACGTCTTATAATTTGCCTTCATTTCCATGTAAAGCATAAGAAAAACTTACTCCAAAACTACCATAACTCCTGACATTAAATCAAGATAATTATTCAACAGTACACACCCTATTCCAGCTGTCCAATTGTCAGTATGAACTACTCAAACATTATTCTAAAATACAACTCATAAGCAAGCAATGAATGTAATAAATCTTGCTAATTATTTAGGAAATATTTATGCAACAGTTCAGGTGTCATTACTGCCCTATACTGGGTGCTCATTTCAAAGTGTGTCATGACGTCACTGTTGAAGCGAGTTTCAGCTTTTGTGTCAGAGAAGTTGCCTATTAATCAAGGCGTTCAATCTGAACTTGAGAATGTGTACGGTATAACTTGAACGTCGTAGCAACAGATGGCGGTCTGTATGGTCTGTGTGCTACCATAACCTCTTTCGAACTGTGTTTTGCGCGGCCAAGTCGTACACAGGGTATTTGTTATCATCGGTTGCATACGACAACATTCCACAACACAAATCAAAATTCTCCGTGTCCATGTTGACCGTCGAAGTTAATGTCAACAAATACGTAAGTAATCATCTTAACCCTCTCCCCATATCCCGACAGTAAGAAAAAACTCACCTCAGTACATGTTTCCAAACAGTTCACATTCCTGCCACTACCGGCATTACCGTATGTATCGGTAACTCTTCTGAATGAACGCCTTACTTGCTAGGCAATTTCTCTGGCAGATAAGTAATACACCTCTGCGGAAGTGTAGGAAGATTGAATTCTCTAGGGTCATCGACTAGCCACGTGAGAGCATACAGCGAGCCATGACACACTTTGAACTGAACACCCAGTATAATCCATCAATGTAAATCAAATTATATACAACATCCTTTAGAGATGTCCAAGTCCAAAACTGAATGTACACAAAATTATGCAAGACCTATTGCAGCTGTCCAACAACCAGGACGAACAAGACAATTACTATTCAAAACAAAAAGATAAAAAAAAAGAGCAGTTAACCTTGCTACGAACTTTCAAAATATTCATCTAATAGTTCACTCATATTTACTCCTCTGTAAGTAACAGAGTAAACTCATTGACTATGAGAAAGCACTTAAAAAAAATTTAAAGAAGAAAAAAGACCGCTCTCAGAGTTATGCAAGTCTCGATATACATTTTGAAAATCATTATGCAACATTACAATCCTTATTGCACCATCCCTAGTGTCTGTATCAAGTTGTCCACTATTATTCAAAACAACAACACTTCAAAACACACGAAAGTGCTACAATTCTAAATTTTATAATTGTAAATTTTTCTGCAAGATCTCAGTCGGTAATGCAGGTTTATGTCTTCTAATTTATGTCAATTATTACGTAAAAGTACAAGACAAACATACTCTCAGACTTGCATAAGACCCGACATGAATTTGACAACGATCATTCAACAGTAGAGACTTCATTGCACCTGTCCAACTGTCAGTACGAAGTAGTCTATAATTATTATTGAACACTACAACACTCAAGCAATGCATGGAAATGTAATTAACCTTGATGTATATTTGCAAAATAATTTCGCAACAGTTCAGTCGTCATTACTGCACTATAACCATGACTGTAAAGTCCTCTCAAATTTTAAATCATTAAACAAACCTTCTGTCACTGATCTATAAGTTCCAGCGAGAAATTTGCAATCATTATGCAAGACCAGAGCCCCATTGCAGCTGTCAAAGTATCACAATTAAGTCGGCAATTTGATTCAAAACATCAACACCACACTACAGTAAACATTACTATGATTTTGGAAAATATCTAACAAAACGGTTCACTTGTCATCATTGCTATATAAGTAACAGACTAAAGTCACTGTATTTAGAAATGACATTATGCAACACTAGAATCCCTATAGTAGCTGTCCAAGTATCTGTATCAAGTCGTCAAATATTAATCAAAAAATACCACCTCAAAAACTGCCAGAGTGTTACAATTCTAGTTTTTCCAATTTGTAAACATTTATGCAAGAGCTCAGTCGGTAATGCAGCTCTATGTCTACATCCTTAAGTCAACTAGTATGTAAAATCACAACACAAAGGTCGTCTAAACCTTCCATAAGTCCTGCCATGAATTTGGCAGTAATTAGAGTCTCTACAGCAGCTATCCAAATGCAGCTTACATCGCTCGTGATGGCCCTTCACATTTCTGTATACAGTGCCATCACTCCCTTGGATACATATTCTGCTTACGCTTTTTTAAACATCCCGCTATTACATATAAATGAGCCTAATGACTTATCTACCACGTCTCTCCCCTCTGTTCCCCTCCCTTCTTTTTCTAGTTTCCTAGTTATCTACATCTTATTCTTACTAATCTCATATAACTTGACAATCACTTCTCTCAACTCCTTATTAATTGTCCCCAACATTGTTTACATTAAGTTGAACTCTTCCATAGTCATCAACTTATTTATTCACTTCAATCACTAATGTTCACTTATCACTTATTACCACTAATCTAATCTGTATATTTTCAGACGAAATAGTTTCTACACTTTTATTATACTTTCATTTCCACTTCCTTTATTATATTTCTATCACTCTTTACTTACTTGCTTATTACTTCTATCTCATACTTTTTCACTAACATTCCCTTGTCTTGCCATCTTTCCTGTCACCATCACCATTTCCACTTCATCACTTTCCTATGTTTCGTCACTCATGCATACTATTTTCACTTTATCACTTTTCTATGATTTGTCACTCATGTATGTATGTATGTATGTATGTATGTATGTATGTATGTATGTATTCACACTGCAATGGGTATATACCCGGTGGCAGTGGTAACTAATTGCACTCAATAATAACAATAATAAACTTATTAATTAAAAATACAATTAATAATAATACTAATAATTAATAATAATAATAATAATAATAATAATAATAATAATAATAATAATAATAACAATAATAATAATAATAATAATAATAATAATAACAATAACAGGGAAACGTCCTAAATTAAATGAAGCACTATCACTTAAAAATAACATTTAAAATAAATCTAACTTGTATCTTAAACCTATCATTCAGGAACTAAAACCCACAGTATGATATGTTCTTTCTGCACAAGTACCTTTCAGCACTACACTCATTTCGCTGTCAACTCCTCACTGCACTGGAACCACGACACATTTCACTGATTCTATCCTGATTTCATAACACTTCAAAACATTTCACTGTTCAAATTCTTTGCACTGCCACTATAAACTATAAAGCTTCCCTGACAGGAACACGTTTCACTTACACAACACACTTCACTGACACAACATAATTCTTCACTGATAGAACACTTCAATAACAACATATCATTTACACCCTTTAAAACTGTGTATAATTACTATCTATTAGTAAAGTCCTTAAGCCTATTTTAAATACATTTTTGGTTGTTGGTAAAGCCTTTAGTAAGTCTGCAGGTAAAGCATTCCAGTCCCTGATAGTACGATTGAAGAAAACTTTCCAGTGTCCGTCCTCTGTCTTCTTTCCCTCAGTTTTATGAGTGGTCGTTCCTTGAAGAGTAATTTGGCGGCTGCAACCTATTTTTTATTTATCTCCAGGCAGGCTCACCTCTGTATGTTTTGAACATTGCACATAATCGAATTTGCGTTCTTCGGTCCGTGTTCCATTTTAATGGTGAATTATTAAGACAACAATTGAGAGCCCATTTTTTAATCTTTTCCAGTGTCTTAATATGTTCTAATCTAAGAAGGATCCCAACATGCAGCACCATATTCCATTACTGGACGTACTAGTTGATTTATATGCAATCTCTTTGGATTTATGAGCCTTTTCTTAGTACCCTCATCACAAAGTGTAACGCTCTCCATGCTTTTCCCGCTGTGTCTGTAACGTGTTCCCCCCAGCCGAGATCACTTAAATTTTATTCCGAGATATTTACATTTGTTAACTTCCGGAATGGTTTCACCCCCTAACATATACAATGCGATTATTTTATTTCTTTTCCTTGTAAAGCTGATGGTTTTGCTCTTTAGAGAATTAAATATATACATATAAGTCGAGTACAGGTTCGAACCTGTGTCCCCATATACTACAGTCATTCACCTTACCACAACGCTACAGAGAGCTCATGCACCAACCTCTTAAGTTATAACTTTTCTGTCCCTTTCTTCTTCCCACTGATGAAGGCTGCCTCTATTTGGTGTCGCTAATATTCCTTCATCCCTTTCTGTTCTCGCAGAATCTTGACTTCTTATCTTAGTTTCTTCATCTCTCGATAACTTTTCTAATTTCCGACCCATATTTTTTCTTCCAGCTGGATTCAGTCCACTCTTTTTGCTATTCTCTGCTCTTGTATGCCGTCCTTCTTTTCTCCCCTGTCTACCTGATGCTGTCATCATTACTTTTTGCATGTCTCTTGTTTCTTCCTCAATCGCTTGTCGACATCCTCGCCTGCTGCTGTTTTGCATTATTTTGGTCGCTGGCCTCTCTTCCTGGTTCATATGATTCGCTCAGTGTTTCATTCCATCGCTTGCTCTTTTTTCCTGTGTGATGACCTCTTCACCTTCCAATTTTCCAAATAGTTCTCCCATCCTTATCTCCTCTTTCATTGCTCCTAACTCTGTATGGTTCAAATTTTCTAAACAGCATTCCACATCAAACATCTACCCATTTATCTTTGAGTTGTCTCCGTATACGCTAGTGAAATGACCATTTTCACTTTTGCAGCCTTCATAAAACGAATCAATATTCTTCTCCTGCATCTTACTTCATATTCAAAATCATGTTCCAGTCTAATTTTAGGTTTTTAAGTACTTTCGTTGCTCAATTTTTTTTTTTTGTCATTATATTTGAGAATTTTACCAGAATAGGTCTATTTACATTTTTCCCGATTCTATATGCTTCTTTAATTTGTCCATCACTCACATCAATCCCACACACTTTCATTACAGTCTCGTATGTTTCCAATGCCTGTTCCTTCTTCTTTTCCTCGATTCCAAAAAATATTAACTTCTTTCTTCTCTGATCTTCTTCTAGATATTTTCTCTTACTTTTCATTAAGTCGTTTTCCTTCTGTAGAGTTTCCAACTTCTTGTAGATCCCTTCAATGTTTGCTTCAAGGTTTTCTACTGCTTGACTATTTTCTTCAATATTCGCCATTATTACACTGTTACGCGATGTCGATGTCAATGCCTCTACTACAATATTTTCTCACTGCCGCACTCCCTCCCCTCATGTTTATATTGATCCCCTGTTCGCTGTGGACTGCCTACGCAACACAATGAATAGCAGCATACAACGCAATCATTCTTACGAAAACCTTCTTAACAGAAGAATACAACATTCAAGGACACTACGGAACACACATTTCCTCCCTACACACAGCAAGAAGGCTAGCCAGGGCAGTATCAATCTTCCTCAAGTCAAAGTTACGAAAAATCAGAAATATCTTAAAAACCGAAACATAGTCTTGGTAAAAACCCAAGATGTGACCATAATAGGCCTATACATCAACCCACAATCAATGGCAGAAGACACAATAGAAAGGATAGCAGAGGCCATCACACAAACAACCGAAAAAGCGGGAATCATCCTCGTGGGAGATCCAAATTATAGGATAGATAAGCAAAACCAAATCCCAAGTCCTTCTGGACACATTAACAGAACAAGGATTTACTCTTATAAAAAAGCCAGAACTGAAGAGTTATCTAGCACCAAACGAACCAGCGCCACAGACCTCGTACTCACAAAGGAAAAAGAGTCCAAACAATAAAACAAGATGGACTTTGGACAGTAGAAATGGCTTCTATAAAAAAGCACATACCAATCAGAAACTACAATCAAAATTCAGGAATCTCAACAAATCTCCAATCTAATAGTACACAGAGCCTCCAGAACGCCAAGCAGAACGACTTGATAACACCGCTAAACTACACACATCATCCCAACAAAAGAAAGAAGAGCCCAAAGCTGGTTTGATGAAGAATGTTTCGATAAGCGGCACTCCACCAAATAAAATCAAAAAGATGCACTATTGCAATATGCTACACAGAGAAAACAGTACAAACAACTAATAAAACAAAAAAAGTACAATATATAGGAGAAGAAGAAGCAAGAAAACTAGCTGTAGAAGCGAACCAAAACCACTTCATCGCACTCAAAAAATTAAGACTAGCTGCAGGAAAGAATATCATCATCGACACATGGGAACTATACTTCAAAAAAATTCTGCTGGGTAACTATCAGTGCTGGACCACGGACTCATTTTACTAGCATTATTACCTTCATTTCATTCATATGCTATATATAAACTGAGATGTTGGTATAGTGTCGTAAAATAACCCACTACAAAAAGGTCCTCAACTCGTAAGTCGATCATGCAGCTCTGTGTCTTATATTTTATGTCAATTATTATGTAAAACTACAACACATACTCTGAAACTTCCATAGGTTTAGCATTAATTTGGCAATGATTACGTAACAGCAGCTACCATAATCAATCATTATTCAACACTACAAATCTTTAACAATGCATGGGAATGTAATCGATCTTGTTACAAATTTCGAAAATATTTATCCAATAGCTCAGTCGAAATTTATGCCATATAACCATCACTGCAAAGACAATTCAAAAGCAAAACGTTTAAACAAAAACACTGTCAGACTTGTCTAAGTCCCACCAACAAATCAGCACTCATTACGCAGAACCAGAGTCCTATTGCACCTGTCCAAGTAATAGAAGTAAGTCGACAATTATTGTTCAAAACAACAACACCACAACAAGCACGGCAAGCCGGTAAATATTTCTACGAATTACAAAAAGATTTATCGAGGTGTTCAATCCTCATTAATGTCATACAACTAACACAGTAAACTCATTTATTATGTAAAAGCACTTATCATATGCCCTCTTAAAATGGTATATTTCTCGGCATGAATTTAGGAAATCAGTATGGAAAATTAGATTTCCTATTCCAACTATTCAAGCATCTGTATGATTTCGCCTCACAACATCACCCAAAAGCATGAGAGTTCTGTATTTCTAAATTGTCAAACTCAAAATATTTCTCGTAAGATGTCAATCATTAAGGCAGCTCTTCCGTTATGTCTTGTAATTCAAGTCAATTATTATGTAAGAGAACAAGACAAACGTCCTCTGCGACTTCCATAACACCGTGGCATGAATTTGGTAATGATCATTTAACAGTAGAGACTCTATTGATTCTGCCTAGCTCTCACTATAAAGTAATCTATCATTATTGATTAAGTATACAACACTTAAGCAATGCATAGGAATGTCATAAATCATGTTATAAAATTGGAAATTAGTTTTCCAACACATCAGCTGTTACTACTCCACTATAACCATCACTGTAAGGTCTTTAAAACTTAAAAGCATTAAACAAAACTTCTCTCAGAGATCAATAAAGATCAGCAAGAAATTAGCAAACAAGTCATCAACTATTAATATAATCAATACTACCCCAAAAACTATGATAGTGCTACAATTCCAGTTTTACAAATATATAAAAACTTTTCTTACAGCTCGGTCAGTAATTCACATATTATGTTCTTTCATTTTGTCAGTTTACATGTAGAGCACAACACAAATGTACTATCATATTGCCTTAAATCCTGGCATGAAATAGCGATAATTAATCAACACTACAGCCCCTATTCCAGCTGTAGGTACAAGTGTCAGTATAAATTAACCAAATATTATTCAACACTAGAACTCATACGACAGGATAGAAAAGTAATAATACTCGCTATGAATTTTGGAAACGTTTGTCCAACAGCTGTCACGTCATTACTGCCACATAACCATCAGTGTAAAGCTAATTATAATGTACAATCTTTAAAAAGAAAAAAAAAAAATCAAGTAACAATAGAGTACCGTACTAAACGTCCCAGCATCAAATCCTCAAGCATTATGTAACATTACAATTCCTAATGCAAAAGTCAAACTGTAAAAATCAAGTCTTCAATTAGTTTTCAGAAAAAGAGGATCACAACAAGCATCACCATCTAACAATTCTTCCTAAGAAATTGGGAAATATTTAACATAACATTTGGTCGACATTCGTATCCTGTAATTATCAGATTCAAGTCATTCCTTATGTAAAAGCACAACAAAAGTCACTGTCACAATCCTATAAATCCTGCCATCAATTTCCAACATCATTATGCAGGTCTACACTCACTACAGCAGTTGTACAACTCTCTGTATCAAGTCAACAACGATAATTCAAAACAACACAACCCCAAAAGCATCACTTTGTTACAATTCCAATTATTTCTACTTGTTAACTTTAATCTTACATAATGTATGTTAATTTTTATATAAAGCACAAGAAAAGGATCACGGCACTTTAAGACTGCCATAATATCAGCCATTAAATCTAAATAATTATTCAACTGTACACAGCATATTCCAGCTGTCTAAATGTGTGTATCAAGTACTCGCATAATATTTCACACTACGGTACAACTCAGAAGCAAGCATGGCAATGTAATAAATCCTGCAATGGATTTAGGAAACATTTATCCAACACTTGAGACGACATCAGTGTAAAGCCGATTAGAATGTAAATACTCTACACAAAAATACTGTCAGAGAAGTGTAAGTTCCAGCTATAATCTACCAATAATAAATCCAAGACCCGACCCCTATTGCAACTGTAGAAGTATCAGGATGAAGTCAACGATTACTATTCAAAACAACAAAACGAAGATCATGAAAATAAAGTAAATCTTGCAACGAATTTGTAAGATATTCATCCAACAGTTCAGTTGTTATTACACCTCCATAACTAGCAATCTAAAGTTATTTCCTAAGTACAAAGTATAAATATAAAAATAAATACAATGAATAAACAAACGAACAAACAAACAAACAAACAAACAAACAAGCAAACAAACAAACAAACAAACAAACAAAAAAAACAAGCAAACAAACAAACAACGAACAATAAACATAGATACATCACACAAATAAACAAACAAACAAAAAAACCCAAACAGACACGCAAGCAAACAAACAAACAAACAAAAACACACACAAGAAAACAAACAAAAAACAAACAAAACAAACAGACAAACAAATAAATAAATAAAGAGCACTCTCACAGATATGCAAGTCCTCGCAAGAATATACAAAATCATTATGCAATATTTCAATCCCTACTGTGGCAGCCCAACAATCTACATCAAGTTCTCTGCTATTTTTCTAAACAACAACAGCACAAAAATCGTGGAGTGCTACAATTATAAATATTCGAACAATATGTTGACATTTCCTCAAACTGTCGGAACCTGAGGAATAATGGTCAGTGCATCTGACCGCGACACCAGGTGGCCCGGGTTCCAATGCCAGTCGGGGAAAGATGGATCAGGTTCTTTTTTCAGGTTTTCGTCTCAACCGAACATGAACAAATGCTGGGTAACTATCAGTGCTGGACTGCGGAATCATTTCACCAGCATTATTCCTTTCATTTCATTCATATGCAAAATAAACTGTGATGTTGGTAGAGTGACGTAAAATAACTCAGTCAAAAAGGTCCTCAACTCGTAAGTCGGTCATGCAGCTCCGTGTCTTATATTTTATGTCAATTATTATATAAAACTACAACGCAAACATACTCTGAAACTTCCATAGGTTTAGCATTAATTTGGCAATGATTACGTAATAGCAGCTACCATAATCAATCATTATTCAACACTACAAATCATTAACAATGCATGGGAATGTAATCCATCTTGTTACAAATTTCGAAAATATTTATCCAATAGCTCAGTCGAAATTTATGCCCATATAACCATCACTGTAAAGACAATTCAAAAGCAAAACTATAAAACAAAAACACTGTCAGACTTGTCTAAGTCCCACCAACAATTTAGCAATCATCATGCAAAACCAGAGTCCTATTGCACCTGTCCAAGGAAGCCGACAATTATTGTTCAAAACAACAACACCACAACAAGCAGGTAAGCCAGTAAATCTTTCTACAAATTACAAAAAGATTTATCGAGGTGTTCAATCCTCATTAATGTCATACAACTAACACAGTAAGCTCATTTATTATGTAAAAGCACTTATCATATACACTCTTAAAATGGTGTACTTCTTGGCATGAATTTAGGAAATCAGTATGGAAAATTAGATTTCATATTCCAACTATCCAAGCATCTGTATGATTTCGCCTCACAACATCACCCAAGAGCATGGGACTTCTGCATTTCTAAATTGTCAAACTCAAAATATTTCTCGCAAGATGTCAATCATTAAGGCAGCTCTTCCGTTATGTCTTGTAATTTAAGTCAATTATTACGTAAGAGAACAAGACAAACGTCCTCTGCGAATTCCATAACACCGTAGCACGAATTCGGTAATGATCATTCAACAGTAGAGATTCATTGAATCTGCCTAGCTCTCACTATAAAGTAATCTATCATTATTGAATAAGTACTACACATCACTTAAGCAATGCATAGGAATGTAACAAACCATGTTATAAAATTGGAAATTAGTTTTCCAACACATCAGCTGTTACTACTCCACTATAACCATCACAGTAAAGCCTTTTAAAACTTAAACCATTAAACAAAACGTCTCTCACAGATCCATAAAGACCAGCAAGAGTTTAACAAAGAAGCCATCAACTATTAATTTAAACAATACTACCCCAAAAACTATGGTAGTGCTACAATTTCAGTTTTACCAATTTATAAAAACTTTTCTTACAGCTCGGTCAGTAATTCACATATTATGTTCTTTCATTTTGTCAGTTTACATGTAGAGCACAAGACGAATGTACTATCATATTGCCTTAAATCCTGGCATGAAATAGCAATAATTAATCAATACTATAGTCCCTGCTCCAACTGTACAAGTGTCAGTATAAATTAACCTAATATTATTCAACATTAGAACTCATACGACAGGCTAGAAAAGTAATAATACTCGCTATGAATTTTGGAAACATTTGTCCAAGAGCTGTCACGTCATTACTGTTACATAACCATCAGTGTAAAGCAAATTATAATGTACAACCTTAAAAAATATCAAGTACTGTTAGAGTACTAAAAGTCCCAGCATCAAATCCTCAATCATTCTGCAAGACCACAATTCCTAATGCAAAAGTCAAACTGTAAAAATAAAGTCTTCAATTGCATTTCAGAACAACAGGACCACAACAAGCATGACAATCTGACAATTCTTCCCAAGAAATTGGGAAATATTTAACAAAACACTCTGTCGACATTCATATCCTGCAATTGCCAGGCTCAAGTTATTTCTTATGTTAAAAGCACAACAAAAGTCACTGTCACAATCCTATAAATCCCGCCATCAATTTCGAACATCATTATGGAGGACTAGACTCACTATAGCAGTCACTATATCAAGTCAACAACAATAATTCAAAACAACAACATCCCAAAAAGCATTACTTTGTTACAATTCTAATTATTTGTATTTAATTTTGAATATTGCGTACACTACTTTTAACACTTGAATTTAAATAATTGATTAACTGGCGAACTTCCTCGTGTTAATTATATAAGCATTTGCAGCTTACAGATGATTCAGTGTTACTTGGCACCATCATCAGAGCCTTCTAGGTCTTGGCAGTAAACAACACAAACAAATAAATACTACCACACAGGCATACACAAACTCACATGCAATAGTTGCGACCATTTCTACATTGGACAGACAGGCAGATCATTTCAAACTCGATACAAAAAATATATTAAAGCAATAGCCAGAGGACACAATACATCTACATATGCCGAACACATAACTAATCCCAACCATATATACAATAACATAAAAACAGTCATGCAAATCCTACCCAAAAACCAAAAACTCAACATACTAGAACAATATGAAATATAAAGGCACACCAAAACGCACCCTAATCAAATTCTCAACACACAGATCAATTTCAGAACACAAACACTATTTGACACAACTCTTCACTACACGAACACACTCACACAACAGGCAGAGATGTTGAAATGCCGCCAAAACCCAAAAGGCTGTGATGATGGTGCCAAGTAACAGCAAAACAGCTGTAAGCTGCACGTGCTTACATAATTAACACGAGTAAATTCGCCAGCTAATCAATCATTTATATTTGTATTTGTTAACTTTACTCTTACATAATGTTTGTTAATTTTCATATAAAGCACAAGAAAAGGATCCCGGTACTTTGAGACTGCCATAATATCTGCATTAAATCTAAATACTTATTCAACAATACAGTCCCTATTCCAGCTGTCCAAATGTCAATATCAAGTTCTCGCATATTATTTCACACTACGGTACAACTCAGAAGCAAGCATGACATTGTAATAAATCCTGGAATGCATTTAGAAAATATTTATCCAAGACTTGAGACGACATCCATGTAAGCAGATTTACATGTAAATACTGTAGTACACAAAAGTACTGTCAGAGAGGTGTAAGTCTCAGCTAGAATCTACCAATAATAAATGCAATATCCAACACCTATTGCAACTGTCCAAGTATCAGGATGAAGTCAAAGATTACTATTCAAAACAACAAAACGAAGATCATGAGAATACAGTAAATCTTGCGACGAATTTGTAAGATATTCATCCAACAGTTCAGTCATTATTACACCTCCATAACTAGCAATCTAAAGTTATTCCGTAAGTACAAAGTATAAAGAAATAGATATAAAAATATATAAAAAAATAAATAAATAAAAAACAAACAAACAAAAACAAATAAACAAACAAATAAACAAAAGAATGAACGATAAACTAAGATACAAACACACAAATAAACAAACACACAAACAAACAAAAACACGCAAAAAACAAACACGCACACAAACAAACAAACAAACAAAAACACAAGAAAACAAACAAAAAACAAAAAAACAGACAAACAAATAAATGAAGAGTACTGTCACAATTATACAAATCCTTGCAAGAATATACAAAATCATTATGCAATATTTCAATCCCTACTGCGGTAGCTCAATTATCTATATCAAGTTCTCAGCAATTTTTCTAAACAACAACAACAGCACAAAAATCATGGAGTGCTACAATTATAAATTTTCCAACAATATATTGACATTTCCTCAAGTCGTCGGAACCTGAGGAATAATGGTCAGTGTATCTGACCGTGACAACAGGTGGCACGGGTTCCAATGCCAGTCGAGGCAAGACGGTTCAGGTTTTTTTCAGGGTTTTCCTCTCAACCAAACATGAGCAAATGCTGGGCAACTATCAGTGCTGGACTGCGGTATCATTTCACCAGCATTATTGCTTTCATTTCATTCATATGCAAAATAAACTGAGATGTTGGTACAGTGACGTAAAATATCCCACTCAAAAAAGGTCCTCAACACGTAAGTCGGTCATGCAGCTCTGTGTCTTATTTTATGTCAATTATTATATAAAAGTACAACACAAACATACTCTGAAACTTCCATAGGTTTAGCATTAATTTGGCAATGATTATGTAACAGAAGTTACCGTAATCAATCATTATTCAACACTACTAAACTTAAAGAATGCATAGGAATGTAATCGATCTTGTTACTAATTTCGAAAACATTTATCCAATAGCTCAGTCGAAATTTATGCTCTATAACCATCACTGTAAAGACATTTCAAAAGCAAAACTATTAAACGAAAACACTGTCACACTTGTCTAAGTCCCACCAACAAATCAGCGATCATTATGCAACACCAGAGTCCTATTGCACCTGTCCAAGTAATAAAAGTAAGTCGACAATGAACAACAACACCACAACAAGCACGGTAAGCCAGTAAATCTTTCTACAAATTACAAAAAGATTTATCGAGGTGTTCAATCCTCATTAATGCCATACAACTAACACAGTAAACTCATTATTATGTAAAAGCACTTATCAAATGCACTCTTAAAATGGTGTATTTCTTGGCATGAATTTAGGAAATCGGTATGGAAAATTAGATTTCCTTTTCCAACTATACAAGCATCTGTATGATTTCGCATCACAACATCACCCAAAAGGATGAGACTTCTGCATTTCTAAATTGTCAAACTCTAAATATTTCTCGCGTCTCTTCAGTTATGTCTCGTAATTTAAGTCAATTATTACGTAAGAGAACAAGACAAACGTCCTCTGCGACTTACATAACACCGTGGCATGAATTGGTAATGATCATTCAACAGTAGTGAATCTATTGAATAGCTATCACTATGAAAAGTAATCTATCATTATTGTATAGACGATTCTGTACAACACCTAAGGGATAGGAATGTAATAAATCATGTTATAAAGTGGAATTAGTTTTCCAACACATCAGCTATTACTAGCCCTATAACCATCACTGCCAGAAAGTGTTTCAAAATCATTAAACAACTCTTTCTCTCACAACGCAAAGACCAGCAAAAGTTATAACAACCTACATCAACTATTAATATGATTTTTCAATACTACCCCAAAAACTATAGTAGTGCTACAATTCCGTTTTCTTTTACCACTTTTTTTGGAAAATTTTCCTGGTATCATTGGTCGGTAATTACATATTATGCTTTTCATTTTGTGCATTTTTACTATGCTATAAAGGGTAACAAATACGCATATTCGAGTTAAATCCTGGCGACGATATGAAATGGCAATTTAAATTCAACACTACATATTCTATTGGTGTAGTTACAAGAAGTCAATATAAATTATCCAAAGTATTATTCAACACTATAAACAATGCACAGGAAGAAAATAGTAATACTCGTTATAAATTTTCAAAACATTTGTCCAGCACACTGTCACGTCATTACTGCCACTATAACCATCAGTGTAAAGCTAATTTATAATGTACAATCTTAAAATAAAATAAATATATCAAGTACTGTTAGCGTACTAAAGTCCAAACATCAAATCCTCAAACATTCTGCAGACCCACAATTCCTAATGCAAAAGTCAAACTGTAAAAATAAAAGTCTTCAATTGGTTTTCAGAACAACAGGACCACAACAAGCATGACAATCTTACAATTCTTCCCCAGAATTTATAAATATTTATTTACAAAACAGTAATTCAACATTCTTGTCCTGCAATTATCAGGTTCAAGTTATTTCTTATGTTAAAGCACAAACACAAAGTCACTGTCACAATCCTGAAATCCCCGCCATCAATTTCGAACATCATTATGGAGGATTAGACTCACTATAGCAGTTTACAACTCTCTATCAAGTCAACAACAACAACAATTCAAATCAACAACACCCCAAAAGCATGCTTGTTACAATTCTATTATTTTATTTCATTTTCAATCAGTTCACACGTACTTTAACACTTGAATATAAATAATTTATTAACTGGCGAACTACCTCGTGTTAATTATGTAAGCATGTGCGGCTTATAGCTGATTCGGTGTTACTTGGCACCATCATCAGAGCCTTCTGGGTCATGGCGGTAAACAACACAAACAAATAAATACTACCACACAGGCATATATAAACTCACATGCGACAGTTGCACATTAAAGCAATAACCAGAGGACACAATACATCTACAATTTTTCATAACTAATACCAACCATACATACAATAACAAAATAGACATGTTGAAATCCTACATACAACCCAAAAACGCAAAACTCAACACACTAGAACAATATGAAATATACATGCACACCAAAACACATCCTAATCAAATTCTCCACACACAGACCAAATTCAGAACACACACACTATTTGACTCAACTCTTCACTACACGAACGCACTCACACAACAAGCAGAGATGTGAAATGCTGCCCAAGACCCCAAGGCAAGCTCTGATGATGTTTCAAAAAACAACACCCCAAAATCATCAGATTGTTCGCCAGTTAATCAATTATTATATTTGTATTTGTTAACTTTACAGTTCTTACATAATGTTTGTTAATTTTCATATGAAGAACAAGAGAAAAGGATGCCGGTACTTTGAGACTGCCATAATATCTGCATTAAATCTAAATACTTATTCCAACAATACAGTCCCTATTCCAGCTGTCCAAATGTCAATATCAAGTTAGCACATTATTTCAACAGTGCAACTCAAACAAGCATGACATTGTAATAAATCCTGGAATGCATTTTAGAAAATATTATCAAGACTTGAGACGACATCCATGTAAAGCAGATTTACATGTAAATCTGTACACAAAAGTACTGTCAGAGATGTGCAAGTCTCAGCTAGAATCTACCAATAATAAATCAATATCAAGTCCCACCTATTGCAACTGTCCAAGTATCAGGATGAAGTCCCAGCTATTACTATTCCAAACAAAACAAAAAATCATTAGGAATTCAGTAAATCTTGCGACGAATTTGTAAGATATTCATCTAACAATTCAGTCGTCATTAAACCTCTATAACTACCCAATCTAAAGTTATTCTGTAAGTAAAAATAAATAAATGAATGGATATAAAAATATAAACAATGGATAAAACGAAAAAACCAAACATAATAAACAAAAAAACAAACAAATAAATAAAGAATAAAATGACAAACAAATAAATAACAAACAAACACAACAAATAAACAAACAAACAAACAAACACAAACAAACAAAGACAGACAAAAGAACACACAAACAAGCACAAACAAAATCAAAACAATTAAACAAATAATTAAATAATTAAACAAACAAGTAAATAATTAAATAAAACAGACAAACAAATAAATAAAGTGTACTGTCAAAGTTATGCAAGACCTTGCAAGAATATACTAAATCATTATGCAATATTTCAATCCCCACAACTGCGGTAGCCCGATTATCTATATCAAGTTCTCAGCAATTTTTCTAAACAATAACAGCACAATATCATGGAGTGCTACAATTATAAATTTTCCAACAATATGTTGACATTTTCTCAAGTCATCGGAACCTCCTGGAGTAATGGTCAGTGCATCTGACCGCGACACCAGGTAGTCAGTTTCAATGCCAGTCAGGCAAGATGGTTCAGTTTTTTTCAGGGTTTTCCTCTAACCAGACATGAGCAAATGCCGGGTAACTATCAGTGCTGGACTGTGGAATCATTTCACCAGCATTATTGCTTTCATTTCATTCATATGCAAAATAAACTGAGATGTTGGTACAGTGAAGTAAAATAACCCCTTAAAAAAAGGTCCTCAACACGTCAGTGGGTCATGCAGCTTTGAGTCTTGTATTTCATGTCAATTATAATGTAAAACTAGAACACAAAAATACTCTGAAACTTCCATAGGTTTAGCATTAATTTCGCAATGATTATCCAACAACAATCACCACAATCAATCATTATTCAACACTGCAAACTAAACTAAAAAGAATGCATAGGAATCTAAGCAATCTTGATACAGATTTCGAAAATTTTATCAATAGCTCAGTTGAAATTTCTGCCTATAACCATCAATGTAAAAGACATTTCCAAAAGTAAAACTATTAAACAAACATACTGTCAGACTTGTATAAGTCCCACCAAGAATTTAGCAATCATTATGCAACACCATAGACCTATTGCACCCGTCCAAGTAACAGAATGAAGTCGACAATTATTGTTCAAAACAACAACACAACAAGCACAATACGGTAATGCAGTAAATATTTCTACAATTTCAAAAATATTTATGGAGGTATTCAGCCTTACTGCCCTATAACTAACACAGTAAACCCATTTATTATGTAAAAGAACTTATCAAATCCGCTCTTACGATGGAATGATTCCAGGCATGAAATTAGAAAATCACTATGCAAGATTACATTTCCTATTCCAACTATCCAATATCTATATGATTTCGCCAAACAACATCACCCAAAACATAAGAGTTCTACATTTCTTAATTTTCAATCTCTAAATATTTCTGCAAGATGTCAGTCAGTAAGGCAGCTCTTCTGGTATGTCTTGTAATTTAAGTCAATTATTATGTAACAGAACAAGACAAACATCCTCTGAGACTTCCATAACCCCGCAGCATGAATTTGGCAATGATCATTCAACAGTAGAGAGACTATTGAAACTGCCTAGCTATCACTATGAAGTAATCTATCATTATTGAATAAGTACTATACAACAATTAAGCAATGCATAGGAATGTAATAAATCTTGTTAAAAATTTGCAAAATAATTTTCCAACACTTCAGTCGTCATTACTGCACTATAACCATTAGGATGTATCGAAAAAAATTTTTTTTTTGAAAAATGAAGGTGGCTAGTGCGGAAAATTGCGACTTGTGGCAGAAAGAACGTATAAAAAAATAAAATGGTAATTCGACATTATCCTGTGTCTCCACATCAGCTCTAAAGTTTCGCGAGCCTAATGCTCTATGTCTGTTTTCAATTTTTTTCTGTAGTGCAGCTCTTCGCTTATTTCTTTAAATTTACACTCAGAAATAACCCAGGACTCACTACTAGATCGTTTGCGTTTGTAAATTTAATAATCTGATTGGCTATGTATTGTATACTTTTAGTAGAGCCATCGATGTAGCTCAGTCGGCAGACTCGCTGGGCTGCTGATCCGGAGCTGCGTTCGGGATCCCCTTTTCGAATTGAATTTGGACTTTGGAAGGTTTTCCCCAGGATGGACTGGCGGATGGTCTATAAGTCCTTGGCATCAACCCCTTTGATTTGATTACCTGGTTGGGTTTTTCCGAGGTTTTCCCCACTGAAAAGGCAAATGCCGGGTAATATTTTGGCGAATCCTCGGACCTCCTCTCATCTCACTACATCTCGCCAAAATGTAAAAAAATTGTACAAAATTGTAAAAATTGTAGAAAATTACTAAATTGTAAAACTATAAAAATTTGTTAAAATTGTAATTGTAATATTGTAAAATGTTGACATGTTCCACATCTTAAAGCTTCATTGCTCATGTAAGATCTATGGAATAAAATAAATGAATGAATGAATGAATGAATGAATGAATGAATGAATGAATGAATGAATGAATGAATGAATGAATGAATGAATGAATGAATGAATGAATGAGCCCCATCCCACCCATCCCTCCACCCACCCTAGTAATATACTCGGTGTCAAATGTTAGTTTACGCTGCATAGTCAGACTTCGTTCCGAAGCATGGTATTTCTTAGCTATGCACACTGAATTATGTGAAGGATTCCTACAGCTCACACAAGCGGAGAATCCTACAAGCAGTTGTAAGTCATCGAGATTGAACAACTGGCCCTGGTTTCTTCCTTTCAAGCTCTATCGGACAGTGACCAGAATGAACGGCTTGGGAGATCCCAGAAGATACTCCTGATCAGTAGGCCTACTAAGATCGGAGATCTGTTCCTCGTTAATTTTGTTGATCCAGGCAGTAGCGGCCGGTGATCGAAATCCTCGGTGAGGCCAGATGCAACTACATAGTTTAAGTGCTTCCGATAGGAAATGTTTGTTTATGATATTAATTATTATTGCTATTATATTACTAATATCATTATTACTGTATTATTATTATTATTATTATTATTATTATTACTATTATTAGTCTATTCTTATTACTATCAATGAAAAATAATAATTTCACTCACCAAATAAGCTGTTATGCTGTGAGTTTCAGTGATTGTTTCAGTGTGATGAAGTAACCCACATTATGTGTTGAAATTCCCCTTTCTTTCTTTCTTTTCTTTTTATTTTTTTCCTTTGACAGCAACAAACAAGGCCAAGAGAAGTCTATTTTGCCTCACATTACCACATAACCATTTATGTTGCCCATAGCAGGATGCACTAGAAACTCGCGTTTTAAGATTATGTGTCAGAAAAATTGTCAGCGATGTCGTAGGTATCTCGGTACTCTCTCTCTTTTTAAAACTTCCCTTCTTTCAGTATTATTTCTTCTCAAAAAAGGACACTCTAACAATGAATTAACTTCTCCAGCATCATTTCTCTCATTTGTTTCTGTTTATATTTTCCCGAAATATATAACATTGGCCCAGATTCACTACTGTACTACGAAGTTACACCCTCGCTTATGTCATAAACTGAGACATAAGGGAAGAGAATCGAGTGGGTCTCTGCCTGCCAAAGAGCTGGAATTTTGTTATTTATGGCCTATTTAGGAAGACAAGTCACCACTGCTATTCCCACCCCACTCTACCCTTGAGGCCGGCCCATGGATGGGAGGAGTGAAACCTGACCAGGCCAGACGAATTGTGCCTCGGCTACAACGTTTTAAGCGCAAGCTCAAACCCCGCGAAAATACAGCAAATTCAGAAGACAGACCCGGCACGAACGATTCTGGCCTCAGGAACAAATTTTACTGCAAAACAGGTCTATATACATCACAAGCCAGACCCGGCACGAACGATCCCGGCCTCAGGAACAAATTTTACTGCAAAACAGTTCTATATACATCAAAGTTTTCAAATGCTTTTACAGCGATATATGCTTCATTCAAATAACTAATATATTATATAAAAACACAAAATTTGATTTCAGTTAAGCCAAGTGACTGAGGCCCGGCCTCACTTGCCTCAGTCAATCAGCCGCCACTGGATCCAGGGTACTTCAATGACTTTGAAATTAGCCACTGATTTTGCCTCATAATGGAGTAACTCTGTCCAGAACGTGTGCCTGGACCTTTAGTGATACCAGCGAAATGTTTCATGAGATAGTGGAGTGGAAGATCATTTCCACAGAGAAGACAAATTAATCGTTGGAGTGGTCTGCCGATTTCCTTTTCGATTTCCAATCTGGTCTCCATGTTCAGAGGAAGGGGAAGGGGAATATAGTTCTTCTAATAAAGTTATAATTATGCTTCTCTTCTTTTTCTCGGCGATATAATCGGCTGTCCTTTTTCTCCTGTGTTTGTGCCTTGTCCTTTCGGCCAACAAAATATACGGCTCGAATGAACTTATTATTAGGCGTTTCTTCTTTCTGAATTTTATCTCCAATCTTCATTTCTCTCATGATCATCTATTATAAGACCCTTATTCCTAGTAGATATTATTCTCGCGTCTTGTAACAGCTATCGCAATTAGAGCCACATCTCTCCTCGAGGCGCCTGTCCTGAAGGCTGCTGAAGATAATTTTGGTACAGACAAGCGAGCCTGAGTGGCAGAGGGCTTAGATTCGAAGTCAGAATCCGCACTGCTTCATTGCTGTTCCAAGTGGTGCGAAGACGAAGACTCAGAGCTTGTAACTGATGTCTGTTATCTCTTCCTTGGAATCCAAGTCGCACTTCTTCAGATCGATGGCGAATGGGCCTCTTCGCTTTTCTCTCTTCACTCTTAAATAGTGTCTTGGTCGTCATAATGTCGATGTTATCAATAATCATATTTCGTTAATTCCTCTGGCCTATTAGAAAGGATAGTTCTATCGATGCAACTTTTCTACTTAACTCACATTCACAGAAGCTTTCCGGGTCCAGGCACTTACAAGTGCATATATCAAACCTTTATTAATAAAACCTGCTCATGCGCCCTTGAGATTGGCCCACTTCGTTAATGCGACTTCAGAATATTCTGATATTTACTATGATACAATTTCATGTTTTCCACTACTCTACGTTTCCTGATGGTAGGAAGGCTTGCTGTTTTTCAAACCTTGATAAGTTTTTCGGTAGTAACACGAGTGATATCTTATATTGAAAGGTGTTTTCCACCTAGTTCGTTTGTCTTTAACTCTCTGATCCAAAGAAAATGTGTTATCACATCCTTATAGGTTGGAAGTTGCGACTCTCTTATCGGTCCTTATGTACCGGACAAAGGACTGTCAGCAGTACGGCGAGTACTGAATTATTTTTTCCATCATGACAACACGAAGCATAAGAACTATTACATGTACCACTAAACCACTGATATGATACACTATTTCACACTAATCTCATTTATTATGTGAAAGCACTTATAAAATGCACTCTTACAATGGTATGGTTCCAGGCATGAATTTAGAAAATCACTATACAAAATTATATTTCCTTGATTATACATCTTGATTACACAACCTTTAACAATGTATCACTTCGGAATATGTATGATAAGAACTTTCTTGTGTTAAATTTTAACGTATCTTGTTAACATGTTTCGACAGAAGAATACAACACAAACACAAGAACACAAAAAATACATCACACTAACATACGAAAACAAAAACACACACAAAATTGCAACCTCATTCAAGAAATTAAACTACAACATCGCATACAGAACAAATAACACTCTACAAAAACATCTCAACACACAAACAAACAAATACAACCACACAGGCGTATACAAACTCAAATGAAACACCTGCAACAACTTCTACATAGGACAGACAGGCAGATCATTTCAAACACGTTACAAAGAACACATCACAGCCATAACAAAATTACAAAACACCTCCACATATGCAGAACACATCACAAATGCCAACCACACCTACAGAGACATGAACACAGACATGGAAGTACTGCACATCCAACCAAAAAGCCAGAAACTAAACACACTAGAACAATATGAAATATACAGACACACGAAAACACACCCCAACGATATTCTCAACACACAACTCAATTTCAAAACCACACACTCTTTGACTCTACAGTACGAATGCACCCACACAGGAAACAAGAGGCGCCAAGACCAACAACGACCATTTCTGAAGATGACCAAGATGTTAACAAGGTACGTTAAAATTTAACACACGAAAGTTCTTATCATACATATTCCGAAGTTATATTTCCTATTCAAACTATCCAAGTAACTATGTCATTTCTCCAAACAACATCACCCAAAGCATGAGAGTTCTACAATTCTAAATTGTCAAACTCTAAATATTTCTGCAAGATGTGTGTCGGTAAGGCAGCTCTCCCGGTATGTCTTGTAATTTAAGTCAGTTATTTGTAACAGAACAAGATAAACATCCTCCGAGACTTCCAAAACCCTCAGGCATGAATTTGACAACGATCATTCAGCAGTAGAGACTCTAATGAATCTGCCTAGCTATCATTATGAAGTAGTCTATCATTATTGAATAAGTACTACAACACTTAAACAATGCATGGGAATATAATAAATCTTGTTGTGAATGTGCAGAATAATTTTCCAACACTTCTGTCTCCATTACTTCACTATAACCATCACTGTAAAGCCTTTTAAAATTTAAAACCAATAAACAAAAGTTCTTTCAGGATTCAATAAAGAACAGCAAGAACTCAGCAAACAAATCGACAACTATTAATCTAAACAACACTGTCCCAAAAACTATGGCAGTGCTACGATTCCAATTTTTCCAATTTCTAATCATTTATGCAAGAACACAGTCGGTAATGTAGCTCTAGGTAAAGTCCTTTAAGTCAATCATTATGTAAAATGACAACACAAAAGTGCTCTAAGCCTGCATAAGAAGTGCCATTAAATTGGCAGTAATTAATCAACAGTACAGCCCCTAATCATGGGGCTCTACCTCCATGCCCCCCCAAGTGCCTTCATGGCATGTTACGGGGATACCTTTACCTTTACCTTACAGCCCCTAATGCAGCTGGCCAGATGTCAATATAAAGAATGAACCAACCATTATCTTATGTTATCTTACGACTATTACACCTTATCTTATCTTATGACTATCACATATAAACTAATCTTATGACTATCGCATCTTATGTAATCTTATGACTATCACATATAAACTAATCTTATGACCAGGGAACGGATTTATATGGACTAAAAATATATGAAATATGTAAATATATGTAGTTATTTTTACCAAAATATGAAATTAAATATTCAATTTCACAATGTCTGCTGGGGATAAGTCCAAGTTAATCTTCACTGTTGATTCACCACTCATCACAGCAACAACCTTTTGTAGTTCTTCATATCCAGGGTTTTTGAAAGTACAGTGTCCACCTTAGCTCTTACTGCATCTGCAACTTTACCTCTACCACGATTCAGTTGTTCCACAGTACTATTTATAATTTCAAAACTTTCAGATAGTGAAAGGTGCCTATTTTGG
>JAJSOF020000029.1:6118236-6140926 GCA_025594305.2 Periplaneta americana
GACTCTAGTGTTGCATTAAAGTAGAAAAACTAAGTCAAGCTTTATACAACATTCACATTGCTTTTCAAAAGAGCTATACATGAAAAATGAATTTACAGTTCTTCCTATAGGGCAGGAATGATAACTGAAATATATAATAATTTTTTCCAATTTCAAAGCGAAATGTATTAGATTCCCATGCTTGATTTCCTTGACTGGTGTTCAATAATGTTTGAAGACTTCATACTGATACTTGGTAAACTGCAACGTAGTTAGGATCTTGTCTTGCGTAGATTGATATATTGGTGCCCAGGACTTGTGCAGCACTGACAGTTTTTATTTATTGATTTTTGATAATAAATTACTTTACGCTCCTGATTTACAAGGCAGGAATGAAGACTTGAGTGTAGTATAAATATTCTCCAAATTTGATACAAGACTTATTGCAATCTTGTGTCTATATAGGTGAAATGATGTTGAAAAATCTTTGACTACATATTAGTGACACATTGACAGCTGCAATAGGGATAGTAGTTCTATATAGTGATTGCTAAATTCTTGCCAGGACTTATACAACATTGACAGTGCCTTTTTCTTTTAATTTTACATAAAAAATGACTTTATCTAGAACTCATAAAGCTTTATTACCGACTGAGCTCATAGATAGAATTTGTAATAAAAAAATGGAATTGTAGGTGAGAAGTGTTTTGTTAGGTGTTTTTGCTTTGGAAAATACAGTTACATAATACTGCTGTTAGTTTTTCTTTTTTATATTACTACATTATACTATCTTCAAACACGATAAAATGGGAAAAGAGTGACTAGGAATTGGACCCGAGACATTGACATCTAAATTTCGTTCTTCGACTGAGCTACGAGTATAGAAACATTTGCGGAAAAATTATTTAATCCTGCTCCAAGATTTTCTGATGATTTGTAAACTCATCCAGAATGCCGGGGGGCAAAGGTAATTGGGATTTCTTGGTCTCTGATCAGATCAAAAATCGTGATAGAAGTAATATTTAATCCTTGAGAATTTCGATGAAGTCTGGAGGGCCCAATTAGTCAAATTCACTCTCCTCACCTCCATGCTTGGGCCTGGGATCTATTAAGATGCAAGAGGCAGTGGTGTGCAGAAAGAAATGGAAGTTACATTTATCCTTCCCAAGAAAAACTGCAAACATGAGCAAAGGAAGCTTTTAATAGAAAAAGGATCATCTTCCACGGACCTCTGGAAAAAAGAGCTAAGGAAGAGACTAGTTGCTTTGTGTAGAGTGTGGCATTGTATGGGGAAGAAACATGGATATTACGACGAAATGAAGAGAAACGAATAGAAGCATTTGAAATATGGAGAAGAATGGAGCTTGTTAGGTGGACAGACAGAATAAAAATGAAGTTGTGTTGGAAGAACTGGGTGAAGAAAAATGATGCTGAAACTGATTAGAAAGAAAAAAGGTGGTTGGGTCACTGGCTGAGAAAAACTGCCTACTGAAGGATGCACTGGAAGGAATGGTGAATTTGGGGCAGAAGAAGATATCAAATAATAGACGACATTAAGATATGTGGATCATATGCAGAGACTAAGAGGAAGGAAGAAAATAGGAAAGATTGGAGAATGCTGGGTTTGCAGTGAAAGACTTGCCCATGGGCAGAACACTATGTATGTATCTATGTATGTCTAGAATGCCGGGAATATCGTGGCTGAGAATAGTCTCTATTTGCAAAGACTAGTTGATTCCATGCCCACTCGACTGCCAGATGTGATCGAGATGTGGGAAGATAGACTACATATTGAATCATGGCATTTTGTTTTGTTTTGAACGCAATTGAATGTTCTAAGGCAGACGCCAGTAAGTTTGTTTTGTTATGCCACGAAGATATCTTTTTCTTTCCAACTCCAAGGGGCTATATTTAATATAATTAAATATGTACAAACCTATATGCACATAGAATTATTCCAATTCAGAAACAACTAGGTAAACTAAAAAAGAACTCAAAGGGAAATAACATTTCAATGGATACCTAGCCATTGTGGTATACCTGGAAACGAGAAAGTCTATAATATTGTAAAACAGCAACATATTTGCAACCAACACCTCTTCAAGTGATATCTCTATCCAGTGCTTTTGCTTCAGTAAAGTCTCATTTTACAAACCTATGGATCAACAATTGGCTCTCTTCTGACAAAGGAAAAATTTTACAGTCTGTATAAAAAAAAACCAAATGACCTGAAATGTACAAAAACTTGCCAGACATGTTCAAACATTTTTAACAAGAGCCAGAACAGGTCACATTGTCACTCAATTGTACATACACCGATTTCACATTTCTGATAATCCTACTTGTCTGTGTGTAATAATCATGATGAAGATCTGGAACACATTCTTCTATACTGTCCATCCATAAATCACAAAAGAAGTAAATTAAAATCATCAGTACCAGTTGCAGAAGGCACTGTCCTGCAGTATATATTGACTAATCCCAACTCTGGCTACTAGCAACAGGCATCTGTAATGAACACCGATCAAAATACCCCTCATTTCTCGTGAAAAACAACTGAATAGGCTACAGTGGACTATAGTGGGCTTTATGTTGTCGGCAAACAGCTGGATACATTAAGAAGATTGATTGATTGATTGATTGATTGATTGATTGAAAGATATCTTTTGACAATAAAATCTTTTTTCTTTCCATTTGCAGCCATGATGTCGTAATAATTATTAAAGTCATGGCATAATACATCAATCAACCTGATGTTATGATAATATCTTTGAAAAATATTGGAGTGCAAGAGGTCAAATGACTCCATTGTCAAATGCCTGGCATTAGAAAACAACAACAACAACTCATAAATCTGCATTACCAACTGAGCTCATACATAGAATTTTGCAATTAAAAAAATAGAATTGTGGGTGAGGAGTACCTTGTTAGGTGCTTTAGCTTTGGATAATAATTGACGACTTTACTCTCACATTTGCACAGCCGCAATAAGTGCACTACTGATGCATTAAAGAGGAAGAAACTAAGCCAGGCTTAATACAACTTTGATAGTTTTTAAAGAGCGTTACATGAGAAATGTATTTACACTCCTTTCTATAGGGTAGAATGATAGCTAAAATGTGGATTAATTATTTTTAAATTTCATAGCAAAATCTATTAGATTCCTAGTCTTGCTTACACTTACTGAAGTTTGACGACTTCATACAGGGAACTAGACAGCTGGAACTGGTTCCTGTTTCTGTATAATGGATTCTAAATTAATACCAGGATGTATACAAGACTGGTAGTGCTCTGTAATGGTCTTTCATAATAAATTTCTTCTACTGATACGTAGAAAGCAGGAAGAGAGATGTAGTGTAGGATAAAATTATTATCCAATTTTTTACCAGATTCTTTAGATTCCCATGCTTGTTTAAGTAGACTGGTGTTGAATAATGTTTGGCTACTTCATATAGGTAATTGGACAGTTGCATAGGGATTCTAGATTTGCATAGGAATTGCTAATTTCATGCCAGGTCTGATACAGGAATGACTGTGCTTTTGGTGCTTGCTCTTCATAATAAATTACATAACAGTTTGCCAGGACACACACAACACAGACAGTCATTTGCGTTAGTGAGTTTTTTTAATAACTTACTTTATGTCCATATTTACAGGGCATGTAAAATGACGACTTAATTTTAGTGTAAATAAGGTCCTAATTCCAAGCACAAATTGTTATCTTCTCATGTTTTTATTGGTTTAGTGGTGTTGAATAATCTTTGATGAGTTCATACTGAAACATTGAGAGTTGTATTAGGAACTCTAGTCCTGCATTGTTGTTGGTAAATTCATGCCAGGACTTATACAACAATGCCAGTGATTTCGTTTGCTGAATTCACATAAAAAGTGACTTAATCTTCAAGTAATAAATATTTTTTATTAACTGAGCTCGTGTATAACTATTAACAATTAGATGTATTTGGAATTGTATGCTTCCCTTGCTTTACTTTTAGGTGTTGTTGCTTTGACAAATAATTCACGACTTCATACTCATTCTTGGACAGCTGCAGTAACGACTCTAATGTTGCATACATAGATATTTAAAAATTAAGCCAAGTTTTATATGAGAATGACAGATTTTTTTAAAGAAATTTTACTTGAGAAATTACTTTACACTCAATCTTATTACGAAGGAATGCGAACTGAAATGTAAATTAAATTCTTTCCCAAATTTATATCAACTTTTACTAGATTTCAATAGAATTCAGTAGATTCCTTGTGTCTTATGTAGAAGTGCCTGAGTTTGGCTGTAGTTCGCTCTTGATGGGTTAGCTTCTAACCATGACATGGAGTGGGTTTGAATCCCCCCATTGAACGGTAAGCATGACTAACCACATCTGGAGCAAACTACGGCTGAAATGGGACACTACCTTAAAAACACGAAGGCTCTGGATTAGGACGGATTTGCCTTTATAGCCACAGGGAGCACTCTGCAATATTTTGAAACTTCTTTTTTCTTATTACAATATAGAACATATGAAATTAAAATGTTTAAATATAAATACAAAAACATTAAGCCAAAATCCTACTTTTCTTGATTTTTAATCATTTTTTATTATTTGTTGAGAAAGCTGTCTTTTTCCTGTAAATATTGAACATAATGTAAATCAAATTTTTCAGCACTTTTATTACTAATGTGCTTTACATACCTTAACAAAAATTTTAAAATATTTAAACAGAAAGAAAGTTAATAGAATGTTAATATAATTTTTTAAAATAATAAATAGTCTTATAAAAATCATGGAAAACTCATTGAAGTAAGATAGTGTTACAAACTCCAAGTTTTATGCAAACTACGGCTGAAATGGGGTTTCATGCTATAAAATGAAAACGTTTAAATTTGCCATAGTTGTTTGCTAAGAGAATTCAGATATTTTAATTTGATAAATTTAACATTGTCATACTGGAACCTATACTTAGAAATTAAGCCTGGTCTTATATCCAAATTAAGTGTTTTTTTTTTTTTGACTTTTAGCTTGAGAAATTACTTTACACTCAATCTTATTAGAAGGAATGCGAACTGAAATGTAAATTAAATTCTTTCCAAATTTATATCAACTTTTACTAGATTACAATAGAATTCAGTAGATTCCTTGTGTCTTATGTAGAAGTGCCTGAGTGTGGCTGTAGTTGTTGCTTCTTGAAGGGTTAGTTTCTTACCCATGACATGGAGTTTTGAATGGTCCCTACCATCTGAAAACTGAAATGGGGCACTACTTTTGGCTGGATGATGGAGTTTGCTTCTTGGACAGCTGCAGTAACGACTCTAATTTGCATTCTTGAAGGGGAACTACTTAAAATTACAGCCTGGTCTTATGCAAAAATTACAGTGATTTTTTGTTTGAAATTTTGTTGAGAAATTCAGGTTACTCAATCTTATTAGGAAGGAATGCTGCAACTTATTGTAAATTTTTTTCTCTTTTTAAAATAAATGAACCAAGTTTTAGAAAATAAATTAAACATAAAAGCACAAAAACCTGTTTTTCTTAATTTTTCATCATTATTTATTATTTTCAGAAAATTGTTTTTACTTTTTTGTAAATGGACATTGAACGGCTCAAATTTTCAGCATTTATTTTCTGATGGGACACTTTTAAAAACGCGAAGGTTACAGTTTCGCATTTAAAAATGTATTTCTTGGAAAAAAAGTTATTTGAATACTAATACAAATTTTTGGTCATAAAAAAATGACATGATTTATTTTTAAACAAATTTTACCCATGAAATTGGGTCAATGTTATTACTCAAATGGAGTATCAAATGTCATATTGAAGTTTTTCCCATATGGGAGACTTTTGTTGCTGTTGAGTCTTATGTTTTGATGAAATTTAGCTTTGAAAATTAATTCAAAACTTTATAATTATTTACAGTGAAATGGGAAATTTTATAATTATCTGGATCCCCAAGTTTTATTTTTTTATGTTGTTGCACTTGCAATATTTTGCAGGATTCTTTTTACTCATTACATTGGAGATGTAGACCTATATTTAAATATGAGCGTTCAAAATTTAAGCTAATATTGATACAAGACTGATAGTGATTTTTTAAAGTAATTTAACTTGACAAATGACTTTACACTGCATTATATTGGGAAGGAATGACAACTGAAATGTAGATTAAATTTTTTCCTGAATTCATAGCAAAATTTATTAGATTCCTATATTTGCTGAAGTGTACTGGTGCCTTCTATAGATGATTCAAAAGTTACAGTAGTGCCTCTTGTCTTTTTGGCTTTTTGATTTTTGATGATAACATACTTTACACTCCCACTTACTGAGCAGTAATGACGACTAAATTGTAATATAAATATTTTCCAAATTGAATGCAAGATTTATTACATTCTCGTGTCTATATATGTGTAGTGATGTTGAAAATCTTTGAAGGCATCTTAGTGACACATGGACAGCTGCAATATGGATTCTAGTTCTGTATAGTGATTGTTAAATTCTTGCCAGGACTATTACAACACTGACAGTGCCTTTGTCTGCTGATCTTATATAAAAATGACTTGAACTGCAACTAATAAACTGCATTACCGACTGATCTCATTCATAACAGTTTGCAATTGAAAAACAAAATATAGAATTATAGGTCAGAAGTGCTTTGTTAGGTGTTTTTACTTATGAAAGTAATTGATGACTTTATTCTCACACTTGCATGGCTGCAATGAGAAGTCTAGTGTTGCATTAATGTGGAATAAATTAAGGCCAGGCTTTATATAACATTGACAGTGCTTTTATATAGAGCTTTAGATGAGAAATGAATTTCCACTCCTTCCTGTAGGGCAGGAATGACAACTAAAATATAGAATATTTTTCTAATTCCATAGCAAGATCTATTAGATTCCAATAACTTGGTTACGCTTACTGGTGTTCAATTAAGTTTGACGACTTCATACAGAGAATTGGGCAGCTGGAACTGTTTTTGTATAATGATTTCTAAATTAATACCAGGATGTATAGAGGACTGATGATACTCTGTCTAGTGGTCTTTCATAATTATTTCGAAATTATGGTTTACAATTTTTATTAGCAGTAAAATATTTTATTTTTGCTGGCACAGTTAAGGCCATAAGGCCTTCTCTTCCACTCAACCAGCCTTAATCAATACAATAGTTGCATACATATTTAAATTATGAATATTTACAATACACTTAGAAGATTTTCCAGCAATATTCTTCAGTTAATTTTAGCACTAACATGCTTCGTCTGGTCTTCTTAATTTTAATGTGAATTGACTACTCAATCTTGGAGTTATTATTAATAATAACTGTGATGTAAGTGATTGTGTCAACGACAGAATACAGACTGGAAATCTAGCTTATTATGCTAATCTTCCACTGTTTAAAAATCAGTTGTTATCGAGGATGACAAAGATTAAAGTTTATAAAACATTAGTTCGTCCTGTAGTTACCTTTGGTTCAGAAACATGGACATTTACAAAAAAGAAGAGAACTCCTTAAGAAGTTTTGAACGGAAGATTCTGCGTAGAATCTTTGACCCAGTCAATGATCATCAAGGATGGCGGATACGCTCCAACAATGAACTTCTTAACCTGATAGGAGGTCAAGATGTTGTAAAATTTATGAAAGTTCAAAGACTGAGATGGCTGGGACATGTAAACAGGATGCCTGAAACATGCGCTCCTATTAAAATGTTAAAGGGTAGACTATATAACAGGAGGAGAAATGGTAGACCAAAGTTAAGGTGGATGGATGGGGTATCCAAAGATCTTGAAATTATGGGAGTGAGAGGATGGAGTAAGATGGAAGGCTGTTGTTAAGGAGGCCAAAACTCACCCTGGGTTGTAGCGCTAACTGTTGATGATGATTATGACTACTCGATACAGACACTTTTAGGCTACAGCTGTTGTATTTTTTTTTTGTTAATCCATAATGATTTTTAATTTCATGCCTGGATTAACATTTTTCTGATATTTTTTTCGGTTTTATTGTTTTTTTCTTTTCTGCATATTAATTCACTTTACATGAATAACTATAGACAGTAATGGTAACCGAAATCCTGGGATTTTGTTTTCAAAACTCACACTGACATTTTTCGGATTCCCATGTTTCCTGTGGCTTGATTGTTTTGGAATATAATTGAAGAATTCATACTGACATTTGGACATCTGCAGCAGGGATTCTAGAGTTACATAAAGATTGGTAAATTCATGGGAAGACGTATACAACATTAACAGTATTGTGACTCGTGCTTTTAGTTTAAAATTTATTTTAGACCAATACTTACAGGACTGCATTTCGACTGACAGTTGCATAATTGTTGATAAATTTTTAATTAGAATTGGAGCATTCACATGCTTTTATGATCTCTTTGTTTTGAGTATTAACTGACTACTTAATACAGATACTTGTACAGTTGCTGTAGTGATTCTGCTGTTCCATAAATATTGTTAAATTCAAGCCTGGAGTTCTACAACTGTGATAGAATTTTTGTTTTGTCTATACACTGAGGTTAAAAGTAGTAATAACAACTGAACCCTTGGATAAATATTTTGCAAGCTGAAGATTTACTAGATTCCCATACTTCTTGTGGTGTTGTTATTTTGAGAAAGAATTAAGGACTTCATACAAACACTTGACTTGTGCCCAAGGTTCTGTACAATTGCATAATGATTGGTGAATTCTTAACAGGAATTGTAGAACATTGACAGTACTTTCATTTTGAGCTTTGCCACTAAAATTGACTTTAGCCTAATACTTAAGGAGCTGTATTACCCAGTGATCTATTGCATAATTGTAGTATTTTGAATATTAATTGACGACTTGCTAGGGACAATTGTATAGGTGCTGTAGGGTCTCTGCTGAGCCATAATGATGGTTAAATTCATGCCGCTATTATAAAACACTGAAAATTTTTATTCTTAGAAATCTTAGATGACTTTGCACTAATAATGAAAGGCAGTAATAGGAACTGAACTCTGGGATTATTATTTTCCCTGGTCATACTGTGGTCTTGTTTCTATGAAAAATGATTCACGACTTCATACTGACACTTGGACAGCTGCAACAGGGATTCTGCAGCTGCATAATGATTGCTAAATTGACGAGGGACTAATTCAACATCGACAGTATTTGGACTTGTGCATTTATATTAAAATAGACTTTAGACTAATACCTATAGGACTGCATTATCGATTGAGCTGTTTCGTACAGTAATTGTTTACAAAATTTTAGTCAGAATATTAGCACTGAGATGCTTCTTGCAGACTTATTGTTTTGCTATTTATTGACGACTCGATATAGATTCTGTAAAGCTGCTGTAGGGTTTCTGGTGAATCGTAATGATTGTTAAATTGAAATCCGGACTTATAACTTAAAACTCTTACAAAATTTTTGTTGTTATTATTTTGCATTGATTCTAGTTCACGTTAACACTTTGTTTGTTAAAAACATAAAATTGTTTAAGCACACGTTAAAAAGTGTTAATTTTTTTAAAAAAAAGGTTATATACCTTTTTAAAAACATTTTAACATATATTATTTTGCATTTTACAGATTCATAGACTTTATGGTAATAACTGAATGCAGTAATAGCAACAGAACAGAAGTCTTGGATTTTTATTTTCTAGGCTCATAATAAAATTTATTAGACCGTAATGCTTCTTATAATCGTGTTGTTTTGAATAGTAACTGAAGACTTCATTGTGATGCTCGGTAGCTCTAGTAGGTAGGGACTCTGGTCTTGCTGTTTCGTACAGTAATTGTTTACAAAATTTTAGTCACAATATTAGCACTGAGATGCTTCTTGCAGATTTATTGTTTTGCATATTTATTGACGACTTGATATAGATTCTGTACAGGTGCTGTAGGGTTTCTGGTGAATCATAATGATTGTTAAATTGAAGTCCGGACTTACACTTACAACTCTTACAGAACTTTTGTTGTTATTATTTTGCATTGATTCTATTTCACGTTAACACTTTGTTTGTTAAAAACATAAAATTGTTTAGGCACACGTTAAAAAGTGTTAAATTTTTTTTAAAAAAGGTTATATAACTTTTTTTTTTAAATTTTAACATTTATTATTTTGCATTTTACAGATTAATAGACTTTATCGTAATAACTGAATGCAGTAATAGCAACAGAACAGAAGTCTTGGATTTTTATTTTCTATGCTCATAATAAAATTTGTTAGACCGTAATGCTTCTTATGATCGTGTTGTCTTGAATAGTAACTGACTCTGGTCTTGCATAATAATTGTAAATTTATTGTGCGACTTATACAAGTGTGACAATCCTCTCTTTTTAAAGATTGTATAATATAAATTGCTTTAAGGCGATGGTTATATGGCAGTAATGATGTCCGAAAAGTTAGATAAATGATTAGAAAATTCATAGGAACATTATTTTGCGCAGTTGTTGTAGTGTTGTGCATGGTTGTTGTAGTGTTGAATAATGTTTCGACGGCTGCAGTAGAAACTCTACTGTTGAATAATTACTGCCAAATTCATGGCAGCACACACAGAAGCCTTGGAGGAGGAAATGGATGCTGGGACCTCTACAATGGTGAGTGTGAGTACTTTTCTTTATTTATTTATAATTTATATTACAATTTGGTTTACACTGATGGTTATAGAGCAGTTATGACATCTCACCTGTTGGATAAATCTTTCCTAAGCAATTTCCCTGATTGGCAGGCCTAATAGGTTGTAGTTTGGAATTTGGTTTGACTACTTGATGTAGAGTGTTGGACAGCTGGAATAGGGACTGTATTGTTGAATGATAATTGCCATTTCATGACAAGACATGTGGCAGTGTGAGAGTATCTTTGTGTTGTGCTTTGCATGAAAACTAATAGACATGAAAAGACGTACTTGTTAATTACCGACTGAGCTGTGACAGAAATGTTTAGAAATTGGAAAAACTGGAATTGTAGCACTCCGATGCTTGTTGAGGTGTTGTTGTTGTTTCAAATAATGTTTGAAGACTTAATATCTATTTTTGGACAGATGTAATAGGGATTGCAATCTTGCATACCGTAATGATTTGCTAAAGTTATGATAGGTCTTATAGAAGTGTGACAATTATAGTCTGACGGTAAATATTATTTCAATTATTTTACATAGCTTTGGCTTTAATGTGACTGCTAAAGTGCAGTAATGACGTGTGAACTCTTGCTAAATATTCTGGACATTTATAGGAGTTCCAATGCTCGTTGCAGTGTTGAATAGATAAGAGAAGATACTCGTATGATTAGATAAAGTACTCGTAACATTCTTTACCCATGAATATAAGAAATAATCATATTTTACTTTCAGAAGGTTAGTGAGAAAGGCATTGATGGCAAATCCACTCTACAGTGTCAATGAGTTTAGTAATATTATGTTTTAGATACTATTGTTTTAACCTCATGCAAATGACACATTTGTACATTTTAACCTGATCTTATACCATTTGTTTCAATACTTTTAATCTGTCTTTCTTGTTGTCTGGTAATGGTATATTTATTTTGATTTTATTTTAATGTCTGCGATAGCCGTAAGATAAGATGCTATAGTCATAAGATAAGTTAAGATGCGATAGTCATAAGATTAGTTAAGATGCGATAGTCATAAGATTAGTTAAGATGCGATAGTCATAAGATTAGTTAATATGCGATAGTCATAAGATTTAAGATGCGATAGTCATAAGATTAGTTAATATGCGATAGTCATAAGATTAGTTAATATGCGATAGTCATAAGATAGTTAATATGCAATAGTAATAAGATTAGTTAATACACGATAGTCGTAAGATAGTTAATATGCAATAGTCATAAGATAGTAAAGATGCGATAGTCATAAGATTAGTTATATAAGATTAGTTAATATGCGATAGTCATAAGATAGTTAAGATGCGATAGTCATAAGATTGGATAAGATTAGTCATAAGATTGGATAAGATGCGATAGTCATAAGATTATTAAGATAGTCATAAGATAGTTAAGATGCGATAGTCATAAGATTACATAAGATGCGATAGTCATAAGATTACATAAGATGCGATAGTCATAAGATTACATAAGATGCGATAGTCATAAGATTAGTTAATATGTGATAGTCATAAGATAGTTAAGATGCGATAGTCATAAGATTGGATAAAGATGAAATAGTCATAAGATTAGTTAATATGCGATAGTCATAAGATTGGATAAGATGCGATAGTCATAAGATTAGTTAATATGCGATAGTCATAAGATTAGTTAAGATGCGATAGTCATAAGATAGTTAAGATGCGATAGTCATAAGATTGGATGATGCGATAGTCATAAGATTATTATATGCGATAGTCATAAGATAGTTAAGATGCGATAGTCGTAAGATTAGCTAAGGTGTAATACTCGTAAGATAACATAAGATAATGTTTGGTTCATTCTTTATATTGACATTTGGGCAGCTGCATTAGGGGCTGTACTGTTGATTAATTACTGCCAATTTCATGGCACTTCTTATGCAGGCTTAGAGCACTTTTGTGTTGTCATTTTACATAATGATTGACTTAAAGAACTGTACCTAGAGCTACATTACCGACTGTGTTCATGCATAAATGTTTAGAAATGGGAAAAATTGGAATTGTAGCACTGCCATAGTTTTTGGGACAGTGTTGTTTAGATTAATAGTTGTCGATTTGTTTGCTGAGTTCTTGCTGTTCTTTATTGAATTCTGAAAGAACTTTTGTTTATTGGTTTAAAATTTTAAAAGGCTTTACAGTGATGGTTATAGTGAAGTAATGGAGACTGAAGTGTTGGAAAATTATTCTGCACATTCATAACAAGATTTATTACATTCCCATGCATTGTTTAAGAGTTGTAGTACTTATTCAATAATGATAGACTACTTCATAGTGATAGCTAGGCAGATTCAATAGAGTCTCTACTGTTGAATGATCGTTGTCAGATTCATGCCTGGGGGTTATGGAAATCTCAGAGGATGTTTATTTTGTTCTGCTACAAATAATTGACTTAAATTACAAGACATACCGGGAGAGCTGCCTTACCGACTCACATCTTGCAGAAATATTTAGAGTTTGACAATTTAGAATTGTAGAACTCTCATGCTTTTGGGTGATGTTGTTTGGAGAAATGACATAGATACTTGGATAGTTTGAATAGGAAATATAACTTCGGAATATGTATGATAAGAACTTTCTTGTGTTAAATTTTAACGTACCTTGTTATCATGTTTCGACCTATTTTCGGTCATCTTCAGAACTGGTCGTTGTTGGTCTTGGCGCCTCTTGTTTCCTGTGAGGGTGCGTTCGTAGTGTAGAGTCAAAGAGTGTATGTGTTTTGAAATTGAGTTGTGTGTTGAGAATATCGTTGGGGTGTGTTTTCGTGTGTCTGTATATTTCATATTGTTCCAGTGTGTTGAGTTTCTGGCTTTTTGGATGTGCAGTATTTCCATGTCTGTGTTGATATCTCTGTAGGTGTGGTTGGCATTTGTGATGTGTTCTGCATATGTGGAGCTGTTTTGTAATTTTGTTATGGCTGTGATGTGTTCTTTGTAACGTATTTGAAATGATCTGCCTGTCTGTCCTATGTAGAAGTTGTTGGAGGTATACGCCTGTGTGGTTGTATTTGTTTGTTTGTGTTGTTTGTGTGTTGAGATGTTTTTGTAGAGTGTTATTTGTTCTGTATGCGATGTTGTAATTTAATTTCTCGAATGAGGTTGCAATTTTTTGTGTGTTTCTGGTTTCGTATGTTAGTGTGATGTATTTTTTGTGTTCTTGTGTTTGTGTTGTATTCTTCTGTCGAAACATGTTAATAAGGTACGTTAAAATTTAAGACAAGAAAGTTCTTATCATACATATTCCGAAGTGATACATTGTTAAAAGTTGTGTAATCAAGATGTATAATCAAGGAAATATAATTTTGTATAGTGATTTTCTAAATTCATGCCTGGAACCATACCATTGTAAGAGTGCATTTTATAAGTGCATTTACATAATAAATGAGATTATTGTGTTAGTAGTAGGGCATTAATGGGGACTGAACACCTCGATAAATATTTTTGAAATTCGTAGAAAGATTTACAGCATTACCGTGCTTGTTGTGGTGGTGTTGTTGTTTTGAACAATAATTGTCGACTTCATTCTGTTACTTGGACGGGTGCAATAGGTCTCTGGTGTTGCATAATGATTGCTAAATTCTTCGTGGGACTTAGACAAGTCTGACAGTAATTTTGTTTAATAGTTTTTTTTTTTTTTTGGAAAGTCTTTACAGTGATGGTAATAGGGCAGAAATTTAGACAGCTATTGGATAAAAATTTTCGACATTTGTATCAAGATTGCTTAGATTCCTATGCATTCTTTAAGTTTTGTAGTGTTGAATAATGATTGATTACGATGATTGTTGTTGCGTAATCATTGGCAAATTAATGCTAAACGTATGGAAGTTTCAGAGTATTTTTGTGTTGTACTTTTACATAATAATTGACATAAAATACAATACACAGAGCTGCATGACCGACTGACGTGTTTAAGATTTTTTATGTGGGTTATTTTACGACACTGTACCAACATCTCAGTTTATATATATAGTGTATGAACGAAATGTTGGTAATAATGCCAGTGAAATGAGTCCGTGGTTTGGCACAGATAGTTAGCCAGCATTTGCCCATGTTTGGTTGAGAGAAAAACCCTGAAAAAACCTGAACCATCTTGTCCCAACGGGATTGAAACTCAGGGCCACCTGGTGTTGCAATCAGATGCATGACTAATTACTCCAAACGTTTCGACGACTTGAGGAAATGTGAACATATCATTGGAAAATTTATAATATTGTAGCATTCGCATGGTTTTTATGGTGTTGTTTCGAATAATAACTGAAAACATGATATAGATAGTTGGGCTGCCTCAGTAGGGATTGCAGTATTGCATAATACTTTTGTATATCCATGCGAAGACATACACAACTGTGAGAGTGGTCTTTATATTTATTTATTTGTTTGTTTGTTTGTTTTCTGTTTTTGTTTGTTTGTTTGTTTGTTTTTTTTTTTTTTTTTTTTTGTTTTTTTTTTTATGTGTTTTGTTTTTTGTTTGTATGTTTGTTTGATTGTTTGTTTTTTTTGTTTGTTCATTCGTTTGTTTTTTGTTTGTTTGGTTTGTTTGTTTGTTTGTTTGTTTGTTTGTTTGTTTGTTTGTTCGTTCGTTTATTTGTCTGTTTATTTCTTTGTTGTTTGTTGCTTGATGTTTGTTCATTTATTTATCTATTTATTTATTTTTTTATTTATTATTTATTTATATTTTTTACTTAGTGAATAGCTTTAGATTGCTAGTTATAGAGATGTGATAACGACTGAACTGTTGGATGAATATATTGCAAATTCGTCGCAAGATTTACTGCATTCTCATGATCTTTGTTTTGTTGTTGACGTCATCCTGATACTTGGACAGTTGCAATAGGGGTCGGGTCTTTCATTTGTTATTTGTAGATTCTAGCTGGGGCTTACACTTCTCTGACAGTACTTTTGTGTACAGAATTTACATTATAATCTACTTTACACTGATGTCGTCTCAAGTCTTGGATAAATGTTTCCTAAATCCATTGCAGGATTTATTACATTGTCATGCTTGCTTCTGAGTTGTACCGTAGTGTGAAATAATATGCGAGTACTTGATATTGACATTTGGACAGCTGGAATACGGACTGTACTGTTGAATAAGTATTTAGATTTAATGGCAGACATTATGGCAGTCTCAAAGTACCGGGATCCTTTCCTTGTGCTTCATATGAAAATTAACAAACATTATGAGACTTGGAACTGTATTACACACAGAGCTGTAAGAGTAAAGTTAACAAATTGTTATAATTAGAATTGTAACAAACTGATGCTTTGTAGGGTGTTGTTGTTTTGAATTACTGTTGTTGACTTGATGCAGAGAGTTGTGCAACAGCAATAGTCCAGCGTAATGATGTTCGAAATTGATGGCGGGATTTATAGGATTGTGACAGTGACTTTTGTTGTGCTTTTACTAAGAAATGACGTGATAATTGCAGGATGAATAATTTTTGTTAAATATTTCCCAATTTGTTAGGAAGAATTGTTAGATTGTCATGCTTGTTGTGGTCTTCTTGTTTTGAAAACTAATTGAAGACTTGATTTGTACAGTTAGACTTTTGCAATAGAATTTTGGTTTTGCATAATGCTTGAGGATTTGATGCTGGGACTTTTAATACTCTAATGGTACTTGTTTTTTTTTTTTAAGACTGTACATTATAATTTGCTTTACACTGATGGTTATGTGGCAGTAATTACGTGACAGCTGTTGGACAAATGTTTCCAAAATTCATAGTGAGTATTATTACATTTCTATCCTGGTGTATGAGTTCTAGTGTTGAATAATATTTGGTTAATTCATACTGATACTTGTACAGTTGGAGCAGGGACTATAGTGTTGAATAATTATTGCTATTTCATGCCAGGATATATGGCAGTGTGAAAGTACATTTGTCTTGTGCTCTACATGTAAACTGACGAAGTGGAAAAAAAATAATATGTGGTTTACCGACCGAGATGTAAGAAAAATGTTTATCAATTGGTAAAACTGGAATTTTAGTGCTACAATAATTTTTGGGATAGTATTGTTTATATTAATAGTTGTGGTGATAACCATGCACTACCAGTCTTGTCACTGCACTGCGGATTTTGTTGTTTGGTCCAGTCCAGCTCCGATCGGTCATCATGTCTGTTGCGTAGAAGTCGTTCGGTACTTCATTTCTCTTCTGTTGTCTTTCCTCTTTCAGTGCTGCTTCTTGTTTGGTAGCTGGTATCAGAAACTTGGTGCGTAGATCTTCTACAAGGAAAGTTTCGCGTGCTAACTCATATGCTAATGTAGATGGTGCGAATTTTGAGATCCCTATTGCGGCTTTTAGGAATCTTGCTTTCACTTTTTCTAAAGCGTTTAGATCTCTGTAGCTAAGGCTGATCCATGTGATATGTATTCCATATGTTATGATAATAATACAATGTAAAGCGCCCAATGGGCATGATAAACATTAGTAGGTAAAGCGTTCTGGGTGAATCCCACACTAGTCCATTATTCTCCGTTACAGAACTGAACCAGAGATACTGTTCTCTGTTTGCACTCCAAAGCATGGTATGTATCACACTGATTGTTACACAATACACATCTACACTCATGGCCGGGCTGATGGAAGAACTTCCTGGTACATATTCGGTGGTGAAATCCATGAATCGCAAATCTTGTTACAATGTGTCTGAGCTCGTACTCTGCTCGCATCCATTCTCTGTTTAGCATGGCATCTGTGTTGTAGAAACTGTCGCTAATAGACTCTCTCTTCCTTCTCAGCTCCCGTAGTAGTTCTTCGCATGCTGGTGTGGATGGCAAGAGCAATTGTAGTCTGAGGTCTTCTACCAGGAAAGTTTCTCTTGCCAGTACGTATACGTAGCGTGATAACGCGAATTTTGAGACCCCTAGCACTCTCTTCAAGAACCTACGCTTCAAACTCTCGAGCTCTCGTAGCTGTTTGCAGGACAAGTACTCCCATATGACCTCTAGTCCATATGTTAGTGCGGGTACAACTTTGACCCGGAAAAGTTTCATTGCTGACTCTATTGACATTTTTTGTAGTTCCCTGATGTCGTTTATACTTCTGAGCGCGACTGCTAGACTCTCCTGTAGATGGATCGTGAATGCTGTCCCGGTGACTTGCATAGTGATTCCTAGATATCTGAATTGCCGCTTCGGCGTTAGCATTTGCACACCACAGACGATGTAGTCATCCTTGCTCAGCCGTCCTCCTCTTCTGAATACCATTAGTTCTGTTTTTAGGACGTTCAACACCAGTTCGTTCTCCTCTGCCCATTGTTTGATGAGATTTGTTCCTTTCTGCAGGTCTGTTAAGCTATCCGCCGCTAGTGCCATATCATCTGCATATATGTACACTGAGAGGTTCTGCACTTCTTCCTTTAACTTGTTGGCGATATCATGCGTCAGTATATTGAAGAGTATCGGACTCAGAGGGTCCCCTTGGAGCACTCCAATTGTTTGGCTGATCCACTCCGATTGGGTGATTCCATCGTGTATCTGAACTTGGTTATCCGCTAGGATGTTCGACACTAGCCTCGTCACGTCAGATTGTCTGATGAGGTTCTCCAGTTTCAACATGAGTTTCCTTCTGTTGACCGTGTCAAAAGCTTTCGTGTAGTCAATGAATTGAACGTACTTTCTCCCACCGGCAGTTAGCTTTTCTTGTATCTTCTTTAGGAGACGTTCAGCGGCCATCAGGGTTGATCTGCCCTTCTGGAACCCGAACTGATCTTACGGTAGCAGATGCTCCGCCTGAGAATCTGGGTTAGTATGTTAAGATGGGGAGCACTTTTGCTTTCAAACAATTTCATGGCTGTTTCAAGCGTCAGTTGTGTGATATTCTGTATGTCATGGATAGCTATTATTGCTGCTGCCGCTCTTTCTTTCATGTGTATTCTAAAGGATCTTGCTGTTATTTGGAGTGTTACTCCAAGATATTTGTAGGCATTTGTGATTTGAAGAGCGTTATTCTGGAGTTGGATGTGATCACCTTCAGCCTGTCGACCACCCTTTCTGAATACCATCTGCACAATTTTTGATAGATTGATGTCAAAACCACTTTTGCCAGCCAATGATGCGAGGTTGTGTATTGACTCTTGTAGCTCTTCCCTATCTGTTGACCCAAGCACCATGCCATCGGTGTAGATATACATTTTCATTGCTGGGCGGCATGTCTGGATTATGTCTGCTGTCATCACGTTGAATAGAAAGAGGCTCCAAGGATCCCCCTGAAGAAATCCTCTAGTTTGAGTGACTTCCTTTGATTCCTGTACTGAGTAATCTATCGTTATGACATTTTGAACTAGTATGTTGTGGATGAGTGTTAGGGTGTGTCCGTCCAGTTCAGTTGCATATGAACACTGTGTGACAATTTATGCAAGATACAACTTCAGTGAGTGTTTAAAGAGAAAATTGCTGCTGGAATACAGCAGAGTCCAAAACTAATGCACTTGTGCGCACTTCTCCTTAGTATATTAATAGTTGATGACTTGTTTGCTAAACTCTTGCTGGTCTTTATTGATCTCTGAGAGAACGTTTGTTTAATGGTTTTTAATTTTAAAAGACTTTACAGCGATGGTTATAGTGTAGTAATAACGGCTCATGTGTTGGAAAATTAATTTGCAATTTTTAATATATTTATTGCAGCCAAATGGCCATTTAGATTGCATTTAATTTACTTTTGTTTTTGCGTACTCACTTATTGATTTTGTTCTTTTGGCGCATAGTTCAATATGATAGCATTCACATTTCTTGCTGCACAATGTACACACATATGAGTCACTCGGGTCGTGGTATGTTCTTGTCTTGCAGATAAGGTGATGGAATCCGTGGACTGCCAGTCTTGTTATTACATACCTGAGTTCAAAGTTTTCCTTCGTCCATTCTCGGTCTATCATGGCTCCTGTGGCGTAGAATTCTATTGGGGTGGCTTCTCTTTTCTCTCTTAGTGTTGACAATAGTCGTTCCAAGCGTTCGTCTTGGGCAGCATCATGTTTGTCCTTAGGTCTTCAGTAAGGAAGATCTCCCTTGCGAGTAAATATACAAATCTCGAGCGTGTGTACTTGAGACTCCCATCGCCTTCTTTAAGTAGGTTGCCTTTACTCCTTCTAGTGTTTCTAGGTTAGCCATTGTTAGATGCTCTCAATTATTTCAATGCCGTATGTTAATATTGGCAATATTTTGGTTTTAAACAGTGCCATTGCTGTTTCTAGGCTCAAAGATTTGATATTTTTTACGTCATGCATCGCTCTTATTGCTTGTGTGGCTCTTTCTGTTGTGTGCTTTGTGTAGCATTTTGCACTGGTTTGTAATGTCATGTCTAGATATCTGTAGTCTGACACTATCTTTAGTTTCCTGTTTTGAATGGATATTTCTGCTGCTTCCGGTGTTCTTCCGCCATTTCTGAATATCATCATTTCAGTTTTTCCACATTTATCTCAAATTTGTGCTTAGTGCACCATTCCACCATGACGTTCATAGTTTCCTGTAATTTCGTAAGATCATTTGACCCCACTACTATGTCATCCCGCATATGCGTATGAGCTTATTTCCTCTCTCTGCGCTATTCTTATTAGTTCTTCTGTTGCCAGGATGATCAGTAGAGGGCTTAGTGGGTCCCCTTGCAGAATCCCGTTCGTTTGCAATATCGGTTCTGACGTCGAGCGATTGTCTGAAATTTTTATTTCATTCCATCTTAATATTGATTTTATGGACTTTGTCCAGACGTCTTTTCCTAGGGTTTCGTCCAGTTTCTTCTTTACGAGTTCCCTGTCAATGTAGTCGAATGCTTTTGTGAAGTCTATGAACACCACATAGAACTTCTCCCTTTCGTCCAAGGGTTCCCATATGTTCTTTAGTAGTGCTTCTATTGATGTTAATGTTGATTTCCCTTTTCTGAAGCCTAGTTGCAATTTTATAACAAGATTTATTATATTCCTATGCATTGCTTAAGTGTTGTATAGTACTTATTCAATAATGATAGATTACTACATAGCGATAGCTAAACAGATACAATAGACTCTCTACTGTTGAATGATCATTACCAAATTCATGCCAGGGTATTATGGAAGTCTCAGAGGACGTTTGTCTTGTTCTCTTACATAATAATTGACTTAAATATAAGACATAACGGAAGGGCTGCCTTAATGATTGACATCTTGCGAGAAATATCTTGAGTTTGAAAATTTAGAAATACAGAAGTCTCATGCTTTTGGGTGATGTTATTTGGCGAAATTGTACAGATACTTGTAATTCCTAAATTCATGCCTAGAAATACACCATTTTAGAGTGCTTTTACATAATAAATCAATTTACTGTGTTAATTGTAGGACAATGGGGTCTGATCACCTCGATAAATGTTTTTGAAATTCGTAGAAAGATTTACTGGCTTACTGTGCTTGTTGTGGTGTTGTTGTTTTGAACAATAATTGTCGACTTCCTTCTATTACTTGGACAGGTGCACTAGAGCTCTGGTCTTTCATAATGATTGCTAAATTGTTGATGGGACTTAGACAAGTCTGACAGTGTTTGTGTTTAATAGTTTTGCTTTTGAAATGTCTTTACAGTGATGGTCATAGGACATAAATTTCGACTGAGATACTGGATAAATGTTTTCGAAATTTGTAACAAGATCGATTACATTCCCATGCAGTGTTTAAGTTTTGTAGTGTTGAATAATAATTTATTACGGTAAGTAATCATTGCCAAATTAATGCTAAACCTATGGAAGTTTCACAGTATTTTTGTGTTGTAGTTTTACATAATAATTGTCATGAAATATAAAACACAGAGTTGCATGACCGGCTTACGTGTTGAGGGCCTTTTCTTGAGTGGGTTATTTTACGACACTGTATCAACATCTCGGTTTCTTTAGCGTATGAATGAAATGAAAGTAATAATGCTGGCGAAATGAGTCCGTGGTCCAGCACTGATAGTTACCCAGCATTTGCTCATGTTCGGTTGAGAGGAAAGTCCTGAAAAAAACCTGAACCATCTTGCCCCGACTGGGATTGGAACCCGGGCCACCTGGTGTCGCAGTCAGATGCACTAACCAATATTTCACAGGTTTCGATGACTTGAAATGTCAACATATTATTGGAAAATTTATAATTATAGCACTATATGCTTTTTATGGTGTTGTTGTTCAAAAAAATACTGAGAACTTGATATAGATATGAATAATTTCAAGGGAAAAATTGTTCGGGGCCGGTATCGATCCCGGGACCTCTGGTTGAACGTACCAGCGCTCCACCACTGAGCTACCCAGAACTCCACCCGACACCGTCTCAACTTTTCCCTTTATATCCACATAACTCGCGTGGGCTGACGAAACGCCAGAGACCCACAACGAGCGCACACAATCGCTGTGTGACTTGAAATTGTGTTTTCTGTTAACGAACACAGTAACGTATATATTATGCAAATCTAGTCTTTCAGGTGAAGCTCCTGTAAAGCAGATTTGAATAATTTCAAGGAAGAATTGTTCTGGGGCCGGGTATCGATCCGGGACCTCTGGTTGAACGTACCAGCGCTCCACCACTGAGCTACCCGGCATAGATTTGCATGATATAGATAATTGAGCTGCCGCAGTAGGGATAGAAATATTGCATAATGATTTTGTATATTCTTGCGAGGACTTGCATAATTGTGAGAATGCTCTTTATGTATTTGTTTGTTTGTTTTTTCTTTATTTTTCTTGTGTGTTTGTTTGTTTTTGTGTTTGTTTGTCTGTGTTGTGTTTGTTTGTTTCTGTGTTTGTATGTGTGTTTATCGTTCACTTCTTTATTTATTTCTTTGTTTATTTGTTTTTTTGTTGTTTACTTGTTTTTTATTTTTATTATTATTATTATTATTATTATTATTATTATTATTTTTTTTTTTTTTTTTTTTTTTAGTATTTAGTGGATAACTTTATATTGCTAGGCATAGAGCTGTAAAAACGATTGAACTGTTGGATGAATATTTTGCAAATTGGTCGCAAGATTTACAGCATTCATATGATCTTTGTTGTGTTGTTTTGAATAGATATTGTGGACTTCATCCTGATTCTTGGACAGTTGCAATAGGGGTCACGATCTTGCATTTTTATTCCTAGATTATAGCTCAGACATACACATCA
>JAJSOF020000029.1:6141026-6146026 GCA_025594305.2 Periplaneta americana
ATCCTTTACCTTTTTTTATCCAGTGTGTTATAGTACTGTGCGTGGTGTGATGTGATTAGTCAGTGTGTCTAAGGAAATATTTTATATTAAAAATGAATGAAATGAAAACCTAATCGACCAACCCATTTCGAAATTAAAAGAGAAATTGCATGTTAACTCAAGAAATTAGGACGTCCTACACAAACTTTAAATATTGAAATTTCTGGAAAAAGTCGAGGAAATAATGTAGCCTACTAGTGATTTTAATACCGAAATGTGAAATGGAAACTATCTGTTTTTTTGCTGCGCTTCATGAAAACGCTTTCTGCCCCAACCGTGTATTCTGTTTAGAGGAGAAAATACATGGACTAACATCGGAGTGAAGGATTTAGTTAATTTGACTTAAAAAAAAACTAGAAAAGCACGTGGGGCACATCTCCACTATGTGACTAGTTGTACCAGGTGGGAGAGGTGTAGCACACAGATGGTTGGAGTACAATTTCGGGTGCACAGTCAACTTCGAGAAGGGGCTGTAATTACATGCGTTATCCGATTTAGATGCAATAAACAGCATGCCTTTGCTAAATACACTATTTTTTATGCAGAACTGCCAACCTTTGTAACCGCGGGCCGCTACTGGTGAATTATTAACAGGAATTACAGAACATTGACAGTATTTTCATTTTAAGCTTTGCCACTAAAATTGACTTTAGCCTAATACTTAAGGAGCTGTATTATCCAATGATCTATTGCATAATTGTAGCATTTTAGATCAGAATTGTAGAACCCACGTCTTTCTTGTGGTGTTGTTTATTTGGAATATTAATTGGCGACTTGCTAGGGACAATTGTATAGCTGCTGTAGGGTCTCTGCTGAGTCATAATGATGGTTAAATTCATGCCGCTATTATAAAACACTGAAAATTTTTATTCTTAGAAACCTTAGTTGACTTTGCACTAATAATAAAAGGCAGTAATAGCAACTGAACTCTGGGATTATTATTTTCCCGGTCATAATGTGGTCTTGTTTCTATGAAAAATGATTCACCACTTCATACTGACACTTGGACGCTGCAACAGGGATTCTGCAGCATAATTATTGCTAAATTGACGAGGGACTAATTCAACATCGACAGTATTTGGACTTGCGCATTTACTTTAAAATAGACTTTAGACTAATACCTATAGGACTGCGTTATCGATTGAGCTGTTTTGTACAGTAATCGTTTACAAAATTTTAGTCAGAATATTAACACTGAGATGCTTCTTGCAGACTTATTGTTTTGCGTATTTATTGACGACTCGATATAGGTTTCGTACAGCTGCTGTAGAGTTTCTGGTGAATTATAATAATTGTTAAATTGAAGTCCGGACTTATAACTTATAACTCTTACAGAATTTTTGTTGTTATTATTTTGCATTTTACAGATTAATAGACTTTATGGTAATAACTGAATGCAGTAATAGCAACAGAACAGAAGTCTCGGATTTTTATTTTCTAGGCTCATAATAAAATTTATTAGACCGTAATGCTTCTTATGATCGTGTTGTTTTGAATAGCAACTGAAGACTTCATTGTGATGCTTCGGTAGCTCTAGTAGGTAGGGACTCCGGTCTTGCATAATGATTGTAAATTTATTGTGCGACTTATACAAGTGTTTATTTTTTTATTTTAGTAGGTTATTTTACGACGCTTTATCAACAGCTTAGGTTATTTAGCGTCTGAATGAGATTCATTGATAATGCGGTGAAATGCTTCCGGGGTCAACACCGAAAGTTACTCAGCATTTGCTGGGTAACTTTCGGTGTTGGACCCCGGTATACAAGTGTGACAGCCCTTTCTTTTTAAAGACTGTATAATATAAATTGCTTTAAGGCGATGGTTATATGGCAGTAATGATGTCCGAAAAGTTAGATAAATGGTTAGAAAATTCATGGGAACATTATTTCGCGCGGTTGTTGTAGTGTTGTGCATGGTTATTGTAGTGTTGAATAATGTATCGACGGCAGCAGTAGGAACTCTACTGCTGAATAATTACTGCCAAATTCATGGCAGCACACACAGAAGCCTTGGAGGAGGAAATTGATGCTGGGACCTCTACATTGGTGAGTGTGAGTACTTTTTTTATTTTTTTATAATTTATATTACAATTTGGTTTACACTGATGGTTATAGAGCAGTTATGACGTCTCACCTGTTGGATAAATCTTTCCTAAATTCCTAGCAAGATTTATTGCTATTTCCCTGCTTGGCAGGCCTAATAGGTTGTAGTGTGGAATATGGTTTGACTATTTGATGTAGAGTGTTGGACAGCTGGAATAGGGACTGTATTGTTGAATGATAATTTGCTATTTCATGACAAGACATGTGGCAGTGTGAAAGTATCTTTGTGTTGTGCTTTGCATGAAAACTAATAGACATGAAAAGACGTACATGTGAAATACCGACTGAGCTGTAACAGAAATGTTTAGAAATTGGAAAAACTGGAATTGTAGCACTCCGATGCTTGTTGAGGTGTTGTTGTTTGAAGACAATATCTATTTTTGGACAGATGTAATAGGGTTGCAATCTTGCATAATGATTTGCTAAAGTTATGACAGGTCTTATAGAAGTGTGACAATTACAGTCTGACGATAAATATTATTTCAGTATTTTACATAGCTTTGGCTTTAATGTGACTGCTAAAGTGCAGTAACGACGTGTGAATTCTTGCTAAATATTCTGGACATTTATAGGGATTCCAATGCTCGTTGCAGTGTTGAATAGGTAAGAGAAGGTATATTTATTTTGATTTTATTTCAATATCTGCGATAGTCATAAGATTACGTAAGATGCAATAGCTGTAAGATTAATTAAGATGCGATAGTCGTAAGATTACATAAGATGCAATAGCTGTAAGATTAATTAAGATGCGATAGTCGTAAGATTACGTAAGATGCAATAGCTGTAAGATTAATTAAGATGCGATAGTCGTAAGATTACGTAAGATGCAATAGCTGTAAGATTAATTAAGATTCGATAGTCGTAAGATTACGTAAGATGCAATAGCTGTAAGATTAATTAAGATGCGATAGTCGTAAGATTATGTAAGATGCAATAGCTGTAAGATTAATGAAGATTCGATAGTCGTAAGATTACGTAAGATGCAATAGCTGTAAGATTAATTAAGATGCGATAGTCGTAAGTTTACGTAAGATGCAATAGCTGTAAGATTAATTAAGATTGGATAGTCGTAAGATTACGTAAGATGCAATAGCTGTAAGATTAATTAAGATTCGATAGTCGTAAGATTACGTAAGATGCAATAGCTGTAAGATTAATTAAGATGCGATAGTCGTAAGATTAGATAATATATAATAGTCATAAGATAATATTTGGTTCATTCTTTATATTGACATTTGGGCACCTGCATTAGGGGCTGTACTGTTGATTAATTACTGCCAATTTCATGGCAGTTCTTATGCAGGCTTAGAGCACTTTTGTGTTGTCATTTTACATAATGACTGACTTAAAAACTGTACCTAGAGCTGCATTATCGACTGTGTTCTTGCATATATGTTTTGAAATTGGAAAAATTGGAATTGTAGCACTGCCATAGTTTTTGGGACAGTGTTTAGTTGTCGATTTGTTTGCTGAGTTCTTGCTGTTCTTTATTGAGTTCTGAAAGAACTTTTGTTTATTGGTTTTAAATTTTAAAAGGCTTTACAGTGATGGTTATAGTGGAGTAATGACGACTGAAGTGTTGGAAAATTATTCTGCACATTCATAACAAGATTTATTACATTCCCATGCGTTGTTTAAATGTTGCAGTAGGTACTTATTCAATAATGATAGACTACTTCACTAGGGAGATTCAATAGAGTCTCTACTGTTGAATGATCGTTGTCAAATTCATGCCTGGGGGTTATGGAAGTCTCAGAGGATGTTTATCTTGTTCTGTTACAAATAATTGACTTAAATTACAAGACATACCAGAAGAGCTGCCTTACCGACTGACATTTTGCAGAAATATTTAGGATTTGACAATTTACAAATGTAGAACTCTCATGATTTTTGGTGGTGTTCCTTGGAGAAATGATATAGATACTCGGATAGTTGGAATAGGAAATCTAATTTTGTATAGTGATTTTATAAATTCATGCCTGGAACCATACCATTGTAAGAGTGCGTTTGATAAGTGCTTTTACATAATAAATGAGTTCACTGTGTTAGTTGTAGGACATAAATGGGGACTGAACACCTCGATAAATATTTTTGAAATTGGTAGAAATATTTACTGCATTACCGTGCTTGTTGTGGTGTTGTTGTTTTGAACAATAATTGTCGACTTCATTCTGTTACTTGGACAGGTGCAATAGGTCTCTGGTGTTGCATAATTATTGCTAAATTCGTCGTGGGACTTAGACAAGTCTGACAGTATTTTTGTTTAAAACTTTTATTTTTGGAAAGTCTTTACATTGATGGTAATAGGGCAGAAATTTAGACTGAGCTATTGGATAAAAATTTTCGAAATTTGTATCAAGATTGCTTAGATTCCTATGCAGTCTTTAAGTTTTGAAGTCTTGAATAATGATTGAGTACGGTGATTGTTGTTGCGTAATCATTGGCAAATTATTGCTAAACATATGGAAGTTTCAGAGTATTTTTGCGTTGTAGTTTTTCATAATAATTGACATGAAATACAAGACACAGAGCTGCATGACTGACTGACGTGTTGAGGATCTTTTTTATGTGAGTTATTTTACGACACTGTACCAACATCTCAGTTTATATATAGTGTATGAACGAAATGTTGGTAATAATGCCGGTGAAATGAGTCCGTGGTCTGGCACAGATAGTTAGCCAGCATTTGCTCATATTTGATTGAGAGGAAACCATGAAAACACATGAACCATTTTGCCCAAACAGGGTTTGAAACTTTGGCCACCTGGTGTCATGGTCAGATGCGCTGACCATTACTCCAAATGTTTTGACGACTTGAGGAAATGTTAACATAACATAGGAAAATTTATAATATTGTAG
>JAJSOF020000029.1:6148526-6163526 GCA_025594305.2 Periplaneta americana
ACTCTCAAAGTACTGATATCCTTTTCTTGTGCTTTATGTGAAAATTAACAAACATTATGAGACTTGGAACTGTAATACACACAAAGCTGTAAGAGTAAAGTTAACAAATAGAAATAATTAGAATTGTAACAAACTGATGCTTTTTGGGGTGTTGTTGTTTTGAATTACTGTTGTTGACTTGATGCAGAGAGTTGTACAACTGCAATAGTGAGTCTAGTCCTGCATAATGATGCTCGAAATTGATGGCGGGATTTATAGGATTGTGACAGTGACTTTTCTTGTGCTTTTACATAAGAAATGACTTGAACCTGATAATTGCAGGATAGGAATGTCGACTGACTGTTTTGTTAAATATTTCCCAATTTCTTAGGAAGAATTGTTAGATTGTCAACTTGTTGTGGTCCTGTTGTTTTGAAAACTAATTGAAGACTTGATTTTTACAGTTTGACTTTTGCAATAGGAATTGTGGTCTTGCATAATGCTTGAGGATTTGATGCTGGAACTTTTAGTACTCTAATGATACTTGACTTTTTTTTTTTTTTTTTAAGATTATACATTATAATTTGCTTTACATTGATGATTATGTGGCAGTAATGACGTGACAGGTGTTGGACAAATGTTGTTGTTGTTTTCTAATGCCAGGCGTTTGACAATAAAGTCATTTGACCTCTTGCACTCCAATATTTTTCAAAGATATTATTATGACCAGCCACTGAAGCACAGATTTTGAGGTGTTCCGAATCCATTTCTTGGTTTGAGTTGCACAATGGACAGTTAGGGGACTGATATATTCCAATTCTATGCAGGTGTTTGACCAAACAATCATGGCCTGTTGCCAATCTAAATGCAGCTACAGACGATTTTCGTGGTAAATCGGGAATTAACTGTGGATTTTGATGCAGAGAGTTCCATTTTTTCCCATGGGATTGTGTTATCAAATTTTGTAGTTTCAAAATGTAGAAATTCAGAAGTCTCATGCTTTTGGGTGATGTTGTTTGGCGAAATTATACAGATACTTGGATAGTTGGAATATAATTTTCCATACTCGATTCCTAAATTCATGCCGAGGAATACACCATTGTAAGAGTGCATTTGATCAGTGCTTTTACATAATAAATGAGTTTACTGTGTTAGTTGTAGGACGTTAATGGGGACTGATCACCTCGATAAATCTTTTTGAAATTCGTAGAAAGATTTACTGGATTACCGTCCTTGTTGTGGTGTTGTTGTTTTGAACAATAATTGTCGACTTCCTTCTATTACTTGGAGAGGTACAATAGCACTCTGGTCTTGCATAATGTTTGCTAAATTGTTGGTGGGACTTAGACAAGTCTGACATTTTTTTTGTTTAATAATTTTCCTTTTGAAATGTTTTTACACTGATGGTTATAGGGCATAAATTTCGACTGAGCTACTCGATAAATGTTTTCGAAATTTGTAACAAGATCGATTACATTCCTATGTAGGTATTATTTAAGTTTTGTAGTGTTGAATAATGATTGATTACGGTAACTGCTGTTGCGGAATCATTGCCAAATTAATGCTAAACCTATGGAAGTTTCAGAGCATTTTTGTGTTGTAGTTTTACATAATAATTTACATAAAATATAAGATACAGAGCTGCATGACCGACTTACATATTGGGTTATTTTACGACACTGTGCCAACATCTCAGTTTATTTAGCATATGAATGAAATGAAAGTAATAATGCTGGTGAAATGAGTCCACGGTGCAGCACTGATAGTTACCCAGCATTTGCTCATGTTTGGTTGAGAGGAACACTCTGAAAAAAACCTGAAACATTTTGCCCTGACCAGGATTGGAACCCGGGCCACTTCATGTCGTGGTCAGATGCACTGACAAATATTCCACAGGTTTCGATGACTTGAGGAAATGTCAACATAATATTGGGAAATTTATAATTGTAGAACACCATGATTATTGAGGTGTTGTTAAAAAAATAGGTAAAAACATGAATTAGATATTTGGGCTGCCGCAGTAGGGATTGAAATATTGCATAATGAATTTGTATATTCTTGCGAGGACTTGCATAACTGTGAGAGTGCTCTTTATGTATTTGTTTGTTTGTTTGTTTTTTTTTTTTTGTTTTCTTGTGTGTTTGTTTGTTTGTTTGTTTTTGTTTGTGTGTTTGTTTGTGTGTTTGTTTGTTTCTGTGTTTGTTTCTTTGTTTGTGTGTATGTTTGTTTGTATGTATGTTTATCCTTCGTTTCTCTATTTATTTGTTTTTTTTTTTTTTTTTGTTTTGTTTACTTATTTACATTTTTTTGTATTTTGAGGATAACTTTATATTGCTAGCCATAGGGCTGTAAAAACGATTGAACTGTTGGACAAATATTTTGCAAATTGGTCGCAAGATTTACTGCATTCTTATGATCTGTTGTGTTGTTTTGAATAGTTATTGTGGACTTCATCCTGATTCTTCGACAATTGCAATAGGGTCGCGGTCTTGCATTTATTATTACTACATTATAGCTGAGACATACACATCAATGACAGTACTTTGAGTACAGAATTTACATTATAATCTTCTTTACACTGATGGTTCTAGGGCAGTAATGTCGTCTCAAGTCTTGGGTAAATGTTTCTTAAATCCATGCCAGGATTGCTTCTGAGTTGTAGTGTTGAATAATGTGCGAGTACTTGTTACTGACATTTGGACAGCTGGAATAGGATCTGTACTGTTGATTAATTATTTAGATTTAATGTGCAGATGTTATGGCAGTCTTGAAGTACCGATATCCTTTTCTTGTGCTTCATATGAAAATTAAGAAACATTATGTGACTTGGAACTGTATTATTCACAGAGATGTAAGACTAAAGTTAACAAATTGAAATAATTTGAATTGTAACAATCTGATGATTTTGGGTTCTTGTTGTTTTGAATTAGTGTTATCGAATAGATACAGAGTGTTATACAGCTGCAATAGAGAGTCTTGTCCTGCATAATGAAGTTCGAAATTGATGGCGGGATTTATAGAATTGTGACAGAGACTTGTCTAGTGCTTTACATAATAAATGACTTGAATCTGATAATTGCTGGATAGTAATGTGGACTGACTGTTTTGTTAAATTTTCACAGTTTCTTAGGAAGAATTGTTAGATTGTCATGCTTGTTATGGTCCTGGTGTTTTGAAAACAAATTTAGGACTTGATTCTTATAGTTGGAGAGTTGCAATAGGAATTGTTGTCTTGCATAATCCTTGCGAAATTTATGCTGAGACATTTAGAATTGTAACGGTATTAGATTTTCTTTTCCTTTTTTTTTTAAGATTGTACATTATAGTTTGCTTTACACTGATGGTTATGTGGCAGTAATGACGTGTCAGATGTTGGATAAATATTTCAAAATTTATAGCGAGAAATATTAAATTTCTATGCTGATGTATGAGTTCTGTGTTCAGTATTGTTTGATTAATTTATACTGACACTTGTGCAGCTGGAATACGGAGTGTAGTGTTGAATAATTATTTCTATTTCATGCCATGATTTATGGCAGAGTGAAAATACCTTTGTCTTTTGCTCTACATGTAAACTGGAAAAATGAAAAGACAAAATTGTGAATTACCGACTGAGCTTTAACAGAAATGTTTATAAATTGGAAAAACTGAAATTTTTGCACTGCCATAGTTTTTGGGATAATTTCGTTTAGATTAATATTTGACGTCTTTTCTTCTTCTTCTTCTGGTTCTTTTAGTCCCTTCTGCTGCTAAGATCTTTTGTTTAATAGTTTAAAATTTTAAAGGCTTTACAGTGATTTGTTCATCTAATGACCATTGTTTTTCCTTTATGTTGGCCTAGTTTTTAATTGTATCCTGCCATTTAATCATTGGTCTTCCTTTCTCTTTGATTCCTTCCAGATTCATTTCCAGTCTCTACTGTTGAATGATTTTCCTTCTACCAGGGGGTTAGGGAAGTCCAAACCATTTTTGTCTTGTTCATTAATCAATAATTGATTAAAATACTTTTATCAAGATTAACTTCCTCTTATCCTTACATTTTCCTAAATATTTAGAGATTGAAAATTAAGAAATGTAGAACTGTTATGATTCTTGGCGAAATCATATAGATACTTGGATAGTTGGAATAGGAAATGTAATCTTATGATGAAAGAGTAGTGGAATGATAAAATTTCTCTCTGTTATTTACAATATTTGAACTTGTTTGCTCCATTCTTGCTGGTCTTTCATCGATTTATGACGAAAATTTTGTTTAATAGTTTAAATATTTTAAAAGGCTTTACATTAAAATTGTATAGTAATGACGATGAAGTGTAAATCATTATTTTGCAAATTTATAAAAAGATTATTTTATTACATTCCCATGGATTGTTTAAGTGTTGTATAGTACTTATTCAATAATGATAGATTACTTCATAGTGATTGCCAGGCAGATTCAATAGAGTCTCTACTGTTGAATGATTACTGAAATTCTGTCCTACGCCGGGGTGGGTATGGAAGTCTCAGAGGATGTTTATCTTGTTCTGTTACATAATAATTAATTTAAAATACAAGACTTATGGAAGATGTGCCTCAACTTTTTCTCCGTTCCATTACTCTTTCATTGTAGATGAAAATATCTGAAATGGAAACTGTTATGTTTCGGGAGATGGTGTTTGGCGAAATCATATAGATACTTGTAATCTTGCATAGTGATTTTCTAAATTCAAACCTGGAATCATACCATCGTAAAAGCGCATTTGATACGTTCTTTTACATAATAAATGGGTTTACTGTGTTAGTTTTAGGGCAGTAATGAGGACTGAACACCTGGATAAATATTATCGAAATTCGTAGGAAGATTTACTCCATTACCGTGCTTGTTGTGTTGTTGTTGTTATTGCTGCTTTTTGGATAGTAATTATTGTCAACATCACTCTGTTCCTTGGACATCTGCAATAGGGCTCTTGTATTGCATAATGATTGCTAAATTCGTGGTGGGACTTAGACTAGTCTGAGAGTATTTTTGTTTAATAGTTTTACTCTTGAAATGTCTTTAGAGTGATGGTAATAGGGCAAAGAAATTTTGACTGACCTATTGATAAAAATTTTCAAAATTTGTAATAAGATCGATTAGATTGCTATGTATTCTTTATGTTTTGTAGTGTTTATTAATGATTGATTGCTGTGACTGTTGCTGCGTAATCATTGGCAAATCAATGCTAAACCTATGGAAGTTTCAAAGTATTTTGTGTTGTAGTTCTACATAATAATTGACATAAAATAAAAGACACAGAGCTACATCACTGTCTGACGTGTTTGAGGACCTATTTTTCGTTGGTTATTTTACGACACTGTACCAACATCTCATCTATATATACATATGAATGAAATTAAGTTAATAATGCTGGTGAAATGAGTCCTTGGTCCAGCACTGATAATTACCTACATTTGCTAGCATAGAATTGTGACAGAGACTTTTCTTTTGCTTTTTGTTAATGTTTGGTTGAGAACAAAACCCTGAAAAAACCTGAACTGTCTTGCCCCAACCGGGATTTAAACTCGGGCCACTTGATGTCGCGGTCAGATGCACTGATATTACTCCAGAGATTTCGATGAATTGAGGAAATGTTAACATATCATTGAAAAAATTATAATTGTAACACTCTCATGGTTTTTTTGATGGTGTTGTTGTTTAAAATAATAGCTGAGAACTTGATGAAGATAATTCGGCTGCGGCAATAGGGATTCCAGTATTGCATAATGATTACATATATTCATGTGAGGACTTACACAACTGTGAGAGAGGTTTTTATTTATTTATTTATCTATCTATTTATTTATTTATTCATTTATCTATTTATTTATTTTTATTTATTCATTTTTATTTAATTATTTGTTTCTTTTTTGTTTGTTCGCTTGTTTGTGTGTGTGTTTGTGCTTGTTTGTTTGATGTTTGTTACTTTGTTTATATGTTTGTTCTGTTTATTTGTTTGTTTGTTTGTTTGTTTGTTTGTTTGTTTGTTTGTTTGTTTTTGTTTATTTGTTTTGTTTTATGTTTGTGTATTCATTTGTATGTATGTATGTATGTTTGTTTGTTTTTGTTTGTTCGTTTGTTGAGTGCTGTTTATTATTTATTTATTTATTTACTTATTTATTTATTTATTTATTTATTTATTTATTTTTTTTTTTTTTAATTTTTTTTTCTGTACTAAGTGAATAACTTTAGATTGCTAGTTACAGAGCTGTCAGAATGACTGTAGTGTTTGTATGAATATTTTGCAAATTGGTTGCAAGATTTACTGCATTCTCATGATCCTTCTTGTGTTGCTTTGAAAAGTAATTGTGGACTTCGTCCTGTTTCTTGGACAGTTGCAATGGGGGTCGGGACTTGCAGTTTGTTATTGCTAGATTCTAGCTGCGACTTACACACCTCTGACAGTACTTATGTGTACAGAATTTACATTATAATCTACTTTACATTGGTGGATATAGGATGGTAATGTCGTCTCAAGTTTTGGTACATTTTTCCTAATTCCATGGCAGGTTGCTTCTGTTGTGGTGTTCAATAATGTGTGAGTACTTGATACTAACATTTGGACAGCTGGAATAGGGTCTACACTGTTGAATAATTATTTAGATTTAATGGCAGACTGATGTTATGGCAGTCTAAAAGTACCGGCATCCTTTCCTTATGCTTGATATGAAAATTAACAAGCTTTATATGAAACTTGGAACTGTATTAGCCACACAGGTGTAAGAGTAAAGATAACAAATTGAAATAATTAGATTTGTAACAATCTGATGATTTTGGGATGTTGTTGTTTTTTCAATTACTATTGTTGACTTGATACAGAGAGTTGTACAGCTGCAATAGTGAGTCTAGTCCTGCATAATAATGTTCGAAATTGATGGCAGGATTCATAGAATTGTGACAGAGACATTTCTTTTGCTTTTTGCTAATGTTTGGTTGGGAAGAAAAACCTGAAAAAACCTGAACCTTCTTGCCCCAACCGGGATTGAAACTTGGGCCACATGGTGTCGCGGAAAGATGCGCTGACTATTACTCCAGAGATTTCGACGAATTGAGGAAATATTAACATATCATTGAACAATTTATAATTGTCGCACTCTCACGGTTTTTGTGGTGGTGTTGTTGTTTAGAATAATAGTTGAGAACTTGATGAAGATAATTGAGCTGCCGCAATAGGGATTCCAGTATTGCATAATGATTACGTATATTCATGCGAGGACTTATGCAGCTGTGAGAGTGGTTTTTATTGAATTTATTTATTTATTTATTTATTTATTTATTTATTTATTTATTTATTTATTTATTTATTTATTTATTTATTTATTTATTTATTTATTTATTTATTTATTTATTTATTTATTTATTTATTTATTTATTTATTTTTATTCAATTACTTGTTTCTTTGTTTTTTGTTTGTTTGCTTGTTTGTGTCTGTGTGTGTGTTTGTTTGTTTGATGTTTGTTAGTTTATTTGTTTGTTGTGTTTATTTCTTTGTTTGTTGTTTATTTATTTATTTGTTTGTTTTTGTTTATTTGTTTTGTTTTATGTTTGTGTTTTCATTTGCATGTATGTGTGTTTGTTTGTTTGTATTTTTGTTTGTTTGTTTGTTTGTTTGTTGTGTGTTGTTTATTTATTTATTTATTTATTTATTTATTTATTTATTTATTCATTTATTTATTTATTTTCTGTACCGGAATACCATTGAAGAACTCTAGATTGCTAGTTACAGAGCTCTCAGAATTTCCGTTGTTAATATTTTGCAAATTGGTTGCAAGATTTACTGTATTCTGATGATCTTCTTGTGTAACTTTGAAAAGTAATTTTGGACTTCGCCCAGATTCTTGGACAGTTGCAATAGGGGTTTGGACTCGCATTTATTATTGATAGATTCTAGCTGCGACTTACACACCTCTGACAGTACTTTTGTTCAGAATTTACATTATAATCTGCTTCATTGATGGTTATAGGACGGTAATGTCATCTCAAGTGTTGGTAAATTTTTCCTAAATTCTTGGCAGGGTTGCTTCTCAGTTGTAGTGTTGAATAATTATGAGTACTTGATATTAACATTTGGACAGCTGGAATAGGGTCTGGACTGTTGAACAATTATTTAGATTTAATGGCAGACTTATGTTATGGCAGTCTCAAAGTACCGGCATCCTTTCCTTGTGCTTCTTATGAGAATTAACAAACATTATGAGACGTGGAACTGTATTATTTATTCTTTAAAATTTGTAGTGTTGAATTATGATTGATTACGATGACTGGTGTTGCGAAATCATTGCCAAATTAATGCTAAACCAATGGAAGTTTCAGAGTATCTTTGTGTTGTAGGTTTACATAATAATTGTTATAAGGTACAAGACACACAGCTGCCTGATCAACTGAGGACATTTGAATAGTGGGTTATTTTACGACACTATACCAACATCTCAGTTTATATATAGCGTATGAATGTAATGAAGGTAATAATGCTGGTGAAAGGAGTCCGTGGTCCAGCACTGATAGATACCCAGCATTTACTCATGTTTGGTTGAGGCGGAAATCCTGACAATAACTGAGCCATCTTGCCGCAACTGGGATTGAAACTCAGGCCACGAGGTGTCCCAGTCAGATGCACTGACTATTACTCTAGAGGTTTCGACCAATTGAGGAAATGTTAACATATAATTGGAAAATTTATAATTGTAGCACTGTCACGATTTTTGTGGTGGTATTGTTTAGAATAATATCTGAGAGCTAGATGTAGATAATTGGGCTGCCAAAATAGGACTTCCAGTATTGTATAATGATTTTGTATATACATGCGCGGACTTGCACATCTGTGAGACTGGTTTTTAGTTATTTATTTATTACATTATTTATTTATTTTTCAATTATTTAAGTATTTATTATTTTTTTATTATTTAATTATTTGTTTTTTTCTGTTGTTTGTTTGTGTGTGTGTGTGTGCGTGCGCGCGTGCGTTGTGTGTGCGTGTGTGTGTGATCGTTACTGTGTTTCTATCATTGTTTATTTGTTTGTTGTGTTTTTTTGTTTGTTGTGTTTGTTTGTTGTCTGTTTGTTTATTTGTTTGTTGTGTTTTTTTGTTTGTTGTGTTTTTTTGTTGTCTGTTTATTTGTTTGTTGTGTTTTTTTGTTTGTTGTGTTTTTTTGTTTGTTGTGTGTTTGTTTGTTGTGTTTTTTGTTTGTTGTCTGTTTGTTTGTTATGTTTTTTGTTTGTTGTCTGTTTGTTGTGTTTTTTGTTTGTTGTCTGTTTGTTTGTTGTGTTTTTTGTTTGTTTGTTTGTTTGTTTGTTTGTTGTCTGTTTGTTTATTTGTTTGTTTGTTGTCTGTTTGTTTATTTGTTTGTTTTTGTCTTCATTTTGTATGTATATATGTTTGTTCGTTTGTTGTGTTGATTTATTTATTTATTTATTTATTTATTTATTTATTTATTTATTTATTTATTTATTTATGTATGTATTTATTTATTTTTTTTTTTATTTTTTTTTCTGTACTAAGTGAATAACTTTAGATTGCTAGTTAAAGAGCTGTCAGAATGACTGTAGTGTTTGTATGAATATTTTGCAAATTGGTTGCAAGATTTACTGCATTCTCATGATCTTACTTGTGTTGCTTTGAAAAGTAATTGTGGACTTCGTCCTATTTCTTGGACAGTTGCCATGGGGGTCGGGACTTGTATTTGTTATTGCTAGATTCTAGCTGCGACTTACACACCTCTGACAGTACTTATGTGTACAGAATTTACATTTTAATCTGCTTTACATTGATGGATATAGGGCAGTAATGTCGTCTCAAGTTTTGGTATATTTTTCCTAATTCCATGGCAGGGTTGCTTCTGTTGTGGTATTCAGTAATATGTGAGTACTTGATACTAACATTTGGACAGCTGGAATAGGGTCTGCACTGTTGAATAATTATTTAGATTTAATGGCAGACTGATGTTATGGCAGTCTAAAAGTACCAGCATCCTTTCCTTATGCTTGATATGAAAATTAACAAGCTTTCTATGAAGCTTGGAACTGTATTAGCCACAGAGCTTTAAGAGTAAAGTTAACAAATCGAAATAATTAGATTTGTAAAAATCTGATGATTTTTGGGGTGTTGTTGTTTTCAATTACTGTTGTTGACTTGATACAGAGAGTTGTACAGCTGCAATAGTGAGTCTAGTCCTGCATAATAATGTTCGAAATTGATGGCAGTATTCAGAGAATTGTGACAGAGACTTTTCTTTTGCTTTTTGCTAATGTTTGGTTGAGAAGAAAACCCATAAAAAACCTGAACTGTCTTGCCCCAACCGGGATTGAAACTCGGGCTACATGGTGTCGCGGTCAGGTGCACTGACTATTACTCCAGAGATTTCGATGAATTGAGGAAATGTTAACATATCATTGAAAATTTATAATTGTAGCACTCTCATAGTTTTTGTGGTGGTGTTGTTGTTTAGAATAATAGCTGAGAACTTGATGAAAATAATTGGGCTGCCGCAGTAGGGATTACAGTATTGCATAATGATTGAGTATATTCATGCGAGGACTTACACAACTGTGAGAGTGGTTTTTATTTAATTATTTATTTATTTATTTTTATTTAATTACTTGTTTTTTTTTGTTTGTTTGTTTGTTTGTTTGTTTGTTTGTCTGTGTGTGTTTGTTTGTTTGTTTGTTTGATGTTTGTTTGATGTTTGTTTGTTTATTTGTTTGTTGTGTTTATTTGTTCGTTTGTTGTTTATTTATTTGTTTGTTTTTTGTTTATTTGCGTTGTTTTTTGTTTGTTTTGTTTGTTTGTTTGTTTGTTTGTTGAGTGTTGTTTACTTATTAATTAATTAATTTATTATTTATTTATTTATTTATTTATTTATTTATTTATTTATTTATTTATTTATTCATTTATTTATTTATTTTCTGTACCGGTACTAAGTGAAGAACTTTAGATTGCTAGTTACAGAGCTCTCAGAATGACTGTAGTGTTGTATGAATATTTTGCAAATTGGTTGCAAGATTTACTGTATTCTGATGATCTTCTTGTGTAACTTTGAAAAGTAATTTTGGACTTCGTCCAGATTCTTGGACAGTTGCAATAGGGGTTTGGACTCGCATTTATTATTGATAGATTCTAGCTGCGACTTACACACCTCTGACAGTACTTTTGTGTACAGAATTTGCATTATAATCTGCTTCACATTGATGGTTATGGGGCGATAATGTCGTCTCAAGTGTTGGTAAATTTTTCCTAAATTCTTGGCAGGGTTGCTTCTCAGTTGTAGTGTTGAATAATGTGCGAATACTTGATATTAACATTTGGACAGCTGGAATAGGGTCTGGACTGTTGAACAATTATTTAGATTTAATGGCAGACTTATGTTATGGCAGTCTCAAAGTACCGGCATCCTTTCCTTGTGCTTCTTGTGAGAATTAACAAACATTATGAGACGTGGAACTGTATTATTTATTCTTTAAAATTTGTAGTGTTGAATTATGATTGATTACGATGACTGGTGTTTCGAAATCATTGCCAAATGTATGCTAAACCAATGGAAGTTTCAGAGTATCTTTGTGTTGTAGGTTTACATAATAATTGTTATAAGGTACAAGACACACAGTTGCCTGACCAACTGATGTGTTGAGGACATTTGAATAGTGGGTTATTTTACGACACTATACCAACATCTCAGTTTATATATAGCGTATGAATGAAATGAAGGTAATAATGCTGGTGAAAGGAGTCCGTGGTCCAGCACTGATAGATACCCAGCACTTACTCATGTTTGGTTGAGAAGGAAATCCTGAAAAAAACTGAACCATCTTGCGTCAGCCGGGATTGAAACTCTGGCCACGAGGTGTCGTGGTCAGATGTACTGACTATTACTCTAGAGGTTTTGGCGAATTGAGGAAATGTTAACATATAATTGGAAAATTTATAATTGTAGCACTGTCACGGTTTTTGTGGTGTTATTGAGTAGAATAATAGCAGAGAACTTGATGTATATAATGGGGCTGCCACAATAGGGATTCCAGTATTGTATAATGATTTTGTATATACATGCGAGGATTTGCACATCTGTGAGACTGGTTTTTATTTATTTATTTATTTATTTATTTACTTATTTATTTACTTATTTATTTATTTATTTATATATTTATTTATTTACTTATTTACTTACTTACTTACTTACTTACTTACTTACACATTCATTTATTTATTACATTATTTATTTATTTTTCATTTATTTAAGTATTTATTATTTTTTTATTTTTTATTATTTGGTTTTTGTTTGTTTGCTTGTTTGTATGTGTGTTCGTTTATGTGTTTCTATCATTGTTTATTTGTTTGTTGTGTTTATTTGTTTGTTTGTTTTTTGTTGATATGTTTCGTTTTTTTGTTTGTGTGTTCATTTGTATGTATGTATGTATGTATGTATGTATGTATGTATGTATGTATGTATGTATGTATGTTTGTTTGTTTGTTTGTTTGTTTGTTTGTTTGTTCATTTGTTGTGTGTTTGTTTGTTTGTTTATTTATTTATTTATTTATTTATTTATTTATTTATTTATTTATTTATTTATTTATTTATTTATTTATTTATTTATTTATTTATTTATTTATTTATTTATTTATTTATTTTCTGTACTAAGTGAATAACTTTAGATTGCTAGTTACAGAGCTGTCAAAACGACTGTAGTGTTGTATGAATATTTTGCAAATTCGTCGCAAGATTTATTGCAGTCTCATGATCCTTCTTGTCTTGCTTTGAGAAGTAATTTTGGATTTCGTCCTGATTCTTGGACAGTTGCAATGGGGATCGGAACTTGCATTTATTATTGCTAGATTATAGCTCAGATATACACACCTCTGACAGTATTTATGTGTACAGAATTTACATTATAATCTGCTTTACATTGATGGTTATAGGGCGGTAATATCGTCTCAAGTTTTGGTAAATTTTTCCTAATTCCATGGCAGGGTTGCTTCTGTTGTGGTGTTCAATAATGTGCGAGTACTTGATACTAACATTTGGACAGCTGGAATAGGGTCTGCATTGTTGAATAATTATTTTGATTTAATGGCAGTCTGAAAGTTCCAGCATCCTTTCCTTATGCTTGATATGAAAATTAACAAGCTGTATATGAAACTTGGAACTGTATTAGCCACAGAGCTATAAGAGTAAAGTTAACAAATTGAAATAATTAGATTTGTAACAATCTCATGATTTTTGGGGTGTTGTTGTTTTCAATTACTGTTGTTGACTTGATACAGAGTGTTGTACAGCTGCAATAGTGAGTCTAGTCCTGCATAATAATGTTCGAAATTGATGGCAGATTTCATAGAATTTTGACAGAGAGTTTTCTTTTGCTTTTACATAAGAAATGACTTGAATCTGATAATTGCATGATAGTAATGTGGACTGACTGTTTTGTTATATATTTCCTAATTTCTTAGGAAGAATTGTTAGATTATCAAGCTTGTTGTGATCCTGTTGTTTTGAAAAACAAATTGCGGACTTGATTCTTATAGTTGGAGAGATGTAATAGGAATTTTATCTTACAAAATTCTTTGCGAATTTGATGCTGGGTCTTTTAGAACTGTAATGGTACTTGATTATTTATTTATTTTTTTTTAGATTGTGCATTATAATTTACTTTACACTGATGGTTAGGTGTCAGTAATGAGGTGTCAACTGTTGGACAAATATTTCCAAAATTCATAGCGAGAAATAATTAAATTTCTATGCTGGAGTATGAGTTCTAGTGTTGAGTAATTCATACTGAGACTTGTTCAGCTGGAATAGGGACTGTAGTGATGAATAATTATTTCTATTTCATGCCATGATTTATGGCAGTGTGAAAGTACCTTTGTCTTTTGCTCTACATGTAAACTGGAAAAATTTGAAAAGACAAAATTGTGAATTACCGACTGAGCTGTAAAAGAAATGTTTTTTAAATTGGAAAAACTGAAATTGTAGCACTGCCATAGTTTTTGGGATAGTATTGTTGAGATTAGTAGTCGACGACATTTTTGCTAATTTCTTGCTGGTTTTTAATGTTTTCTGAGAGTGCTTTAGTTTAATGGTTTAAAATTTTAAAAGGCTTTAGAGTGATGGTTATGGTGGAGTAATGACAACTGAAGAGATGGAAAATTATTTTGCAAATTCCTAACAAGATTTATTACATTCCCATGGATGTTTAAGTCTTGTATAGCACTTATTCAATAATGATAGATTACTTCATAGTGATAGCTAGGCAGATTCAATAGTCTCTCTACTGTTGAATGATCATTGCCAAATTAATGCTAAGTGGGTATGGAAGTGTCAAAGGATGTTTGTCTTGTTCTGTTACATAATAATTGATTTAAATTACAAGACCTACCGGAAGATGTGCCTTATACTGACTGACATTTTGCAGAAATATTTAGAGATTGAACATTAAGAAATGTAGATCTCATGTTTTGGGGGATGTTGTTTGGCGAAATCATACAGATACTTGGATAGTTGGAATAGGAAATGTAATTTGCATAGTGATTTTCTAAATTCATGCCTGGATCCATACCATTGTAATAGTGCATTTGATAAGTGCTTTTACATAATAAATGAGTTTATTGTGTTACTTGTATCACAGTAGTGAGGGCTGTACACCTCCATAAATATTTTCAGAATTCGTAGAAAATTTACTGCATTACCGTGCTTGTTGTATTGTTTTTGTAGTTGTTTTGAATATAGTAGTAATTGTCGATTTATTCTTGGACAGCTGCAATAGGGCTCTGGGCTTGCGTAATGAATACATAATTCTTGGTGGGACTTAGACAAGTCAGACAGTATTTTTTGTGTAATAGTTTTATACGCCTGAAATGTTTTTACAGTGATGGTTTTAGAGCAGAAATTTCGACTGAGCTATTGGATAAAAATTTTCAAAATTGGTAACAAAATCGGTTACATTCCTATGCATTCTTTAAGTTTTGTAGTGTTGAATTATGATTGATTACGGTGACTGCTGTTGCGTAATCATTGCGA
>JAJSOF020000029.1:6166026-6190640 GCA_025594305.2 Periplaneta americana
CTTGTGTGCAAAATCATGCAGGTGTTTATTGATCTCTGAGAGACCTTTTGTTTAATGGTTTTAAATTTTAAAATGGTTTACAGTGATGGTTATAGTGGAGTAATGACGACTGAAGTGTTGGAAAATTATTTTGAAAATTTATAACAAGATTTATTATATTCCCATGCATTGTTTAAGTGTTGTATAATACTTATTCAATAATGATAATCATTATTAGGCAGATTGTCTTGTTCTGTTATTAAATTATAGCCAAATTCATGCCGGGTGGTTATGGAAGTCTCAGAGGATGTTTGTCTTGTTCTGTTACATAATAATTGACTTAATTTACAAGACATAGGAAGAGCTGCCTTAGCGACTGACATCTTGCAGAAATATTTAGAGTTTCAAAATTTAGAAATGTAGAACTCTCATGTTTTGGGTGATATTGTTTGGCGAAATCATATAGATACTTGAATAGTTGGAATAGGAAATGTAATCTTGCATAGTGATTTTCTAAATTCATGTCTGGAACCATACCATTGTAAGAGTGCATTTGATAAGTGCTTTCACATAATAAATTAGATTAGTGTGTTAGTTTTAGGGCAGTTGTGAAGGCTGAATACCTCCATAAATATTTTTGAAATTCGTAGAAATATTTACTGCATTACTGTGCTTGTTGTGGTGTTGTTGTTTTGAACAATAATTATCGACTTCATTCTGTTACTTGGACAGGTGCAATAGGTCTCTGGTGTTGCATAATGATTGCTAAATTCTTGGTGGGACTTAGACAAGTCTGACAGTAATTTTGTTTAATAGTTTTATTTTTGAAATATCTTTACATTGATGGTAATAGTGAAGAAATTTTGACTGAGCTATGGGATAAAAATTTTCGAAATTTGTATCAAGATTGCTTAGATTCCTATGCATTCTTTAAGTTTTGTAGTGTTGAATAATGATTGATTACGGTGATTGTTGTTGCGTAATCATTGGAAAATTAATGCTAAACCTATGGAAGTTTCAGATTATTTTTCTGTTGTAGTTTTACATAATAATTGACATGAAATACAAGACACAGAGCTGCAGGAGCGACTGACGTGTTGAGGACTTTTTATGTGGGTTATGTTACGACACTGTACCATCATCTCAGTTTATATATAGTGTATGAACGAAATGAAGGTAATAATGCAGTGAAATGAGTCCGTGGTCTGGCACATATAGTTAGTCAGCATTTGCTCATATTTGGTTGAGAGGAAACCATGAAAAAACAACCATCTTGCCCCAACTGGGATTGAAACTCGGGCCACCTGGTGTCATGGTCAGATGCACTGACTATTACTCCAAACGTTTCGACGACTTGAGGAAATGTTAACATATCATTGGAAAATTTATAATATTGTAGCATTCTGCATGGTTTTTGTGTGTTGTTGTTTATTATAATAACTGAAAACATGATATAGATAATTGGGCTGCCGCAGTAGGGATTGCAGTATTGCATAATAATTTTGTATATCCATGCGAGGACTTGCACAACTGTGAGAGTGATTTTTATTTATTTATTTATTTATTTATTTATTTATTTATTTTATTTATTTATTTATTTATTTATTTATTTGTTTATTTATTTATTTATTTTTATTTATTTTTTATTTATTTGTTTGTTTTTTTTTTGTTTTCTTGTTTGTTTGTTTTTTGTTTTTGTTTTTGTTTGTTTGTTGTTGGTTTTTGTTTGTTTGTTTTATTTGTTCGTTTGTTTTTGTTTGTTTGTTTGTTTGTTTGTTCGTTTGTTTGTTTGTTGTATTTGTTTATTTGTTTGTTTATTTGTTTATTTATTTATTTATTTATTTATTTATTTATTTATTTATTTATTTACTTATTTATTCATTTTTATTTATTTTTTATTCATTTTATTTATTTTTCATTTTTTGTACTTAGTGAATAACTTTAGATTGCTAGTTATAGAGCTGTAATAACGACTGAACTGTTGGATGAATATCTTGCAAATTCGTCGCAAGATTTACTGCATTCTCATGATCTTTGTTTGTTGTTTTGAATAGTAATTGTTGACTTCATCCTGATTCTTGGACAGTTGCAATAGAGATTGGGTCTTGCATTTATTATTGCTAGATTCTAGCTGAGGACTTACATTCTCTGACAGTACTTTTGTACAGAATTTACATTACAATCTTCTTTGTCACTGAAATATTTTATAGAGCAGTAATGTCGTCTCAAGTCTTGGGTAAATCTGACATTTGGACAGCTGGAATAAGAACTGTATTTTTGATTAATTATTTAGATTTAATGGCAGATATTATGGCAGTTTGAAGAACCGGTGTCATTTTCTTGTTGTTTATATGAAAATTAACAAACATTTGAGACAGCTGGAACTGTATTGTACAGAGCTGTAAGAGTAAAGTTAACAAATTGCAATGATTGCAATCGTAACGATCTGATATTTTTGGGGTGTTGATGTTTTAAATTAAAGTTGTTGAGTTGGTACAGAGAGTTGTACAGCTGCAATAGGGATTCTAGTCTTGCATAATGATGTTCGAAAATGATGGTGGGATTAATAGAATTGTGAGAGTGACTATTTCTTGCGCTTATACATAAGAAATGACTTGAACCTGATAATTGCAGGATAGTAATGTTGACAAACTCTTTTTTTAAATATTTCCTAATATCTTAGGAAGAATTGTTAGATAGTCAAGCTTGTTGTGGTCCTGTTGTTTTGAAAAGTAATTGAGGACTTGATTCTTATAGTTGGAGAATTCCAATAGGAATTGTGGTCTTGTATAATGCTTCTGAAATTCAAGCTGGGCCTTTTAGAACAGTTACGGTATTTGATTTTTTTTTTTAAAGATTGTACATTATAATTTGCTTTACACTGATGGTTATGTGGCAGTAATGACATGTTAACCATTGGACAAATGTTTCCAAAATTGATAGCGACAAATATTACATTTCTATGCTGGCGTATGAATTCTAGAATTTAATAATGTTTTATTAATTCACACTCACACTTATACAGCTGGAATAGGAACTGTAGTGTTGAATAATTATTCAAATTTCATGGCAGTGTGCGAATACCTCTGTCTTGTGCTCTACATGTAAACTGACAAAATGAAATGACATAATATGTGAATTACCGACTGAGCTATAAGAGGAATATTTATAAATTTGAAAAACTGGAGTTGTAGCACAGCCATAGTTTTTGGGATGGTATTATTTAGATTAATAGTTGACGAGTTGCTTGCTAAATTCTTGCTAGTTTTTATTGATCTGTGAGAGAACTTTTGTTTAATGGTTTTAAATTTTAAAATGGTTTACAGTAATGGTTATAGTGGAGTAATGACGACTGATGTATTGGAAAATTATTTTGCAAATTTATAACAAGATCTATTTAATTCCCATGCATTGCTTAAATGTTGTATAGTCCTTACTCAATAATGATAGTTTAATTCATAGAGATAGCTAGGTAAATTCAACAGGGTCTCGACTGTTGAATGATCATTGCCAAATACAGGCCGGGGGATTATGGAAGTCTCAGAGGATATATGTCTAGTTCTATTACATAATAATTGACTTAAATTACAAGACCTACCAGAAGAGCTGCCTTACCAACTGACATCTTGCAGAAATATTTAGAGTTTGAAAATTTAGAAATGTAGAACTCTCATGCTTTTGGGTGATGTTGTTTGGAGAAATGATATGGATACTTGGATAGTTGGAATAGGAAATCATATCTTGCATAGTGATTTTCTAAATTCATGCCTTGAACCATACCATTGTAAGAGTGCATTTGATAAATGCTTTCACATAATAAATGAGATTAGTGTGTTAGTTGTAGGGAAGTAATGAAGACTGAATACCTCCATAAATATTTTTGAAATTCATAGAAATATTTACTGCACTACCGTGCTTGTTGTGGTGTTGTTGTTTTGAACAATAATTGTCGACTTCATTCTGTTACTTGGACAGGTGCAATAGGTCTCTAGTGTTGCATAATGATTGCTAAATTCTTGGTGGTACTTAGACAAGTCTGACAGTATTTTTGTTTAATAGTTTTATTTTTGAAATGTCTTTACATTGATGGTAATAGTACAGAAATTTCGACTGAGCTATGGGATAAAAATTTTCGAAATTTGTATCCAGATAGCTTGGATACCTATGCATTCTTTAAGTTTTGTATTGTTGAATAATGATTGATTTCGGGGATTGTTGTTGCATAATCATTGGAAAATTAATGCTAAACCTATGGAAGTTTCAGAGTATTTTTGTGTTGTAGTTTTACATAATAATTGACATGCAATGCAAGACACAGTGCTGTATGACCGACTGACATATTGAGGACCTTTTTTATGTGGGTTATGTTACGACATTGTACAAACATCTCAGTTTATATATAGCATATGAACGAAATGAAGGTAATAATCGCAGTGAAATGAGTCCGTGGTCTGATACAGATAGATAACCAGCATTCACTCATATTTGGTTGAGAGGAAACCATGAAAAAACATTAACCATCTTTCCCCAACCGGGATTGAAACTCAGGCCATTTGGTGTCATGGCCAGATGCAATGACCATTACTCCAAACATTTCGACGACTTGAGGAAATGTTAACATATCATTTGAAAATTTATAATATTGTGGCATTCGCATGATTTTTGTAGTGGTTTTGTTTATTATGATAACTAAGAACACGATATAGAAAATTGGGCTGTCACAATATGGATTGCAGTATTGAATAATAATTTTGCATATTCAAGCGAGGATTGCACAAATGTGAGAGTGGTATTTATTTATTTATTTATTTATTCATTTATTTATTTATTTATTTTTTTTTTATTTATTTATTTATTTGTTTTTATCTACTTATTTATTTATTTATTTAATTTTATTTTTTTTTAATTATTTGTTTATTTATTTTTTGATTTATTTATTTGTTTGTTTGTTTTGTTTTTTGTTTGTTTTTTTGTTTGTTTGTTTTGTTTGTTTGTTTTTGTTTATTTGTTTGTTTGTTTGTTTGTTTGTTTTTTTGTTCATTTTATTTTTACTTATATGTTTGTTTGTTTGTTTTTTTTATTTATTTTTGTTTATTTTATGTTTTATTGATTTATTTGTTATTTTGTTTATTTATTTATTTATTTATTTTTTTGTTCAGTTATTCATTTATTTATTTATTTTTATTTTTTACTTACGGAATAACTAGATTGCTAGTTATAGAGCTGTAATAACGACTGAACTGTTTGATGAATATCTTGCAAATTCGTCGCAAGGATTACTGCATTCTCATGATCTTTGTTCTGTTGTTTTGAATAGTAATTCGTTGTCTTCATCCTGACACATGGACAGTTGCAATAGGGTCGGGTCTTGCATTTATTATTGCTAGATTCTAGCTAGGACTTACACTTCTCTGACAGTACTTTTGTGTACAAAATATACATTATAATCTGCTTTACACTGATGGTTATAGGGCTGTAATGTCGTCTCAGGTTTTGGGTAAATGTTTCCTAAATCCATTGCAGGATTTATTACATAGCCATTCTTGCTTCTGAGTGGTAGTGTAAAATAATGTGCGAGTACTTGATACTGACATTTGGACACTGGAATAGAGTCTGTACTGTTGGAATAATTATTTAGATTTAATGTGCAGATATTTGGCAGTCTCATAATACCGGGATCTTTTTCTTCTGCTTTATATGAAAATTAAGAAATATTATGAAACTTGGAACTGTATTACAAACTGAGCTGTAAGAGTAAAGTTAACAAATAGGAATAATTAGAATTGTAACAAACCAATGCTTTTTGGGGTGTTGTTGTTCTGAATAACTGTTGTTGACTTGATACAGAGTGTTGTACAACTGCAATAGTGAGTCTTGTCCTGCATAATGATGTTCGAAATTGATGGCGGGATTTATAGAATTGTGATAGTGACTTTTGTTATGCTTTTATATAAGAAATGACTTGAACCTGATGATTGCACGATAGGAATGTTGACCGACTGTTTTGTTAAATATTTCCAATTTCTTAGGAAGAATTAGATTGTCATGCTTGTTATGATCCTGTTGTTTTGAAAACAAATTGAGGACTCGATTCTTATAGTTGGAGGGTTCCAATAGGAATTGTGGTTTTGCATATTCCATGCGAATTTGATGCTGGGTCTTTTAGAATTGTAATGGTACTTGATTTTCTTAATTTTTTTTTAAATATTGTACATTATAATTTGCTTTACAGGGATGGTTATATGACATAATGAAGTGTCAACTGTTGCACAAATATTTGCAAAATTCATAGCGAGAAATATTAAATTTCTATGCTGGTGTATGAGTTCTAGTTTTGAGTAATGTTTGATTAATTCATACTGAGACTTGTACAGCTGGAATAGGGACTGTCATGTTGAATAGTTATTGCTATTTCATGCCATGATTTATGACAGTGTGAAAGTATCTTTGTCTTGTGCTCTACAATGGACAAATGAAAAGACAAATTAGTGAATTACCGACAGAGTTGTAACAGAAATGTTTATAAATTGGGAACACTGGAATTGTAGCACTGCCATAGTTTTTGTGATAGTATTATTTAGATTAATAGTTGACGAGTTGCTTGTAAATACTTGCTGGTCTTTATTGATCTCTGAGAGAACTTTTGTTTAATGATTACAGTTTTTAAAATGCTTTACAGTGATGTTTATAGTGGAGTAATTTTTTTTATATTTTTATTGGGTTATTTTACGACGCTGATCAGTGTTGGAAAATTAAATTTGCAACTTTATAACAAGATTTATTATACCGTTGAGCCATAGCGCTGATCGTTACTCCAAAACAGGTGTGGACTATATTGGAGTAAGAACATTGGAAAATGATTTATTACATTCCCATGCATTGTTTAAGTGTTGTATAGTACTTATTCAATAATGATAGATTATTTCATAGTGATACCTAGGCAGATTCAGTAGTGTTTCTACTGTTGAATGATCATTGCGAAATTCATGACGGGAAGTCTCAGAGGATATTTGTCTTGTTCTGTTACATAATAATTGACTTAAATTACAAGACATACCAGAAGAGCTGCGTTAATGATTGACATCTTGCAGAAATATTTAGAATTTGAAAATTTAGAAACGTAGAAGTCTCATGGTTTTGGGTGATGTTGTTTGGCGAAATCATATAGGTACTTGGATATTTGGAATAGGAAATGCAATCTTGCATATTGATTTTCTAAATTCATGCTTGGAACAATACCATTGTAAGAGTGCATTTGATAATTTCTTTTACATACTAAATGAGTATACTGTGTTAGTTGTATAGGCAGCAATGAGGACTGAACACCTCGGTAAATATTTTCGAAATTCGTAGAAATATTTACTGTTTTACCGTGCTTGTTGTGCTGTTGATGTTGTTGTTGTTGCTGCTGTTGTTTTGAATAGTAATTTTCGACTTCATTCAGCTATTTGGATGGCTGCAATAGGGCTCTGGTCTTGTATAATGATTGCTAAATTCTTGTTGGGATTTAGACAAGTCTGACAGTACTTTTGTTTAATAGTTTAACTTTTGAAATGTCTTGACAGTGATGGTTATAGGCCAGATATTTCAAGTGAACTATTGGATAAAATTTTCGAAATTTGTAACAAGATCGATTACATTCCTATGCATACATTAAGTTTTGTAGTGTTGAATAATGATCGATTACGGTAAATGCAGTTGCGTAATCATTGCAAATTAATGCTTAACCTATGGAAGTTTCAGAGTATTTTTGTGTTTTAGTTTTACATAATAATTGAGATAAAATACAAGACACAGACCTGCATGACCGACTGACGTGTTGAGGACCTTTTTTAAGTGGGTTATTTTACGACACTGTACCATCATCTAAGTTTATATATAGCGTATGAATGAAATGAAGGTAATAATGGTGGTGAAATGAGTCCATGGTCCAGCACTGATAGTTACCCAGCATTTGCTCATGTTTGGTTGAGAGGAAAACCCTGAAAAACCTGAACCATCTTGCCCCAACCGGGATTGAAACTCGGGCCACCTGGTGTCGTGGTCAGATGCACTGACTATTACTCCACAGGTTTCGACGACTTGAGGAAATGTTAACATATCATTGGAAAATTTATAATTGTAGCACTCTCATGGTTTTTGTGGTGTTGTTGTTTATAATAATAGCTGAGAACTTGATATAGATAATTGGGCTGCCAGTAGGGATTGCAGTATTGCATAATAATTTTGTATATTCATGCGGGGGGTTGCACAACTGTGAGAGTGGTTTTTATTTATTTATTTATTTATTTATTTTTATTATTTATTTATTTATTTATTTATTTATTTATTTTTTTATTTTTATTTATTTAATTATTTATTTATTCTTTTTTTATTTATTTATTTATTATTTGTTTATTGTTTATTTTGTATTTTTTGTTTGTTTGTTTATTTGTCTATTTGTTTATTTGTTTGTTCATTTGTTGTTTGTTTGTTTTTTTTGTTTGTTTGTTTTTTATCTTTATTTTCGTTTGTTGTTTATTTTTTTTGTTTGTTTATTTGTTTTTTTGTGTTTTTTATTCATTTATTTTTTATTTTTATTTATTTATTTCATTTATTTGGATTTATTTATTTATTTATTTATTTATTTATTTATTTATTTTTTATTTATTTTATTTTCATTTATTTATTTTTAACTTATTATTTATTTACTTTTTTAATTTTTGTACTTAGTGAATAACTTTAGACTGCTAGTTATAGAGCTATAAAAATGACAGAACTGTTGGATCAATATTTTGCATATTGGTCGCAAGATTTACTGCATTCTCATGATCTTTCTTGTATTGTTTTGAATAGTATTTGTGGACTCCATCCTGATTCTTGGACAGTTGCAATAGAGGTCGGGTCTTGCATTTATTATTGCTTTGTTCTAGCTGAGACTTATACATCTCTGACAGTACTTTTGTATAGAGAATTTACATTATAATCTTCTTTACATTTGCACTGACGTTCAAGTGTTGGTAAATTTTTCAAATAATGTTGTCTGTCTTGGGTAAATGTGACATTTGGACAGCTGGAATAGGGTCTGTACTGTTGATTAATTATTTAGATTTAATGGCAGATATTATGGCAGTCTTAAAGAACAGGTCTCATTTTCTTGTGGTTTATATGAAAATTAACAAACATTTTGAGACGTGGAGCTGTATTACCCACAGAGATATAAGAGTAAAATTACAAATTGAAATAATTAGAATTGTAACAATCTGATGTTTTGTGGGGTGTTGATGTTTTAAATTACTGTTTTTTGAGTTGATACAGAGAGTTGCACAGCTGCAATAGTGAGTCTAGTCCTGCATAATGATGTTCGAAAATGATGGCAGGATTTATAGAATTGTGACAGTGATTTTTCTTGTGCTTATACATAAAAATAACTTGAAACTGATAATTGCAGGATAGTAATGTCGACTGACTCTTTTGTTAAATATTTCCTAATTTGTTAGGAAGAATTGTTAGATTGTCATGCTTGTTGTGGTCCTGCTGTTTTGAAACTAATTGAGGACTTGATGTTTATATTTGGAGAGTTGCAATAGGAATTGTGGTCTTGCATAATGCTTGCGAAATTGATGGTGGGAGTCTTAGAATTGTAGCAGTTACTTGATTTTTTTTTATTGTACGCTATAATTTTTTTTAAGACTGTACACTATAATTTGCTTTACACTGTTGGTTGTGTGGCAGTAATGACATGTCAACTGTTGGACAAATGTTTCCAAAATTCATAGCGAGAAATATTACTTCGGAATAGTATGATAAGAACTTTCTTGTGTTAAATTTTAACGTACCTTGTTAGCATGTTTCGACCTATTTTCGATTTTCGGAACTGGTGGTTGTTGGTCTTGGTTTTGTTTTGTGTTGACTTGTTCAGAGAGTGTAGAGTGCAAAAGTGAAATGTGTCAAATGATGTGTTTGAAATATCGATGGGGGTGTTTTATGTGTTGTGACTGTATACTTTATATTGTTCTAACTGGAATGTTGAACCTGATTTTGCAGGATAGTGCAATTTCCATGTCTGTGTTGAATGTCTCTGAAGGTTGGTTGAATTTGTGAGTGTTCTGCTTGTTTAATGGTGTTTTGTAATTTTGTTATGGCTTGATGTGTTCTTTGTAACTGTTTTAAATGATCTGCCTGTCTGTCCTAATGTTGAAAATTTGATGCAGGTGTTACTTTTAGAGTTTGTAACATCTTTGTATTTAGTTGTTTATTTGTTTTTCTTATAATGATGGATATTCCGAAGTGATACAGTGTTAAAAGTTGTGTAATCAAGATGTATAGCAGAAATATTACATTTCTATGCTGGCGTATGAGTTCTAGTGTTGAATAATGTTTGATTAATTCATACTCACACTTGTACAGTTGGAATAGGAAATGTAGTGTTGAATAATTTTGCTATTTCATGCCAGAATTTATGGCAGTGTGCGAATATCTTTGTCTTGTGCTCGACATGTAAACTGACAAAATGAAAAGGCGTAATATGTGAATTACTGACTGACCTGTAACAGAAATATTTATGAATTGGAAAAACTGGAATTGTAGCACTGCCATAGTTTTTGGGATATTATTATTTAGATTAATAGTTGAAGAGTTGCTTGCTAAATTCTTGCTGGTCTTTATTGATCTTGAGAGAAATTTTGTTTAACGGTTTTAAATTTTAAAAGGCTTTACAGTGATGGTTATATTGGAGTAATGACGACTGATGTGTTGGAAAATTATTTTGCAAATTTATAACAAGATTTATTACATTCCCATGCATTGTTTAATTGTTGTATAGTACTTATTCAACAATGATATCTTACTTCATAGTGATAGCTAGATAGATTCAACAGAGTGCCTACTGTTGAATGATCATTGCCGAATTCATGCGAGGGGGTTATGGAAGTTTCAGAAGATGTTTGTCTTGTCCTGTTACATAATAATTGACTTAAATTACAAGACCTACCAGAAGAGCTGCCTTACCAACTGACAATTTGCAGAAGTATTTAGAGTTTGAAAATTTAGAAATGCAGAACTCTCATGCTTTTGAGTGATGTTGTTTGTAGAAATGAAATAGATACTTGGATATTTGGAATAGGAAATTTATTTTGCATAGAGATTTTCTAAATCCATGCCTGGAACCATACTATTGTAAGAGTGCATTTGATAAGTGCTTTTACATAATAAATGAGATTACTGTGTTAGTTGTAGGGCATTAATGAGGGCTGAACACCTCGATAGATATTTTTGAAATTTGTATAAATATTTACTACATTACCGTGCTTGTTGTGGTGTTGTTGTTTTGAACAATAATTGTCGACTTCATTCTGTTATTTGGACAGGTGCAATAGGTGTTCTGGTGTTGCATAATGATTGCTAAATTCTTTGTGAGACTTAGACAAGTCTGAACAGTATTTTTGTTTAATAGTTTAATTTTTTAAATATTTTACATTGGTGGTAATAGGGCAGAAATTTTGATCTGAGTTATTGGATACAAATTTTCGAGATTTGTATCAAGATTACTTAGATTCCTATGCATTCTTTATGTTTTGTAGTGTTGAATAATGATTTGATTACTGTGATTGTTGTTGCTTAATCATAGCCGAATTAATGCTAAACCTATGGAAGTTTCAGGGTTTTTTGTATTGTAGTTTTACATAACAATTGGCATGAAATACAAGACATAGAGCTCCTTGACTGACTGACGTGTTGAGGACCTTTTTTATGTGGGTTATTTTACGACACTGTACCAACATCGCAATTTATATATAGCGTATGAACAAAATGTTGGTAATAATGCCAGTGAAATGAGTCTATTGTCTGGCACAGGTAGTTAGCCAGCATTTGCTCATATTTAGTTGAGAGGAAGGCATGAAAAAACATTAAGCATCTTGCCCTAATCGGGATTGAAACTTGGGGCACCTGGTGTCATGGTCAGATGCACTAACCGTTAATTCAAACGTTTCGACGACTTGAGGAAATGTTAACATATCATTGGAAAATTTATAATATTAGCAATCACATGGTTTTTGTTAGAAATAATAACAGAAAATATGACATAGATAATTGGGCTGCCGCAGTAGGGATTGCAGTTTTGCATAATAATTTTATATATTCCTAAGAGGACTTGCACATCTGTGATAGTGGTTTTTATTTATTTATTTATTTATTTATTTTTTATTTTTGTTTTTTTATTTATTTATTTATTTATTTGTTATTTTTTATTTATTTGTCTATTTATTTATTTGTTTATTTATTTGGTCAATTTATCTTTGTCCCGTCATTCATTCATTTATTTATTTTTGTTTATTAGTTTAACTTGTTTGTTTCTTTGACAGGTTATTTGGTTAGTTAATATTTTTTTATATCTATTTATTTATACTTTGTACTTACAGAATAACTTGGTTGCTAGTTATAAAGGTGAAATGATTGTTCTGTTGGATTGAATATCTTAAATTCACCATCTATCTATTTACTGAATTTATTTATTATTTATTTTTATTTATTCAATTATTTATTTATTTATTTATTTATTTATTTATTTATTTATTTATTTATTTATTTATTTATTTATTTATTTATTTATTTATTTATTTATTTATTTATTTGATTTATTTTTCGTTTCTTTGTTTGTTTGCATTTTGTTTTTTGTTATGTGTTTTGTTTCTTGTTTCTAGTTTGTTTTTTCTGTGCATTCCAGTTTGTTTGTTTGTTTGTTTGTTTGTTGTTTCTTTGTTTCTGTGTTTGTTTGTTTGTTTGTTTATTTGTTTGTTTGTTTGTTTGTTTGTTGATGTTTGTTTGTTTGTTTTTATTCATTTATTTATTTAAAATTTTATTTTATTAACATTATTTATTTATTTATTTATTTATTTATTTATTTATTTATTTATATTTTTACTTAGGGAATAAATTTAGATTGCTAGTTATGGAGCTGTAACAATGATTGAGCTGTTGGATAAATATCTGTGCAAATTCAGTGCAAGATTTACTGCATTCTCATGATCTTTGTTTTGTTGTTTTGAATAGTAATCGTTGACTTCATTCTGATACTTGGACAGTTGCAATAGGGGTCGGGTCTTGAATTTATTATTTGTTGATTCTAGCTGGGGCTTACACTTCTGTGACAGTACTTTTGTGTACAGAATTTACACCATAATCTGCTTTACGCTGATGTCAGCTCAAGCCTTGGGTTAATGTTTCCTAAATCCATTGCAAGATTTATTACATTGTCATGCTTGCTTCTGAGTTCTACCATAGTGTGAAATAATAGGTGCGAGTACTTGATACTGATATTTGGACATCTGGAATAGGGTCTGCACTGTTGAATAATTATTTACATTTAATGGCAGACATTATGGGAGTCTCAAATTACCGGGATCCTTTCTTGTGCTTTATATGAAAATTAACAAACATTATGAGACTCAGAACTGTATTACACACAGATCTGTGAGAGTAAAGTTAACAAAGGGAAATAATTAGAACTGTAACAAATTGATGAATTTGGGGTGTTGTTGTTTTGAATTATTGTTGTTGACTTGATACAGAGAGTTGTACAGCTGCAATAGTGAGTCTAGTCCTGCATATAATGATGTTCGAAATTGATGGCAGGATTTATAGGATTGTGACAGTGACTTTTGTTGTGCTTTTAACATAAGAAATAACTTGAACCTGATAATTGCAGGATTGGAATGTCGACAGACTGTTTTGTTAAATATTTCCCAATTTCTTAGGAAGAATTGTTAGATTGTCATGCTTGTTGTGGTCCTGTTGTTTTGAAAACTAATTGAAGACTTGATTTTTACAGTTTGACTTTTGCAATAGGAATTGTGGTCTTGCATAATGCTTGAGGATTTGATGCTGGGACTTTTAGTACTCTAACAGTACTTGATTTTTTTTTTATTTTAAGATTGTACATTATAATTTGCTTTACACTGATGGTTATGTGGCAGTAATGACGTGACAGCTGTTGGACAAATGTTTCCAAAATTCATAGCGAGTATTATTACTTTTCTATCCTGTCGTATGAGTTCTAGTGTTGAATAATATTTGGTTAATTTATATTGACACTTGTAACTACACCTGGAATAGGACTGTAGTGTTGAATTAATTATTGCTATTTCATGCCAGGATTTAAGGCAATATGAAAGTACATTTGTCTTGTGCTCTACATGTAAACTGACAAAATGAAAAAACATAATATGTGAATTACTGACCGAGCTGTAAGAAAAATTTTTATAAATTGGTAAAACTGGAATTGTAGCACTACCATAGTTTTTGGGGTAGTATTGTTTATATTAATAGTTGATGACTTCTTTGCTAAACTCTTGCTGGTCTTTATTGATCTCTGAGAGAACTTTTGTTTAATGGTTTTAAGTTTTAAAAGACTTTACAGTGATGGTTATAGTGGAGTAGTGACGACTGGCGTGTTGGAAAACTAATTTCCAATTTTATAACATGATTTATTACATTCCTATGCATTGCTTAAGTGTTGTATAGTACTTATTCAATAATGATAGATTACTTTATAGTGATAGCTAGGCAGATTCAATAGAGTCTCTACTGTTGAATGATCATTACCAAATTCATGCCAGGGTGTTATGGAAGTCTCAGAGGACGTTTGTCTTGTTCTCTTACATAATAATTGACTTAAATTACAAGACATAACGGAAGAGCTGCCTTAATGATTGACATCTTGCGAGAAATATTTTGAGTTTGACAATTTAGAAATGCAGAAGTCTCATGCTTTTGGGTGATGTTGTTTGGCGAAATCATACAGATACTTGGATAGTTGGAATAGGAAATCTAATTTTCCATACCGATTTCCTAAATTCATGCCAAGAAATACACCATTTTAAGAGTGCATTTGATAAGTGCTTTTACATAATAAATGAGTTTACTGTGTTAGTTGTATGACATTAATGAGGATTGAACACCTCGATAAATCTTTTTGTAATTTGTTGAAAGATTTACTGGCTATTACCATGCTTGTTGTTGTGTTGTGTTGTTTTGAACAGTAATTGTCGACTTAATTCTATTACTTGGACAGGTGCAACAGGACTCTGGTCCTGCATAATGATTGCTAAATTGTTGTTGGGTCTGACAGTGTTTTTGTTTAATAGTTTTGCATTTGAAATATCTTTGGAGTGATGGTTATAGGGCATAAATTTCGACTGACCTACTGGATAAATGTTTTCGAAATTTGTAACAAGATCGATTACATTCCCATGCATTGTTTAAGTTTTGTAGTGTTGAATAATGATTGATTACGGTAACTGCTGTTGCGTAATCATTGCCAAATTAATGCTAAACCTATGGAAGCTTCAGATTATTTTTGTGTTGTAGTTTTACATAATAATTGACTTAAAAAATATAAGACACAGAGCTGCATGACCGACTTACATGTTGAGGACCTTTTTTTAGTGGGTTATTTTACGTCAGTGTACCAACATCTCAGTTTATTTTGCATATGAATGAAATGAAAGCAATAATGCTGGTGAAATGATTCCGCAGTCCAGCACTGATAGTTACCCAGCATTTGCTCATGTTTGGTTAAGAGGAAAACCCTGAAAAAACCTGAACCATCTTGCCTCGACCGGCATTGGAACCCGGGCCACCTGGTGTCACGGTCAGATGCACTGACCATTATTCCTCAGGTTCCGACGACTTGAGGAAATGTCAACATATTGTTGGAAAATTTATAATTGTAGCACTCCATGATTTTTGTGCTGTGTTGTTTACAAAAATTGCTGAGAACTTGATATAGATAATTGAAATATTGCACAATGATTTTGTATATTCTTGTAAGGACTTGCATTATTGTGACAGTACTCTTTATTTGTTTGTTTGTTGTTTCTGTTTGTTTTCTTTGTTTGTTTGTTTGTTTTTGTTTGTTTGTGTGTGTGTGTTTGTTTGTTTGTTTTTTGTTTGTTTCTTTGTTTGTGTGTTTGTTTCTTTGTTTGTTTGTGTTTGTTTGTTTGTTGTTTGTTTATTTTGTTTATTTTTTTATTTTTTTTGTTTTTTATTTATTTTTATTTATTTTTTTTATTTTTTTTTTATATTTTTCTTTTTTTGTACTTAGTGAATAACTTTAGATTGCTAGTTATAGAGGTGTAATAACGACTGAACTGTTGGATGTTACAAATTCGTCGCAAGATTTACTGTATTCTCATGATCTTCGTTTTGTTGTTTTGAATAGTAATAGTTGACTTCATCCTGATTCTTGGACAGTTGCAATAGGGGTCGTGTCTTGCATTTATTATTGGTAGATTCTAGCTGAGACTTACACTTCTCTGACAGTACTTTTGTGTACTACAGTATTTACATTAAATCTGCTTGACATGGATGTCGTCTCAAGTCTTGGATAAATATTTTCTAAATGCATTCCAGGATTTATTGCAATGTCATGCTTGCTTCTGAGTTGTACCGTAGTGTGAAATAATATGCGAGTACTTGATATTGACATTTGGACAGGTGGAATAGGGACTGTACTGTTGAATAAGTATTTAGATTTAATGCAGATATTATGGCAGTCTCAAAGTACCGGGATCCTTTTGTTGTGCTTTATATGAAAATTAACAAACATTATGTAAGACTAAACTTTATTAACAAATAGAAATGTAAATGATTGAAAGTTAAGAAATTACTCGAAATTATTAGAATTGTAGGAATATGTTTTGCTGATTTTGGCACCATCATCACAGTTTTGTTTTGAATTACATGTTGACTTGATATGTGAGAGTTGCACAGTGAAGAGTTGCAAATGATGTTCTGAAATTGATGGTGGGTTTATAGAATTGTGACAGTGACTTTTCTTGTGCTTTTACTAAGAAATGACTTGAACCTGATAATTGCAGGATAGTAATGAGGACCGAGTGTATTGTTAAATATTTCTCTATTTTTTAGGGAGAATTATCAGATTTTCATGCTTGTTGTGGTCCTTTGTTGTTTTGAAACTAATTGAGGACTTGATTCTTAAAGTTGGAGGATTACAATAGGTATTGTGGTGTTGTATTTATTTGTTTGCAATTTGATGCCAAGACCTACTTTGATGGTGCCAACTGTAACACTACATCTTAAGCAGTTTATTTTTAGCTTGTACATTATAATTTGCTTTAATCAATGATTTATTCAAGTGTTAAAAGAGTGTCAAATGTTGGAAATACAAATAATTAGAATTGTAAAAAGTAATGCTTTTTGGGATGTTGTTGTTTTGAATTATTGTTTGACTTGATATATCACTGCTATAGTGAGTGAAGTCCTCCATAATGATGTTCGAAATTGATGGCGGGATTTATAGGATTGTGACAGTGACTTTTTAGTTGTGCTTTTAACATAAGAAATAACTTGAGCCTGGTTTGCAGGATATGAATGTCGACAGACTGTTTTGTAAATATTTCCCAATTTCTTGGGAAGAATTGTTAGATTGTCATGCTTGTTGTGGTCCTGTTGTTCTGAAATCCAATTGAAGACTTGATTTTTACAGTTTGACTTTTGCATTAGGAATTGTGGTCTTGCAGAATGCTTGAGGATTTGATGCTGGGACTTTTAATACTCTAACAGTACTTGATATACATATCTTTTAAGGTTGTACATTATAATTTGCTTTACACTGATGGTTATGTAACAGTAATGACGTGACAGCTCTTGGACAAATGTTTCCAAAATTCATAGCGAGTATTATTACTTTTCTATGCCTGACATATGAGTTCTAGTGTTGAATAATATTTGGTTAATTTATACTGACACTTGTACCTACAGCTGGAATAGGGACTGTAGTGTTGATTAATTATTGCTATTTCATGCCAGGATTTAAGGCAATATGATAGTACATTTGTCTTGTGCTCTACATGTAAACTGACAAAATGAAAAGATATAATATGTGAATTACTGACCGAGCTGTAAGAAAAATTTTTATAAATTGGTGAAACTGGAATTGTAGTGCTACCATAGTTTTTGGGATAGCATTGTTTAGATTAATAGTTGATGACTTGTTTGCTAAACTCTTGCTGATCTTTATTGATCTCTGAGAGAACTTTTGTGTAATGGTTTTAAATTTTAAAAGACTTGACAGTGATGGTTATAGTGGAGTGATGACGACTGGCATGGTGGAAAATTAATTTGCTATTTTGTAACATGATTTATTTCATTCCTATGCATTGCTTAAGTGTTGTATAGTACTTATTCAATAATGATAGATTACGTCATAGTGATATCTAAGCAGACTCAATAGAGTCTCTATTGTTGAATGATCATTGCCAAATTCATGCAGGGGAGGGGGGGTTATGGAAGTCTCAGAGGATATTTGTGTTGTTCTGTTACATAAGCCTTATTGACTTAAATTACAAGAGATACCGGAAAAGCTGCCTTACTGACTGACATTTTGCAGAAATATTTAGAATTAGAAAATTTAGAAATGTAGAAGTGTCATGCTTTTCTTGATGTTGTGATGTTGTTTCCACTAGACTGGTTGTGTGCTCCGGTGTTTCCACAGATATAAGCAAGTTCAAGCTCCGATCTAGCTCCACAACCGGTATTGGAGATTACAACTCTGATACTACTGATATAGATACTTGGATAGTTGGAATAGAAAATCTAATCTTTCATAGTGATTTTCTATATTCATTCTTTGAGCCATGCCATTGTAAGAGTGCATTTGATAAGTGCTTTTACATAATAAATGAGTTTACTGTCTTAGTTGTAGGGCAGTAATGAGGACTGAACGCCTTGATAAATATTTTCGAAATTCGTAGAAAGATTTACTGCATTACGGTGCTTGTTGTGTTGGTGTTCTCGTTGTTGTTTTGAATACCATAGTAATTGTCGACTTCCTTCTGTTACTTGGACAGCTGCATGATGATTGCTAATTTGTTGGTGGGACTTAGACAAGTCAGACAGTATTTTTGTTTAATAGTTTTATACTTTTAAAATATCTTTACAGTGATGGTTATGTGGGCAGAAATTGCGACTGAGGTATTGGATAAAATGTTTCGAAATTTGTAACAAGATCGGTTACATTCCTATGCATTCTTTAAGTTTTGCAGTGTTGAATAATGACTGTTGTTGCGTAATCATTGTCAAATTAATGCTAAACCTATGTAAGTTTCAGAGTATGTTTGTGTTGTAGGTTTACATAATAATTAATATAAAATTCTAGACACAGAGCTGCATGACCGTCTGATGTGTTGAGGCCATTTTATTAAGTGGATTATTTTATGACACTGTACCAACATTTGAGTTAATTTAGCGTGTTAATGAAATGAATGTAATAATGCTGGTGAAATGAGTCCGTGGTTCAGCACTATAGTTACCCAGCATTTGCTGATGTTTGGTTGAGAGGAAAACCCTGAAAAAACCTGAACCATCTTGACCCGACCGGGATTGAAACTTGGGCCACCTGGTGTCGCAGTCAGATTCACTGACCATTACTCCATAGGTTTCGACGACTTGAGGAAATGTGTTGTTTAGAATAATAACTCAGAACTTGATCTAGATAATTGGTCTGCTGTAGTAGGGATTGCAGTATTGTATAATAATTTTTTATATTGATGTGAGGACTTGCACATATTGATATTTCTTTATTTATTTCTTTATTTATTTCTTTATTTCTTTATTTATTTATTTATTTATTTATTTGTTTATTTATTTATTTATTTATTTATTTATTTATTTATTTATTTATTTATTTATTTATTTATTTATTTATTTGTTTGTTTATTTATGTATATATGTATGTGTTTGTTTGTTTGTTTGTTTGTGTGGGTTTTGTTTCTTTGTTTGTTTGTGAGGGTTTTGTTTCTTTGTTTGTTTGTGAGGGTTTTGTTTCTTTGTTTGCTTTTTGTTTGTTGTGTGTTTATTTATTTATTTATATTTTTTTTTTTGTACCTGGTGAATAATTTAAGATTGCTAATTTTAAAGGCATGTTGGGTCTGATAAGTATAATATAAGTATCAAATATGTATAGGTTTATTACCGTCAAATTTACTTATCAACTATACTTAAGATTGCTAGTTATAGAGCTGTAAAAACAACTGAACTGTTCGATGAATATTTTGCAAATTGGTCGCAAGATTTACTACATTCTCATGATCTTTTTGTGTTGTTTTGAATAGTAATAGTGGACTTTATCCATATTCTTGGACAGTTGCAATAGGGGTCGCAGTCTTGCATTTATTATTGCTAAATTTTTGCTGAGACTTACACATATCTGACAATACTTTTGTGTACTGAATTTACATTATAATCTGCTTTACACTGATGGTTATAGGGCAGTAATGTGATCTCAAGCCTTTTGTAAATGTTTCCTAAATCCATGGCAGGATTTATTACATTGCCATGCTTTTTCTGATTTGTAGTGTTGAATAGTGTGCAAGTAGTTGTTACTGACATTTGGACAGCTGGAATAGGGTCTGTACTGTTGGAATAATTATTTAGATTTAATGGCAGATATTATGGCAGTTTCAAAGTACCGGCATCCTTCTCTTGTGCATCATATGAAAATCAACAAAGATTGTGAGACTCGGAACTGTATTAGCCACAGAGTTGTAAGAGTAAAGTTAACAAATTGAAATAATTAGAATTGTAACAATCTGATGCTTTTTGAGGTGTTGTTGTTTTGAATTACTGTTGTTGTCTTGATACAGAAAGTTGTACAGCTGCAATAGGATGTCTACTCGTGGATAATGATGTTCGTAATTGATGGCTGGATTTATGGAATTGTGACAGTGACTTCTCTTGTGCTTTTACATAAGAAATGACTTGAACTTGATAATTTCAGGATAGTAATGTCGACCAATTATTTTGTTAAATATTTCCCAATTTCTTAGGAAGAATTATTAGATTGTCTTGCTTGTTGTGGTCCTTTTATTTTGAAAAGTAATTAAGACTTTTTTTGTACAGTTGGACTTTTGCAATAGGAATTGTGGTCTTGCATAATACTTGCGAATTTGATGCTGGGACTTTTAGAACTTTAACTGTACTTGATTTTTTTTTTTTTTTTAAAGATTGTAGTGTTATAATTCTGCTTTACACTGATGGTTCTTAAAAAATGAAAGAAATGAATTACAAATTTCCAAAATTTATTAAACAAATTAAACTTTCTAACCTTTAACTTCTATTAAATATAGAATATAATTAAATTTAACAGAACTTGTAATACTGAAATAGGGGTAAACACTGAAATATCGAAACAATGTCTTTAGAGACAATTAATATTAGTACCCTCCACAAAACTGGCTCTCATTTAAACTGACAAAATGAAAGAACATAATATGAGAACAATGTGCCGGTGCTGGTGTTAGAAAAGTTTTATCATTTGTAAAACTGGACTTGGATAGCACTACAAGTTTTTGGGGTAGTATTGAATATTAATAGTTGATGACTTGTTTGAATCTTCTATGCCACATCAATTGATTTAGAGAATTTTGTTTAATGTTTTAAGTTTTCAAGACTCCAAACAGCTATTTATCAATCGTCTCTAAACACTGACCTTCATCTCAAAACTAATTTCCAATAACTAAAATGATTTATTAATATCACTCAATAAAAGAATTGTATTCCAATGGATACCATCCCATTATGGAATCCTGGGAAACGAGAATGAGGATGCTTTAGGCAAAGAATGGCAGCACTGCTACTTAAATGAGACCTGTTACTAAATCTTATTACTCTGTGAAGAATTTATTAAATTGACATCTTAGACTTCAAAAATTTTGAATTTGATAATTTACAAATCCCAAGGGAAAAATTTTGGGTGATGTTGTGCATCAAAATCATACAGATACTTGATTTGGAATAGGAAAATCTAATTTTCCATACTGATTTCCTAAATTCATGCCGAGAAATATACCATTTTAAGATTGGCATTTGATAAGTGCTTTTACATAATAAATGAGTTTACTGAATTAGTTGTCCCCATTAACTGAGGATTGAACACCAAGATAAATCTTTTCGAAAATTCTAGAAAATTTACCGTGCTTCATTGGCTGGTTGTTATTTTGAAAAATAATTGTCGACTTCAAATGACTTTGTCAAACGCCTGGCATTAGAAAACAACAACAACAACTACTTTTGATTTAATTGCTGTGTATACTAGAAGAATCAAAGGAGCCTGCAGCACAATAATTTTACTTCCATTTCAGTTTCATGTGGCGGTGCGAAAATTATGAAAATATTCAACAAAAAAGTTATGGGCATAAATGGGTTTAAACGTTTATGTTATTATTTGCTTTGCACTGATGGTTATGTGGCATAATGATGTTCAACTGTTGGACAAATGTTTCCAAAATTCAAACTTGAAATATTACATTTCTATGCATTGTTAAAGATTTCTAGTGTTGAATAATGTTTGATTAATGCTGTTACGTAATGACTGACATAATGCAGCTGGAATTGTGGCTTTAATGTTGAATAATTATTGCAATTGCATGATCGACTTAGGAGTTAGGACAGTATGGAAGTACTTTTGTCTTGTCTCAGTTTACATGAAAATTGACAATAAGAAAATGACAAAATGAGTCCGTGGTCCAGACTGATAGTTCTAGCAGAAATTTTTACAAATTCCCAATATTAGATGATATATTCCCATTTTTGTTGCTAGGTTTTTTTTTGGAATAATGGTCGGGACTTGATATCAATATTTGAACAGATGTAATAGGGATTGTAGTCTTGCATAGTAAATGAATAAATGAAATGTGCACAATGTGCATGGGATTTTTAATTTAGTGTGACACAGTTTGCACACGAACTGTTTGTTGAATTCGTGGTATCTCTCGCTGGCGAAACATTCTTATGGTGAAACCAGCTTGGGCTCACTTTCATTTGTTGGGATGACTGTGTGTCTCAGTTCGTAGTTTGTGTTTGTTCAGTCTTCTGTTGTCATGTTCTGGAGGCTCTGTGTACTATTAGATTGGAGATTTGTTGCGTTCTTGAATTTTGATTGTAGTTTCGATTTGTATTCCTCTTTTTGTTCGGCATGCAGCCATTTCTATTCCAAATCCATCTTGTTTTATTGTTTGGACTCTTTTTTCTTTGTTAGTTCATAGGTTAGTCGCTGGTTGTTTTTGCTTCCTAACTTCAGTTCTCTTTTTTATGAAGGAATCCTTTGTTAATGTGTCCAGAAGGACTTGGGATTTGGTCATCTATCCTATAGTTTGGATCTCCCACGAGGATGATTCCCGATTTTTCGGTTTTAGTCCTTTCTATTGTGTCTTCTGCTTGATTGGGGTTGATGTTGACCTAAATAAGGTCATCTGCCATTTTTACCAAGTTGTTTCTTATTGTTGCAGATTTTGATATTGACTTGAGGAAGATTGATACTGCCCTGGCTAGCCTGTCTTGAATGTGTATTGGAGGAAATGTTGTTTGAAGTGTCCTTAATGTTGTATTCTTCTGTTAAGAAGGTTTTCTGTAAGAATGATTGGTGTTGTATTTTATTCATTTTTTGCGTAGGCAGTCCACAGCGAACAGGGGATCAATATAAATCTGTATGCGGAGAAAGTTCGGCAGTGAGGAAATATTGTAGTAGAGGCATTGACATCGACATCGCGTAACAGTGTAATAATGGCGAATATTGAAGAAAATAGTCAAGCAGTAGTAAACCTTGAAGCAAACATTGAAGAGATCTACAAGAAGTTGGAAACTCTACAGAAGGAAAACGATTAATGAAAAGTAAGATGAAATATCTAGAAGAAGATCAGAGAAGAAAGAACTTAATATTTTTTGGAATCGAGGAAAAGAAGAAGGAACAGGCATTGGAAACATACGAGACTGTAATGAAAGTGTGCTGGGATTGGTTCGGGATTGATGTGAGTGATGGACAAATAAAAGAAGCATACAGAATCGGGAAAAATGTAAATAGACCTATTCTAGTAAAATTCTCAAATATAATGGCAAAAAAAAAAAAATTGAGCAAACGAAAGTACTTAAAAAAACTCTAAAATTAGACTGGAACATGATTTTGAATATGAAGTAAGATGCAGGAGAAGAATATTGATTCCTTTTATGAAGGCTGCAAGGAAAAATGGTCATTTCACTAGATTATACGGAGACAAATGAAAGATAAATGGGGAGATGTTTGATGTGGAATGCTGTTTAGAAAATTTGAACCATACAGAGTTAGGAGCAATGAAAGAGGAGATAAGGAACGTTGTAATAAAACATACGATGGGAGAACTATTTGGAAAATTAGAAGGTGAAGAGGTCATCACACAGGAAAAAATAGCAAGCGATGGAATGAAACACTGAGCAATCACATGAACCAGGAAGAGAGGCCAGCGACCAAAGTAATGCAAAACGAAGCAACAGCAGCAGGCGAGGATGTCGACAAGCGATTGAGGAAGAAACAAGAGACATGCACTAAAGTAATGATGACAGCATCAGGTAGACAGGGGAGAACAGAAGGACGGCATACAAGAGCTGAGAATAGCAAAAAGAGTGGACTGAATCCAGCTGGAAGAACAAATATGGGTCAGCAATTAGAAAAAGGATCGAGAGATGAAGAAACTAAGGTAAAAGTCAAGATTCTACAAGAACTAAAAGGGATGAAGGAACATTAGCGACAACGAATAGAAGTAGGCCTACATCAGTGGGAAGAAGTAAGGGACAGAAAAGTGATAACTTAAGAGGTTGGTGCA
>JAJSOF020000029.1:6190740-6206190 GCA_025594305.2 Periplaneta americana
TTGACGACTTCATATTGACACATTAGCAGTTCCAATAAGGACTCGAGTCATGCATTGTGATTGCTAAATATATGACAGTACTTACACAACACTGACAGTGTTTTTTTTTTTTTTGCTGATTTAAAGAAAAAAAAACTTAATCCACTACTCACAAAGCTGCATTACCGACTGAGCTCAGGCATAAATTTCTGGAATATGTCCCAATGTTTTTTTTTTTTTTTTTCTGTTGTTGCTTGGAAAAGTAATTCACTACTTTATATTCATACTTGGTCTTCTGCACTAAGGGTCTAGTGTTGCATTAATTTGCCAAATTTAAGCCAGTTACTATATAACACTGCCAGAGACTTTTTAAGTAGATTTACATGAGAACTGATTTGCACTCAACCCTATAGGGCAGCTATGATAATTGAAGTGTAGAATAAATGATTTATTAGATTCCAATATTTGCTTAAGTGTATTGGTGTTCAATAGTGTTTCACGATTGTATGCAGATAATTGGGGAACTGCAATATGGATTATAGTCTTGCATAATGATTGCTAAATTCATGCCAGGACGTTTACAACACTGACAGAGAGTTTGATCAATTATTTTCCATAATGAATTACCTTATGCTCATACTTATAGAGCAGGATTGATGTATGAAATGTAGTATAAATATTTTCCAAACCCCATAAGATATATTATATTGTCATCAGTAGCGGCTGGTGGTCAAAATAATGAGTGTGCTACAATCTCTATATCGGCCTACTGTATACACTTATATGTATTTATCTTAATTTGAGACTCGCCTAGTGACGAAATATGAAGTCCATACGACGTTCCTTCCTACTGCAGAACTTGTCAATTACCCTGGTGTTATGCCCCTCCATCTTGGACATCATACTCTTTTCTATTGACAGTATTGCAAGAGCAGTGAGGCGATCCTGGGACATAGTGTTTCTTAAAAACGTTTTTATGCGTTTAAAGAAAGAAAAACATCTTTCTGGCTCAGCAGTGGTCATTGGTTTTGTAACCAAAATATTTAACAACTTCGTTACTTCACAGAATGGATCTTGTGAATTGTTGGAGGCTATGTTATGTATTGTAACAATTGAACAGCTCCGTCTATATTTCGGAAGTCGGGTCTTCCATATAGAACTCTAAGTTGTGTCTTTAACACTCTTTTGTTCAGTACAGTATAGCTGTTGACAGCAACTTCAAGTTCACGTTCAGGAAAATTATGGGAAAAATTGTCAAAAAATTTGCTGTTTAACAATTTTGTTGCGTCTAGGTAGGTTAAAGGCTGAAACGATAAGTACTTTCCTGAATTATACTGTCACATAATTCCTTGGCTTCAATTTTCTAGACTGACTGATTCAGGAGGAATCTCAAAAACCAGGTAGATGGCAGCAGCGGTCAGAACTTGAATTACCAAACACATTGTACATAGTTCCGAGCTCTTCCACAAACAAGCATTCTTTCGTTACGCTTCACTTTTGTAATCTTCAAGCTGTGTTGTGCTGAAGCTGACTACAGCACTTCCCCGCGTAAAAATAGCCAATCAGAGCAGTGATTTCAGCTTTGCACATGCGCATTAGTTGTCTACATTCTCATGTAGAGTTTTGAGTAGCACAACGTACCGCCTGAGGCACCAAAGAGCAAAGAGCCAAGACTAAACACTCTATAACGCGTTGTAAACATAACCACGGGAAATTGTCAAATGGCGGATCAAATACTATGGTATTGCAAATACATTATTTCAGCAAAAATTATCATTGTGCTGTAGCACTGTAGCACATAAGGACGGGCCGCCCCTGATTGTCATGTTTATATAGATGTAGTGGTTGAATAATCTTTTGTGATTTCATACTGACACATGGACAGCTCCAATAGGAAATCTAGGTCTGCAGAGTGGTTGCTAAATTCATGACAGGACTTATAATACACTGACAGAGCTTTTGTTTGCATATTTAACATAAGAAGTGACTTAATCTACAACTCATGAAGATGCATTACCGACTGAGGTGATGCATGAATATTTACAAGTAGAAAATTTTAGAATTGTAGGCCTCCCGTGCTTTTTGTGGTGTTGTTGCCTTGGAAATTTAATTCACGACTTCATACTCATACTTGGATAGTCGCAATGAGTTTTGTATAAATTAAAAAAAAAAAAAAAAAAATTAGCCAAAGTTTATACATAACTGGCATTAATTATTTAAGTAATTTTACATGATGATTGATTCGTTCTCAATTGTATAGGGCAGGAATGAGGATTGAAGTGTAGAAGAAAATTTTTCCCAAATTGATAGCAAAATTTATTAGATTCCAATGTTTGCTTAAGTGTACTAGTGTTCAGTATTACTTCACAACCTCCTACAGATAACTGAACAGTCGAATATTGTCTCTTGTCTTGCATAATAATTGCTACATTCATGCCAGGAACTATACAACATTGACAGTTGCCCATTTCACATAAGAAGTGACTTATTCATGAAGTCTCAAAGCTGCCTCACGATGTGAGCTCATGCATAAATATTTTCAAATAGAGAAAATTGTAGAATTGTAGACCTGTGCTTGTTTTGGTGTTGTTGCCTTGAAAAGTCATTCACGACTTCTTGCTCATAGTTTTACAGGTTCTAAAAGGACTCTAGTGTTGCATAAATTTGCAAGATTTAAGCCAAGTTTTATACAAGACTGAGAGTGATTTTTTAAATAATTTTACCATAGAAATGGCTTTACCCTCAATTCTATAGAGCAGGAATGACAACTGAATTGTAAAATAAATTTTTTCCCAAATTCATAGCAAGCTTATTAGATTCGAATGTTTGCTTAAGTGTATTGGTGTTCAATAGGTTAACAGGAAAATTCAAGGGACCCACGTTTGCGTAGTCGAGACACGGGGCCCAGTAATGCAGCCACAGATAAAAACTCGCAACGTGTAAATCCGAGTAGTAAAATGAAGAATAGTCCAACAAGACCACATCCATATGCTATATATGGATGTACCAAAGAGAGCAACAAGAAAGAGGGTGCTGAAGGGACATCGACTCAGAAGGGGAATATAAACAATACCACCACTGTCGAGGGTATTACTGACTTGGACATGTTAGATGTGTAGGATGTATGTACGTCCACGGTCTTGTTTGTTTATGTTTACAGCTTTCTGTATTTTCCATTCGATGGTAATATTACGCAAATACGCCACCTTAAATGTCAATTGTATTCAAGGGAAACATAAACAACAGTCAGTCAAAGAGAGCAACAAGAAAGAGGGTGTAGAAGTAAAATTTATTCAGAAAGGACATATAAAAATTACCACTACTGTTGAGGTATACAGACTTGGACATGTTAAATATGTAGGATGTATGTACGCCCGTGGTTTTGTTTGTTTACGTTTAAAGTTTTCTTAAAAAAAAAAAAGTAATATTTCACGACTTCATATAGTTAATTTTACAGCTGCCATAGAGTTTCTAGTCATGCATACTTACTTACTTACTTACTCCATGGCGATTACGTTCCTTATTGAAGGAACAGAGCTTACCTAGCAATAGAAGTACATTCTCTTCTGTCCTGAGTTCTTCTTCTCCATGCCCTTATACCCATCTGCTTTATATCTTCTTAAATGCCTTTCTTCCTAGGTCTCCCAACACATCTTCTACCATCCGGCTTCTCTCTATAAATCTTTTTCAGTAAAGATCCCTCTTCACTTCTTTCAATATGAGTGGGCCATTTCAACCTTGCTCTTCTAATTACACCCATTGTATGCGGTTCACCATATATCTCGTATAGTTCCTTGTTAGTTCTAATTTTCTGTTCTCCATTTTGGGCCTATATATTCTTCTCAGAATTTTCCTTTCCCTTGCCGCAATTTTCCTTTCCTCATTTATTAGTAAAGACCATGTTTCGGAGGCATATATAATCACTGGCCTGATTATTGTTCTATATATTTTCTTTTCCCATTTCTTGAGAGATCCCTAGATCGTAAAAAAGGAAGTAAGGCCAAATAGCATCTGTTTCCCGCCTGTAATCTTCCTTTAACCTCTATCAATACCATATTATTATCAGTAATCACACTCCCGAGATAGGTATTTAAAGCTCTGTACTCTTTCAGAATTGTTCCTTCCAATTTTTACTGGTATGTTATTATAGGATATCCATCTACCTTCCTCTCTTTTAGTCAGGCATAATGATTACTAAATTCATGCGAGGACTTATACAAGACTGACAGACTTCTTAATTATTGATTTTCAATAAAGAATTAACTTATGTTCATACTTACAGCGTAGGAATGATGTATGAAGCGCAGTATAAAAATGTTCCAAATTCAATTCAAGATTTGTTACAGTCTCATGGTTTTGGAGGTGTAGTGGTGTTGTATAATCTTTGACGAGTTCCTACCAACAAATGGAGGGCTGTAATAAGTACTCAAGTCCTACATAGTGGTTACTAAATTTATGCGAGGACTTATATAACACTGAGAATGTTTTGTTTGCTGATTTTACATTAAAAATTACTTAATCTACAACTCATAAAGCTGCATTACCGGCAGAACTCAAACATAAATTTCTATAATAGGAAAAAATGTAGAATTGTATGTGTTCCATGCTATTTTTATGTTGTTACTTAGAAACTCATTCACTGCTTCATTCTCATAGTTGATCTTGTGCACAAATGACACTAGTGTTGCGTAAATCTGCAAAATTTAAGCCTGGTTTTATACAAAATTCCCAGTATTCATTAAGTTCCCAGTTTTATATGTACACGTAGCGGCAAAAAGAATGGGCCGACTCTTGGTCGAAAGAAATTCTAAGTTCTAACGCGCGGTTCACTCATGTAAACGTAACCCACTGCAAGGCATTGCTGTGGTATTGAAAGTCATCCGTCTATAACATAGTAAACCTTATAAGCAGTGTGTGGCCCAGTGATAAGAAGTCTGACATTTGTACCAGAGATTGTGAGTTCCCCCCGGTACGGTAAAATTATTATTTTTTTATTTTAACTTTTACTTAATTCATTAGTTTAAATGTGAAATGGCATTTGTTAACAAACTTCGTTATGCCTGCCTTCTAAAAATATTATTGCCCATCACCTGTGGGCTATTAATAGGTGAGACCTGGCCTATATAAACAAAAATGCTTATTTCACATCCTAAAAAACCGGACGCATATCAAACACAAATAAATAATTAAATTAACAAAAACAAACAATTTTTCCATATATTAACAAAACAAGGCCTGTGGTGGGGACTAGTATCTCGTCCAAAAACCACCTACGTCAACAACTTCCCTCATTCTGCGCGGTATGGAGTCCACAAGATTATGGAATAGGTCTAAATTCTTGGCCATCTCCTCCCGCACATCTAGAACTCTGTCCCACAATTCCTCAGGTGTCTGAACGGGTGGTTATTCTGCCCAATTAGAGCGTAGGATCCTTTCGACTGCAGCCCACAAATTTTGAATCGGATTCATATCTGGTGAATTTGGAGGCCAGTCGACTGGGTCGACATCACGCCTCCTCGTAAACCATCTTTGAATCCGGTTGGCAGTGTGTATCGGATGATTATCCTGCTGGAAGAAAAGTGTTCCTTCTGGATATCGTTTTCGGGCAGAAGGGATCATTACATTTGCCAAAATGTTTTCGTAGACTTCTGCCATAAACCGCTCATGGATGCGTTCCAGAAGTCCTGCCCCATCATATGACATCAACCCCCAACACGCAACTCTCACGCAATCCGACTTGTTAATAATTCGTTTCACGAAGCGTTCATCGTATTAGTGGCCATTCAGACAATAAACAAGGGCAGTACTATAGTTGCTATTGGAGACAATTACCTCGTCGGAGAAAATGACATTTCTCCAATCGAAGTCCTGTTGGAGAGTAGCATACGCAGAATAACCTATGCGAACCAGGGCAATGAGTTATTGTTTCTGTGCCATCTTCAAACATAATGACAAGACAGAACGTTGTATTAACAAATAGCAGTATTGCTTGAAAGAGAGAGGGAGGTTTATTATTTATTAGAGTTTGGGCATATTCTAAGAGATACCGCCACATAATTATAGCTTTGCGAGACACATATGATGACAAATTAGTAATTAAAAAAAGAAGATTAGGGGAGATTCGAATCTTTGAGCTACTACTATCAACTTGTTCAATAGACCAATGCCGTAACGACTTACGCTACTGTGACTGTTAATATCATTTCAGCATAATACATGGTTTTCCTGTTCATATTCGCTTCGGTTAATTTTGTATTTATTAATTTTATTATTATTTCACTCTTCAAGGGTCCTGATGTATCTAGAATCAACCTGCCATTCGATTTTATTACATATTTTAGACTCTTAAACAAAATACAGCAAATTTAAATGGTTTAATTATGTGTTATCTAGTGAACTACGGCTTTGACGAGACGAGCATGTGCAATGTTATGTCTCTAGAACTTAAAATTGTCGGCCGGCCCATTCTTTTTGCCGCTAAGTGTATGTTACATACAAAATAAAAAAAAAAAAAAAAATACAATTTATGAAGGTGAATTACCGACTTAGCTCTTAAATTGGATAGAATTTAGAATTGTAGTTTAGGTGTTTCTTCCTGGAAAAGTTTTTGATGACTTTATTCCCATAATTAGACACTTTCAATAAGGACTGTACTGTTGGAAAAATTTTCAGAATTTAAGCCAAGGTTTAGACAACACCGAAGTGTTTTATTAAATAGTTTTACATTACAGTCATATTGACAGTGCTGGAATGACAACTGAAGTGTAGATTAATGTTTTTTTTTTTTTTTTTTTTTTTGAAATTCATAGAAAGAACTATTAGATTCCCATGCTTGTTTACATTTACTGGTGTTGAATAACGTTTAGAGACTTGATGCAGAGACTTGGACTGCTGGGACAGGGATTCTATTTCTGTAGAATGATTTCTAGATCAATACCGTGATGCATACAAGACAGATAGTGCTTTTCTAAGGGGTGTTTCATGATGAATTACTTACAATCATACTTAAAGAGCAGGAAAATCTCTTGAACCGGTGGAGAAAATTGTTTTCCAAATTCGTTACAAGATTTGCAGGCTTGCTTAAGTGCACTGGTGTTCATAATAATAATAATAATAATAATAATAATAATAATAATAATAATAATAATAATAATAATAATAATAATAAATTTATTTATTTATTTATTTATTTATTTATCTATTTATTTATTTATTTATTTATTTATTTATTTATTTATTTATTTCAAATATTAATGTGCAAACAACAGCACAAGGCCAATTACAGTTTAACAAATAATAAAAGATATTAAATAACAAGTAAGGAATATCATGCATAAAGCAAATCAGATCTTGCAAATTGGCACTTTTAATACGATTGGAGAAAGGGATTTAAATATGCTTAAGTGCACTGGTGTTCAATAATAATAATAATAATAATAATAACAACAACAACAACGACGACGACGACAATCCTAGGCTTTCATATGAATTGCTAAATTCATGCCAGGTCTGATACAAGACTGACAGTGCTTTTGCTAATTGTTTTTCATATTAAATTACATTACAGTTCTTCTTATAGGGTAGGGATTACATCTGGTGAGTAGGAAAATTTTCTCCTATTTGAAAGTAGAACTAATCACATTGCAATGCTTGATAGGTTCAGTAGTGTTCAGCAATGTTTAACGACTTCATACTGACACTTGGTTAACTGCAAAAGGAGTCTAGTCTTTCATAAGGATTGCTAACTTCATGCCAGGACATCCACAACACTGACACTTATTTAGGTAGTTGGTTTTTCATTAAAAAAAACTCATATTAGTTTCATATTTACAGGGCAGGAGTGACAACTTGAGTATAGTATAAATATTCTTCAAATTGCACCAAGATTTATTACATTCTCATGTGTGTATAGGTGTAGTGATGTTGAAAAATCTTTGACGACATCATAGTGACACATTCACAGTTGGAATAGGGATTCTAGTCCTGAATAGTGGTTGCCAATTTCTTGCCAGGACTTAAACAACACTGACACTGGTATTAGCCGGTCGGATGGTAAACGACCTGACGGCTTGACATTAATTCCTTGGTCCAAAGGTAAATCACTCATCTGGGATTTTACATGTGTAGATACATTAGCCCTTTCCCATTTAAAATCTTCTGTCAATTGTGCCGGATCTGCTGCTGAATCTGCTTATCATGCTAAACGACGCAAATATGAACATTTAACATCAAATTACATCTTCGTCGCTTTTGCAGTTGAGACCTTTGGTCCGTGGTGTAGAGAGACGCTAAAGATCTACTCACCCAAATTGGTACACGCCTACTGTCCTGTACCGGCGATCCTAGATGTATCAATTTCCTTCGTCAACGCATTGGAATAGTGGTTCAGCGAGGGAATGCTGCCTCCATCCTGGGATCATTTCCTAACTCTATTTCGTTAGAAGAGATCTTTCTCATTTAATGTGTAGCGTACCTGCTTGAGCATGGGTAGAGAGTTCACAAGAACACACTGACAGTTACTTTGATTGCTGATTTTACATAAAATATGACTTAATCTAGAACTGCTTTTCCAACTGAGCTAGTTCATAAATGTTTACAATTGTAAATGTATTTTAAAAATATGCTTAAGTAGTCTTCTAATAGACTGTACATAATATATTATATACACTATTTAAAGGGTGTACCTGTAATTGATGTTTTGTTATTTGAAGTATTGCATGAGTGAAGTGTGTTGTGTCAGTGAAGTGCGAAGTGTATTTTGTCAGTGAAGTGTGTTGTGTAAATAAAGTGTGTTTGTGTCTGTGAAGTTTTATAATTTATAGTGGTAGTGCAAAGTATTTGAACAGTGAAATGTTTTGAAGTGTTAGTGAAACAAGATAGTATCAGTGAAATGTGTCGCAGTTCCAGTGCAGTGAGTGAGTTAACAGCGAAATGAGTGCAGTGCTGAAAGCTACTTATGCATATATGAACTTATCATACTCGATGGTTTTAGTTCGAAGCTTAGGGTTAAGATACAAATTAGATTTACTTTAAATTTTATTTTAAGTGATCGTGCTTGATTTAATTTAGGATGCTCCTTGCTCTTGTTCTTATTCTTATTGTTGTTGTTATTGTTGTTATTGTTATTATTATTATTATTATTATTGTTGTTGTTGTTGTTGTTGTTGTTGTTGTTATCACCATCATCACCATTATTATTATTATTATTATTATTATTATTATTATTATTATTATTTTTTTAATTGTTATTATTAGTATTATTATTAATTTATTATTAATTGTATTTGTATTAATTGTGTTTAGTATTAATAGCCATTAATGAGTGTAATTACTTACCACAGAAATCGGTTATTTACTAATTTTCTGTGTGAATACATACATACATACATACATACATACAATTGTGAAAAACATAGAATTTTAGGTCTGAAAATATGCATGGTTAGGTGTTTTTGCTTTGGAGAGTAATTGACGACTTTATTCTCATAGTTGGACAGCTGCAATAAGGACTCTAGTGTTGCATTAATGTGGAAAAATCTAAGCTGGACTTTATACAACAATGACAGTACTTATTTAAAGAGTTATACATGAGAAATGAATTTAAACTCCTTCCTATAGGGCGGGAATTAGAATGAAATGTAGAATAATTTTTTCAAATTCATAGCAAACTGTAATAGATTCTCATGCTTGCTTACCTCGACTGGTGTTCAAGAATGTTTGACGATTTGATACTGACACTTGATAAACTGCAATAAGTAGTTAGGATCTTACCTTGTATAATGATTGCAAAATTCATGGCAGGACTTGTACAGCACTGACAGTTTTTAGCTTGTTGATTTTTGATAATAAACTAAGTTTTCACTCCAACTTACTGGGCAGGAATGTGGTATAAATATTCTACAAATTTATTTCAAGAATTATTACATTATCATATCTACATATGTGTAGTGGTGTTGAAAATTATTTAACGACATCATAGTGGCACATGGACAGATGGAATTGGAATTCTAGTTCTATATAATCATTGCTAATTTTTTATCAGAACTTATACAACACTGATAGTGCTTTTGTTTGCACATTTTAAATACAAAGTGACAAAATCTACAATTCATGAAGCTGCATTACCGACTTAGCTCTTGCATAAATGTTTATAATTAGAAAGAATTTAGAATTGTAGTTCTTTCATGCCTTTTTCAGGTATTTTTGTCTTGAAAAGTAATTGATGACTTTATTCTCATAGTTGGACAGATTCTTTAAGGACATTAGTGTTGGAAAAATTTTCAAAAATTTAAGCCAGGTTTTATACTGCTCTGACGTGCTTTCTTAAATAGTTTAAAATAAGAAATGACTCTACAGTCATACAGTACTGAAGCGTTGGAATGACAACTGAAGTGTAGATTAATTATTTTGAAATTCGTAGAGAGATGTAATAGTCTCATGTTTGTGTACATTTACTGGTGTTGAATAATGTTTAAGGACTTCATGCAGAGACGTGGACAGCTGCAACAGGGTTTCTATTTCTATAGAATGATTTCTAGATTAATGCCTTGTTGCATACAAGACTGATAATGCTTTGCTAAGTGGTGTTTCGTAATGAATTACTTATATTGATAGTTAGAGGGTAGGAAAATCGCTAGAACGTGTGGTGAAAATATGTTTTCCAAAATCGTTACAAGATTTATTAGATTTCTATGCTTGCTTAAGTGTACTGGTGTTAAATAATAATCCGGATTCTAGACATTCATATGAATTGCTAAATTCATGCCAGATCTGATACAAGATTGCCAGTGCTTTTGCTAATTGTTTTTCATATTAAATTACATTACAGTTCTTCTTATAGGGTGGAGATTACATCTGACGAGTAGGAAAATTTTCTCTGATTTGAAAGTAGAGCTAATCACATTACAATGTTTGATAGGTTAAGTGGTGTTCAGCAATGTTTGACGACTTCATAGTGACACTTGGTAAATTGTAAAAGGAGTCTACCATAAGGATTGCTAAATTTATGCCAGGACATCCACAACACTGACAGTAATATAGGTGGTTGGTTTTCCATAAAAACATATATTAGGCTCATATTTACAGGGCAGGAATGACAACTTGTGTAGTATAAATATTCTCCAAATTACATAAAGATTGATTACAGTCTCGTGTGTGTAGGTGTAGTGGTGTTGAAAAATTTTTGACGACAACATAGTAACACTTGTACGGCTGGAATAGGCATTCTAGTCCTGAATTATGATAGCTGATTTTTTGCCAGGACTTATACAACAACGACAGTTCTTTTGTTTGCTAGTTTTACATAAAATATGACTTAATCTAGAACCCATAAAACTGTTTTACCAACTAAGCTATTTCATAAATATTTTACAAGTTGGAAAACATAGAATTGTAGGTCTGGAAAGCTTAGTTAGGTGGTTTTGCTTTGGAAAGTAATTGACGACTTTATTCTTATAGTTGGACAGCTGCAATAAGGACTCTAGTGTTGCATTAAAGTGGAAAAATTAAGTCAGACTTTAACATTCACATTGCTTTTCCAAAGAGCTTAAATGAAAAAATGAATTTACACTCCTTCCTATAGGGCAGGAATGACAACTGAAATGTAGAATATTTTTTTCCAATTTCATAGTAAAATGTATTAGATTCCCATGCTTGATTTCCTTGACTGGTGTTCAATAATGTTTGAAGACGTCATACTGATACTTGGTAAACTGCAATAGTTAGGATCTTGTCTTGCATGATGATTGACAAATTCGTAAGGGCACAAATAGTCATTGTAGCTGACGCATCCTTTATAACCCCACTATTTATCTATCTTGACAAATTCGTGCCAGGACTTTTACAGAACTGACAATTTTTATTTTTACAATTTGGGATTTCTCATTGGAGATTTTTCCTTCTCCACTCTGTCCTAGAGTACTGATCGACAAGAATATTTTGTCATCACACTTCCCTAGCTAAAGAGGCGAATTGAAGCTTTGCCTTTTGACTTACGGCTTTTGGCTTTACTTGTTATTTATTGATTTTTATAATAACTTACTTTACACTCCTGCTTACAGGGCAGGAATGAAGACTTGAGTGTAGTATAAATATTCTCCAAAATTAATACAACATTATTGCAACCTTATGTCTATATAGGTGAAATGGTGTTGAAAAATCTTTGACTATATATTAGTGAAACATGGACAGCTGCAATAGGGATTGTAGTTCTGTATAGTGATTGCTAAATTCTTGCCAGCACTTCTATTTCTCCATCATAATTGCTATGGTAACTACTCACTGAAGTGTAGTATGAGAAAAGTCTGCAAAATATTCCAGAGTCTACACTAGCGTTGTCAGACAAGGCCTAAATGGAGCGGAGCGCTCCACTATAACTCGTTGCGTGCTCCGGTGCTTCCACAGACATAAGCAAGTTCACGCTCCGACTGGACGTCTTTAGCTCCACAGCCGGTTTCAGAACTTACAACTCTAACACTACTGGTCTACACCCATGTCTGCTATTTTAGATCCGTCAGTGAATACTCGTAGCCATTGATCTTTCAGATATTTTTATTCAGCATACTAAGAGTATAGCATTTTAACATTGTTAAATATGAGTCAGTCTTTTTAAGATTGTCTGAAATATCTTAAAAGTATTTATTTCAGTCACTGACTTCACAGCATATGTTTAAGGTGCTACACCTTTACATTACATATTTAAAAGACGTATGAACGTTTTCGTTGGTCTACGCCAACATCATAGTTAGATTGACACCGATTGGGATGAGATGTAATGGGTTTAAATGTTTAGCAATACTTTCATTTCATTTTGAGGATTTTGTGTTTTGAAGATAATACTGATTGCAGTTATTGGTGATATTTGACTTTCAGTCACTCATTAGAACATACTGTGGGTACCCAACTTGTTCTTTGTGAGGCTTCCATCTTGACCAGGTTCCCTATAGCTTGTTTTTTAATTTCTTTTGGAAAGTAATTGACATTATTCTCACACTTGCAGAGCACTGACATTTTTTATCCTACTTATTTCTGATAATAACTTACCTTATGCTCCTACTTACAGGGCAGGAATGACGACTTGAGTGTAGTATAAATATTTTCCAAATTTGATGCCGGACTTATTGCATTTTCATGTCTGTATAGGTGAAGTGGTGTAGAAAAATCTTTGACAAAATGTTAGTGAACATGGACAGCTGCAATAGGGATTGTAGTTCTGTATAGTGATTACTAAATTTTTGCCAGGACTTATGCAACACTGACAATACCCTTTTCTGCTGATTTTACAAAAAAATGACTTTATCTACAACTCATAAAACTTCATTACCGACTGAACTCATACATAGAATTTGCAATTAAAAAAATATAGAATTGTAGATGAGAAGTGCTCTGTTAGGTGTTTTTGCTTTGGAAAATAATTGACCACTTTATTCTGACATTTCCACAGCTGCAATAAGGACATTACTGATGCATTAAAGTGGAAAAAGAAAAGAGCCGGGCTTGATACAACATTAACAGCGCTTTTCTGAAGTGCATTACATGAGAAATGAATTTCCACTCTTCTTCCTATAGGGCGGGAATGACAACTGAAATGTAGGTTTCCCCCCCCCCCCATAGCGAAATCTATTAGATTCGCATGCTTGCTTATCCTTACTGATGTTCAATAAAGTTTGACGACTTCATACAGAGAATAAGGAAAGCTGGAACTTGGTTCCTGTTTTTATATAATGGTTTCTAAATTAATACAGGATGTATACAAGTCTGATAGTGTTCTGCTCTTTGGCCTTTCATAATAAATTTCCTGTGCTGTTACATAGAAGGCAAGAAAAAGACATTAGTGTAGGATAACATCAACATCCAAATTTTTAAAAAGATTTATCAGATTTCCATGCTTGCTTAAGTGTTCTTGTGCTGAATAATGCTTGACATCATATAGATAATTTGGACAGCTGCTACAGGAATTCTAGACTTCCATATCAATTGCTAAATTCATGCCAGGTCTAATTAAAGAATGACAGTGCTTTTACAGCTTGTTTGTCATAATAAATTACGTTACAGTTCCTCTTATAAGGTAGGAATTACATCTGTGGAGTAGGATGATTTTCTCTGAATTGAAAGTAAAGCTAATCACATTGCAATGCATGTTAGCTTAGGTGGTGCTGAGCAATTTTTGATGACTTTTTACTGACACTTGGTAAACTGCAATAGGTGTGTACTTTTTCATTATGATTGCTAAATTCATGCGAGGGCATACACAACAATGACAGTTATTAAGCTTATTGGTTCTCCATAATGACTTATTTTAGGCTGATATTTACAGGGCAGGAATGGTAACTTGAGTGTAGTATAAATTTTCTCCAAATTCCATGCAAGATTTATTACATTCTCATGGGCGTATAGGTGTAGTGGTGTTGAAAAATGTTTGGCGACATCATGGTGACATATGGACAGATGTAATAGGGCTTTTATTTCTTTTATAGTGATTTGTAATTTTTTGCTAGGACTTATACAACATTGACAGTGCTTCTGTTTGCTGATTTGATATAACATATGACTTATACTAGAACCCAGAAAACTGCTTTACCGACTGAGCTATTCATAAATGTTTACAATTGTAAAAACAAGCATATTTTCCTTGATTCTCATTATTATTAAAACATAGAACAGTAGGTCTGAAATGCTTATTTAGGTGTTTTTGCTTTGGAAAGTAATTGACGACTTTATTCTCATAGTTGCACAGCTGCAATAAGGACTCTAATGTTGCATTAAAGTAAAAGAAAAACTAACCCGGACTTTATAGAACATTGCCAGTGCTTTTTTAAAGAGATTAACATGAAAAATGAATTTACACTCCTTCCTATACGGAAGGAGTGACAACTGAAATGTAGAATAATTTTATCCAATTTCATATATAATCTATTAAATTCCTATGCTTGATTACCTTGATTGGTGTTCAATAATATTTGAAGACTTGATACAGATACTTGGTAAACTGCAATAGTTACGATCTGTCTTGCATAATGATTGATAAATTCATGCCAAGACTTGCAGAGCACTGACAGTTTTTATCTTACTGATTTTTGATAATAACTCACATTACGCTCCTACTTACTGGATAGGCTTGAAAGTGAAAGACTTGAGTCTAGTATAAATATTCTCCAAATTTGGTACAAGACCTGATGCATTCTAATGTCTGTATAGGTGAAGTGGTGTTGAAATATCTTTGACAACTTGTTAGTGACACATGGACAGCTGCAATAGGGATTGTAGTTCTGTATAGTGATTGCTGAATTCTTGCCAGGATTTATACAACACTGACAGTGCCTTTTTCTGCTGATTTCACATAAAAAATGACTTTATCTACAACTCCATTACCGACTGAGCTCATCCATAATGAATTGCAATTTAAAAATTTTAGAATTGTAAGTGTAAAGTATTTTGTTATGTGTTTTTGCTTTGAAAAATAATTCACGACTT
>JAJSOF020000029.1:6206290-6218223 GCA_025594305.2 Periplaneta americana
ATAATCCGGATTCTAGACATTCATATGAATTGCTAAATTCATACCAGATCTGATACAAGATTGCCAGTGCTTTTGCTAATTGTTTTTCATATTAAATTACATTACAGTTCTTCTTATAGGGTAGGGATTACATCTGATGAGTAGGAAAATTTTCTCTGATTTGAAAGTAGAGCTAATCACGTTGCAATGCTTGATGGGTTAAGTGGTGTTGAGTAATGTTTGACAACTTCATACTGACACTTGGTAAACTGCAAAGGGAGTCTAGTCTTTCATAAGGATTGCTAAATTCATACCAGGACATCCACAACACTGACAGTTATTTAGGTACCGGTGGTTGGTTTTTCATAAAAAAAAAACTCATATTAGGCTCGTATTTGCAGGGCAGGAATGACAACTTGAGTGTAGCATAAATATTCTCCAAATTGCATGCAATAACTTTTACAGTCTCATGTGTGTATAGGTGTAGTGGTATTGAAAATCTTTGACGACAACATAGTGACACATGGACAGCTGGAATATGGGTTCTAGTCCTATATAATAATTGCTAATTTCTTGGCAGGACTTATACGACACTGACAGTTCATTTGTTTGCTGATTTTACATAAAATGTGACTTAATCTAGAACCCATAAAACTGTTTTACCAACTAAGTTATTTCATAAATTTTTTTGTCTGAAAGTTAGGTGTTTTTGCTTTGGAAAGTAATTGACTACTTTATTCTTATAGTTGGACAGCTGCAATAAGGCCTCTAGTGTTGCATTGAAGTGGAAAGAATTAAGCCAGGCTTTATATAACATTCGCATTGCTTTTCCAAAGAGCTATGCGTGAAAAAATGAATTCACAGACTTTCCTATAGAGCAGGAATGACAACTGAAATGTAGGATAATTTTTTTTTTTTTCAGTTTCATAGCAAAATATATTAGATTCCCATGCTTGATTTCTTTGACTGGTGTTCAATATTGTTTGAAGACTTCATACTGATACTTGGTAAATTGAAATAGTTAGGATCTTATCTTTCATAATGATTGACAAATTCGTGCCAATTCATGTACATCACTGACAGTTTTTATTTATTGATTTTTGATAATGAATTACTCTATGCTCCTGCTTACGGAGCAGGAATGCAGACTTGAGTGTACTATAATTATTCTCCAAATTTTATAGAAGACTTATTGCAATCGCATGTATATAGAGTTGAAATGATGCTGAAAAATCCGTGACTAAATATTAGTGACGCATGGACAGCTGCAATAGGGATTGTATTTCTGTATAGTGATTGCTAAATGCTTGCCAGGGCTTATATAACGCTGCTAGTGCCTTTTTCTGCTAATTTTACATAAAAATGACTTGATCTACAATTCATGAAGCTGCATTACCGACTGAGCTCGTTCATAAAAATTTGCAATTGAAAAAATTAGAATTGTAAGTCAGAAATGCTTTGTTAGGTGTGTTTGCTTTGGAAAGTTGTTGTTATTGTTGTGACATAAGTATGGCTCTTTATATGGAATTTAATTCATTATAAATGGTATTATTACGTAATGAACATTAAAATATGGTAAAACGAACACAAATACAAAATGAAACATTAATAAGATACAGATCACCAAATTGGACTATAAACCTTAAGAATTCAAGTGATAAATCAATTCGTTTTGCTGCTGGCAGTCCAGTAAAGAGCTGAGAAATTTTCTGTATTTTGCTGGGATTGGGATGAAATGTAGTGGGTTTGAAAGTTTAGCAATTCTTTTATTTCATTTTGATCATTTTCTGTTTTCAAGATGCTGTATTGCTGATTGTAGTTATTGATGTTGGTTGAGTTTTTCGACCGTTCATTAGAACATGCTGGGGGCATCCAGCTTGTTCTTTGTGAGGCTTCCATCTTGACCAGGTTCACCATAGCTTGTTTTTTAATTTCTTATGGAAAGTAATTGACGACATTATTCTCACACCTTGCACAGTACTGATAGTTTTTATCTTACTGATTTTCGATAATAACTTACTTTACGTTCCTACTTACAGGGCAGGAATGACCACTTGAGTGTAGTATAAATATTTTCCAAATTTGATGCAGGATTTATTGCATTCTAATATCTGTATAGATGAAGTGGTGTTGAAAAATCTTTGACGACAAGTTAGTGAACATGGACAGCTGCAATAGGGATTGTAGTTCTATATAGTGATTGCTAAATTCTTGCCAGGACTTACACAACACTGACAGTGCCTTTTTATTTTGGTGATTTTACATAAAAATGACTTCATCTACAAGTCATAAAGCTTTATTTGCGACTGAGCTTATACATAGAATTTTCAAATTAATTGAAATAGAATTGTAGCTGAGAAATGTTTTGTTAGGTGTTTTTGCTTCGGAAAATAATTGACGACTTTATTCTCACATTTGCACAGCTGCAATATGGACATTACTGATGCATTAAAGTGGAAAAACTGAGTTGGGCTTTATAAAACAAACATTGACAGTGCTTTTCTAAAGTGTGTTGAAATAGAAATGAATTTCTACTCCTTCCTACAGTTCGGGAATAATACCTGAAATGTAGAATATTTTTTCTCCAATTTCATAGCAAAATCTATTAGATTCGCATGCTTGCTTATGCTTATTGGCGTTCAATAAAATTTGACGACTTCATACAGAGAATAAGGACAGCTGGAACTTGGTTCCTTTTTTTTTTTTTTTTTTTTTTTTGGATAATAGATAGATGGATAGATAGATAGATGGATAGATAGATAGATAGATAGATAGATAGATAGATAGATAGATAGATAGATAGATAGATAGATAGATAGATAGATAGATAGATAGATAGATAGATAGATAGATAGATAGATAGATAGATAGATAGATAGATAGATAGATAGATAGATAGATAGATAGATAGATAGATAGATGATAGATAGATGATAGATAGATAGATAGATGGGTGGGTGGGTGATAGGTGGGTGGGTGGGATGGATGGATGGATGGGAGGGTGGGAGGGTGGGTGGGTGGGTGGATGGATGGATATTAGCCTTAGGAAATACAATGATTTCATGGCATCATCAGAGTGAATACATAATAAATATGCGGTTACATACATGTTATTCCGACATACAAGATGTCTACAATAATATACAAATAATATACAATCAACACATTCAGTAATGAAGTCAATTCTCCACAGTTTTCTTCAGACCATTACTTGCACAAGGTTCTTGGTTTCCTTATCTTCTTGGGCAGTCTCACCCCAGACATGAATCAGATAGAAAAGAAGAGCAGTAAACACAAAAGGAGATACTAACTACTGTAAGCTAAATTTGGAGTGCTAAACTAAGATACTCATTGACAGTAAAAGGCATGTGGAAAAGTAAAATATGTTTCACTGACTTTTTAAATCTAGCATAGTTGAAGGGCTTTAGTTTCAACAGGGAGTTTGTTGTAAAGTCTTATCCCTGTATGTGATAAGCTATTGAGACTTTTGGATAACCTATGATGATTAAAATGTAAATTATTGCATGTTCTTGTGCTGTAGTTGTGATAATCAGAGTTTATTTTAAAACTATCATAATTTTGGTGGATGAAACAGACTGTTTCAAGAATGTAAATACAAGGTAGGGGCAAAATATCAAACTCTTTGAATATTTTTTTACTATCCGAGCGAATAGGTACTTTCTTTATAATTTTCAATATTCTCTTTTGCAGTCTAAACACTTGTGCAAGTTTTGATGACGACCCCCAGATAATTATCCCATATGATAATACAGAGTGAACATAGCCAAAGTAAACTGCTCTAAGTAGTTCCTTGGGAGTTATATTGGTTAGGACACGGAAAGCATAACACAAACGACTTAGTTTATCAGTTAAGAATTGAATATGACTTTCCCACGTGAGGTTGGAATCAATCCATATCCCTAAAAATTTTGTACAATCGATGTCCTTTATTCCAGTATTATTAAGTAGTATTTCAATGGAGTCATGTAGTTGTTTCTGACTGAAATACATACAAACGGTTTTACTGACATTCAGTTTTAGTCTATTGCTAGCTATACTCATTGACAGTATAGTTGTCTTGAGGTTTCATTTATTTTCTCCTGTAAATTATTTTTATCAAGAGCATTGAAAACAATATTGGTGTCATCTGCAAAGAGAACGGTTTTAGCTTGTGTTATCCTTGAGGAAGGTCGTTTATATACAGGAGAAATAGAATTGGGCCAAGTATGGAACCCTGGGGCACCCGCTTTTCATGATAGTGGGATATGATTTTATTGAGCCTATTTCAACAAATTGTTGCCTTGCACTTAGGTAAGAAACAAACCAACTTTTAGCTAACCCCCTTATGCCAAACCATTGTAGTTTCTGGATCAGTATCATGTGGTCAACTGTGTCAAATGCTTTGCTCAGGTCCAGGAATAGCCCAACTGTTTGATTCTTGTTGTCTTTTGAATTTAGAATAAATTCCGTAAAAGTGAATATGGCGTTATTAATTCCTTTGCCTTTTTGAAATCCAAATTGAGCATTAGATAGTGCACCATTGCAATCTAAAAACCGAACTAATCTATTATACATAACTTTTTCAAGGATTTTGGAGAATGTAGATAATAGAGATATCGGCCTATAGTTGTTAATATTTTGTTTATCTCCCTTCTTAAATATAGGACATACTTTTGCGAGTTTGAATTGTTCAGGAAATTTACCACTAATTAAAGATGAATTGCAGATGTTTACGAGTGGAGCTACTAGTAGTACGGCACATTTCTTTACAATACCATCCGGAATGTCATCAGGTCCACAGGAAAGATTATTTTTTAGTTTTTTTTTATTATATCGAGAATTTCATCTGCAGTCATGGGAGATAGAAATATGGTGTTTACATTTCCTGTTCCATGTAAGGTTGTTTCCTGACTACCTGTTACCTGGTTATTAGGATTGTCTGCTACATTTGCAAAAAATTTATTAAAAATTTCAGCTATTTCGAAGGAATTTTGAATTGTTTGACCATTATGTATTATTGAAAAGTCTTGATTTGAGACTTTGGTATTTTTACAAGATTCTTTCTTTACAACTTCCCATATAGCTTTACCTCTGTTCTGTGCTTTCATAATGAATTCTCCATTGAATTTCAGTTTAGCTGCATGTATAACTTTCTTTAATATGCTGGTATATCGTTTATAATGTAATTTAAGATCTAGGCTATTTGTAATTTGGCACAATTTATATAACTCCTTTTCCTCCTACAAGAAGTTAGAATCCCCTTCGTTATCCAATTTTTGAATTGTTGAACTGCTTATTTGTAAGTGTACATTTTTTTAGTGGAAAAGCAACATCAAAATAATGAGTTATTGAGTTTATAAATTCGTTTGTTTTCGCATCCACATCTGTTAAATTGGTTACTTCAATCCAATTTTCTTTGCTTAGCAAACGTTTAAAATATTCAACGTTTTCATCATTAAAAGATCTTTTATACCTAATTGGCTTAATGCTATTTGGTTTAGGGTTTCCAAATGCATAAATATTTAAGAATACAGCATTGTGGTCTGCGATACCCATATCAATATTTCCTACTGAGAATGGATAAGAATCATGGTCAATAATTATTTGGTCTAGGCATGTTTTAGAATTAGAGGCTATTCTAGTTGGAGTGTCTATTGTTTCTATCAGATTATATGATCGAATTAGCGATCTGAATTCTGTTATGGTAGCATCACTATTTAAAAAATCTATGTTGAAGTCACCGCACAAAATTAATTGTTTCTTTTTTTTTTAGGTGATTTAAAAGAAGTTCAAACTTTTCTAAAAGGTTTTTATACAGCCATCTGGGGACCTATAGACACACACTACAGTTAAATTATAATCCTGACCGCTAATTTCAGTCACAGCATGTTCGAATACTTTGTCTTGGTTTAGATAATACGTATTCTTTTTTTTCTATATGTGATAAATGTTGTCTCACAAAAATAGCTGTTCCTCCATTTTTGTAAGTGTCCCGACAGAAGTAACTTGAAAGGTTGAAATCTGGAATATGACAGTATGTTATTTCCTTTGTGTTTAGCCAGTGCTCTGTACAGCATAAGATATCTAACTTCTTTAAATCATGGTTTATGATAATTTCTAATTGATACAGCTTATTTCTAATGCACTGAAAATTTTGATGCATTAATGTGACAGAGGCCATTTTGTTAGCATTATAAGAAGTCTTTTTATCAGCAAATGAGAAAGAGCTAAGTTTACATGCACTATTTAGGTCTTTGGTTCCAATCTCCGTGAGTGGCCCTGGTATAAAAAATCACGTAGATGGGCAGGCATCTTCACAAGTCGAGCCGAGGATCTAGTTGCCGCTTCCGGGCTCTGAAGACTTTCTTGGAGGCATCGATTTTCTTCATTATCTACCATCGAGTCGGACTTCCATTGAAGAGGTGTTGCATGAGACTCCTTCCTAAAGGTTCCTTCAATGGCAGCAGATATAGCCCTTGCTGATTCTTCTTTTCCCTTGTAGTTCATATGGAGTCCATGTTTTGTGAAGTGTTCACTTTGTACATTGGGATCTAATACATTGACGTGGCTAAAGATCTTCATCCTTTTCTTCAGCTTACGTTTGAATGACACTACTTCACTATTTACGCAGGATGTCATGTCAAGGTCATATCTATGGGGAGCAGTTATGATGATGATGTTCGTCTGCTTGTTGTTTTCAACAAAGGATTGCAGGTGTCGTTGACTCTTGTCGGTATTGTTTCGCCCTACATCATTTGTGCCACCCCACACAACAATAACATCTTGTTTCGTGAAACACTTTAGGTCTTCTTTCGCTGAGCGAGTTATTTCTTCTAGACCCACACCTGGCTTAACAATGCCGTAGACATCATAATCAGTGTTTCTGAGATTCACAGATAATCCCGAGGCACATCCTCTTGCATGGATGTCACCTATTACAGAAACTTTATGTGGTTTAAGTGTTTTTAGTTGCATATTTGGCCTAACACTTACACTTTCACTGACGGACTTAACCTCAACTAAAGTTCTGCTTTCATTCTTCTTTCTTCTTGCTTTTTGCTATCATTCTTCTTGTTTCTTTCTTCTCTGCTTCCATTATTCTTACTTCTTTCTTCATTATATTCATCAGATTCACCAAGGATCTCAAATCTGTTGAAGGTGGAGATGGGCAGACTCCTAGGAATTTCGTTTAGCTGTTTCAGTGAAACACAACGTTTCTAAATTAATACCGGGATGTATACAAGTCTGATAGTGTTCTGCTCTTCTGTCTTTCATAATAAATTTCTTGTGCTGATACATAGAAGGCAGGAAAAGTACTTGTAGTGTCGGATCAAATTATTATACACATTATTTGCAAGATTTATTGTATAACCTTGCTTGCCTAAGTGTACTGGTGTTGCATAATGTTTGACGACATCATATAGATTGTTGGACATCTGCAATAGGGCATGTAGAGATGCATATGAATTGTTGAATCTTACCAGGTCTGATACAAGTCTGACAGTGCTTTTGCTAATTGTTTTTCATAATAAATTACATTACAGTTCTTCTTATAGGGTAGAAATTACATCTGAGGAGTAGGATAAATTTCTCCAAATTGAAAGGAGAGCTAATCACATTGCAATGGTTGTTGGCTAAGTGCAGTTGAGGAATGTTTGATGACTTCGTTCTGTCACTTGGTAAACTGTAATCTTGCATTATGATTACCAGGGAACGGATTTATATGGACTAAAAATATATGAAATATGTAAATATATATGTAGTTATTTTTACAAAATATGGAATTAAATATGGATTTTTACCAAAATATGGAATTAAATATGGACTTAAAATTATAAAAAAATGACTATGTACGTTAAATATTGGTACATTTTAATCAAACTAAACAAAAATATAATGGACGTACCTTATCTTCCAATGTAGTTTCAACAAAACACAATTTTTATTGTCTGTTACCATAACAATAGGTTACAAACATTTCTTTCAAGTGCTGAAAAGTGAATCTTCTTCTATTGTCTCTGAGGATAGATTTATACTGACTAAAAGAGCGTTCGACGTCACAAGAAGTAACTGGTACATAATTCAATTTCACAATGTCTGCTGGGGATAAGTCCAAGTTAATCTTCACTGTTGATTCACCACTCGTCACAGCAACAACCTTTTGTAGTTCTTCATATCCAGGGTTTTTGAAAGTACAGTGTCCACCTTAGCTCTTACTGCATCTGCAACTTTACCTCTACCACGATTCAGTTGTTCCACAGTACTATTTATAATTTCAAAACTTTCAGATAGTGAAAGGTGCCTATTTTGGAGACTTTTGAGCGTTTTTATGTTGCATGAAAATGTATGCTGAATGTGAGCTAAGTCATTCTTCACACTTATGTCAAGGTGGTTTTCGCAGTATCAATTGAGACTGCATCTTCAGAGTCCAATGCAAGGAGAACATTGTTAATAGAGTCTATATGTTCGGCATAATATTCAACTGCTTCTAGCCATGTACCCCATCTAGTTAAAATTGGCTTTGGTGGCAATGGAATTTCAGGGTACATTTCTTTCAACACGTTAACTCTACTGGGAGCTTTGAGAAATACTTTTTTCACTGATGAAATCAACAAATCTACTTTAGGGAAATTGTCTCTGACCACTTCTGCCACACGATGAAATGCATGCGCCACACAAGTAAATGAGTCAATTTAGGATATACAACAGATAATGCTTGTCCAGCTTTGACCATATAAGGGCTAATAAAGAATAACACATTATCGTACATAATACCCTTTGGCCACAGGATACCCATAGCTTCGTTGAACAGTTTAACTATAGTTTTGTTATTGCACTTTTCTAGAACATCACAATGAAAAGAATTCGTTCAGAATATTGTTCACTTAACAAACCGATAACTACATTACCAACAAGTCTACCTTCTTTGTCAGGAGTCTCATCAATGGAAACCCAAATTGAACTATCTTTAATTTCATCTCTTATCTTCTGTATTGTCTCATCGTAGATGGATGGAGCATACGTCTTCTAAGTGTTGACTCATCCGGGATTGTATGTTGAGTATATTTTTCAAGGAATTCCCTGAAGACCTTATTCTTTAGTTTGTAGAGAGGAATATCAGCAAGATGAAAACGGCACAGGTCGATGTTAAACTCAGATCTTACATTCGATGTTGTTGGTTGTGTTAAAAACAATTGTCTCTGCTTGGAATTTAGTTGTTTGTTGGCCTGATGTTTACTAGTTGTAATGTGTTGTTGCACCAGGAACTTTTGTGTAGATGATACTGCACACTGACACAAATTACAAAATAATATTTTATTGTCAGTTGATAAACCATCTTCTTTAAATTCTGAAATGTAACTTGTTAGTTTTGATTTTAAATTGACTGAATGACGTACTTTTGGCATATTTACCGTCTTTATAGTATGATTTACAAAACTGAACCTATGTGTACTCTGACTGGCATTTAACTGTTGAGCTGCACAACTGAAGTCTGTTAAAATTTTAAATTAAATTAATACAGTTTTGTAACTTACTTTCCCATTGTTGATAGGACTGCTAATTTTCAAATAACTCTGATGTTAAAGGGATTACTGAACATGTTTTAAATCTCTATTGTTGAAATGTATTTTTAAAAGTTAATGGAATTTTGTTTTGTTTTATTGTTAAACCTATTATAATATGGACTGTTTTATATGAAATATGGAAAATATATGGAAATTAACGAAAATATGTACTAAACTCTAAAATATGGAAAAATATGGAAAATAAAGTAGGATTTTCAACCCTACACATTGTGAAACATAAAGATAATGCAAAATATAAATTATATTAGCTTTATAAGTAAATATCTATTTACATATAAATCCTTTCCCTGATGATTACTAAATTCATGCTAGAACTTACACAACACTGACAGTTATGTAACTCATTGATTTTTCATAACTTTTTTAGGCTGATATTTACAGGGCAGGAATGACAACTTGTGTGTAGTATAAGTATTCTCCAAATTCCATGCAAGATTTGTTACATTATCATGTGTGTATAGGTGTAGTGGTGTTGAAAAATTTTTCACGACATTATAGTGACACATGGACAGATGCGATAGGAATTCTAGTTCTGTATAGTGATTGTTAATTTATTGCCAGGAGTTACACAACACTGACTGTGTGTTTGTTTGCTGCTTTTACTTAAAATATGACTTAATGTACAGCTATCAAAAAAAAAAAAAAAAAAGTGGCCGCACTCATGAACAGTGAATATTTTGTAAGTTCACTTTGGTTCATGGCGATATAAATAATATACAAGTTATCATTTGTATTCTGATATCACTGTTTAGCAATGTAAATAATATTCAAGTTACCATTTAAATTCTATTATCATTTTTAGCGATATAAATAACATAAATTTAATATTAGGTTTGGAACAATACAGTTACATAATACTGCTGTTAGTTTTATCTTTTTATATTACTACATTATACTAACTTCAAACGCAATAAAATTAAAAAGAGTGATGAGGAATTGAACCCGAGACATTGACTTCTAAATTTCTACATTCTTCCGACTGAGCTACAAGGGCACAAGTATAGAAACATTTGCGGAAAAATTGGCCCAATCCTGCTCCAAGATTTTCTGATGATTTGTAGAAGCTCATCCAGGATTCGGGGGGGGGGGCAAAGTAATTGGGATTTCTTGGTCTCTGATCAGGTTAAAAATCCTGATAGAACTAATATTTAATCCTTGCGGAGAAGTTTAGAGGGCCCAATTAGTCAAATCCACTCTCCTCACCTCCATGCTTGGGCGCCCTGGGATCTATTAAGATGCAAGAGGCAGTGGTGTGCGGAAAGCAATGGGAAGTTACCACATTTATCCTTCCCAAGAAAAACTGCAAACATGAGCAAACGAAACTTTTAATAGAAAAAGGATCATCTTCTGCGGACCTCTGGAAGAGACTAATGAAGTGCTTTGTGTGGAGTGTGGCATTGTATGGGGAAGAAAAATGGTTATTACGACGAAATGAAGAGAAACGAATAGAAGCATTTGAAATATGGATATGGAAAAGAATGGAGCGTGTTAGGTGGACAGACAGAATAAAAAATGAAGTTGTGTTGGAAGAACTGGGTGAAGAAAAAATTATGCTGAAACTGATTAGAAAGAGAAAAAGGAATTGGTTGGGTCACTGGTTGAGAAGAAACTGTCTACTGAAGGGTGCACTGGAAGGAATGGTGAATGGGGCAGAAGAAGATATCAAATAATAGACGACATTAAGATATGTGGATCATATGCAGAGACTAAGAGGAAGGCAGAAAATAGGGAAGTTTGGAGAATGCTGGGTTTGCAGTGAAAGGCCTGCCCATGGGCAGAACACTTATGTATGTATGTCCAGAATGCCGGGAATGTAATGGCTGAGAGCAGTCGCTATTTGGAAAGACTAGCCGATTCCATGCCCACTCAACTGCAAAGATGTGGGGAAAATAGACTAAATATTTAATCATGGCATTTTGTTTTGTTTTTTGAACGCTTAATCGACGCCAGTAAGTGTGTTTCGTTATGCCACGAAAGATATTTTTTTGACAATAAAATCTTTTTCTTTCCATTTGCAGCCATGATGTCATAATAAATAATGATAAAGTCATGGCATAATACATTTATCAACCTGATGTTAATTACTGAAATAATCATAAAAGAGACGAGTAATTATATATATTTTCTCTCTCTCTGTTAAAAACAGAACAAAAAAAGGACATAAAAAGCACTAAGTTGTATTCGAATGCAGGACCTCACAAATACCAGGCTGAAACACTACCATTATGCTATAAGGAAACACACAGAATACTTTAATAATAACTGTAGATATCAAGCAATGTGGTCCAACAACATGTAACATCGCCTGTCTCTGTATTGTAGAGAAGATACCCGAAGGGAATTTTGCTTTTAGAGAGCAACCACTTT
>JAJSOF020000029.1:6218323-6233970 GCA_025594305.2 Periplaneta americana
TGATTATGAAGAACAAGCAGCAAAAGCACTGTCATTCTTGTATCAGACCTGGCATGAAATTAGCAATTCCTATGCAAATCTAGAATCCCTATGCAACTGTCCAATTACCTATATGAAGTCGCCAAACATTATTTAACACCAGTCTACTTAAACAAGCATGTGAATCTAAAGAATCTGGTAAAAAGAATTGGATAATAATTTTAACCTTCACTACATCTCTCTTCCTGCGTTCTACATATCAGTAGAAGAAATTTATTATGAAAGACTACTAAGCAGAGCACTACTAGTCTTGTATACATCCTGGTATTAATTTAGAATCCATTATACAGAAACAGGAACCCAGTTCCAGTTGTCTAATTCTCTGTATGAAGTCGTCAAACTTTATTGAAAACCAGTAAGCATAAGCAAGACTGGGAATCTAATGGATCTTGCTATGAAATTGAAAAAAAATATTAATCCGCATTTCAGCTATCAATCCTGCCCTATAGGAATGAGTGTAAATTCATTTCTTATGTAACGTGGTTTATAAAAACACTGTCAAATTTGTATAAAGCTTGGCTTAGTTTCTTCCACTTTAATGCATCAGTAGTGCACTTATTGCAGCTGTGCAAATGTGAGAGTAAAGTCGTCAATTATTATCCAAAGCTAAAACACCTAACAAGGTACTCCTCACCCACAATTCTATTTTTTTAATTGCAAAATTCTATGCATGAGATCAGTCGATAGTGCAGATTTATGAGCTGTGGTTTACGTCATTTTCAATATAATATCAGAAAAAAAGGCATTGCCAATGTTGTATAAGTCCTGGCAAGAGTTTAGCATTCACTATACAGAACTAGAATCCCTACTGCAGATGTCCATGTCTCACTATAATGTCGTCAAAGATTTTTCAATACCACTTCACCTATACACACATAAGAATGTAATAAATCTTGCATTAGTGTTAGAGATCATATATACTAAACTCAAGTCGTCATTCCTGCCCTGTAAGGGTGAGCGTAAATTAAGTTAATGTGAAAAATCACGGAGCTAAATAACTACAGTGAAATCTCTCATTTACGGACATCGAAGGGATGTAACAATCTGTCCACATTTGGGAGGTGTCCTTTATTGGGAGAGAGGCTCCCCAATCTAAAAGTAAATTTATAATATGCATTATGTATCCCTTTACGCTTTAAGTGAAACGTATTAGGCCTACTGTAGTTTAATTCTAAATATAGTATACAGTACTACAGTAAATTCTTTGCAACTTTGAACTACAATAGATAAGACCAAAAAAGAAAAATACAGTACTGTGCCATGCAATTTTATTCTAGGTCTACAGTTATGCAGTACTGTAATTTACAGTTTTCAACTTAACCTTTACGTTCAGATGCCATGTCTCTCGAAACAGAACAACTGATTATAGTGAAGAGAATAATCCTACTAACCCTATCATGTGTCGAATACAATTTCACGATCGCGGAAACCTTGGACCCATGACTCTATTTATCCACCCGCTTCCAGGTAAGGGGTAACCAGCTGGGCTAGTGGTAGCCTACAAGACCCTTATTGTCTTTTTTCATGTTAAGGAATTTCTGTACAGTTCTCAAAACTAAATTTTATATTTTTGTAACACATTAGGTCGTGAAATCTAAGTTCTGTCCGCAGTCAGGAGGTAAAGTAAGCTTTAGAACTGTGAAACAGCTGTCCATGTCCATGTCTGAGAGTGTCCGTAAACGAGAGTTAAATTTATCATTATTTTTATATTATTTCTGTTGGGACATAAAAATCTGTCCATATATAAGGAGTGTCCGTATCTTGGAGGTGTCTGTAAGGAGAGGTTTCACTGTATAAGTGTTGTATAAGTCCTGGCATGAATTTATTAACCACTACGCAAGACTAGACCCCTATTGCAGTTTACCAGTTGTCACTATCAAGTCTTCAAACATTGATCAACACCACTTAAGCTAACCAGCATTGCAATGTGATAAGCTCTATTTTCAATTTGGAGAAAATTATCTTATTCGTCAGATGTACTCCCTACCCTGTAAGAAGAACTGTTATGTAATTTACTATGAAAAGCAAGTAGCAAAAATCACTGTCAGTCTTGTATCACACCTGGGATGCATATAGCAACTCATAATCAAGTCCAGAATCCTTATTTCAGCTGTCCAATTTTGTATGTGAAGTCGTCAAGCATTATTGAACAACAGTAAGTGTAAGCAAGTATGATATTGGAAAAAAGTATTCTACATTTCAGTTGTCATTCCTAGCCTGGACAAAGGAGAGTAAATTCATTTCTTATATATTGGTGTTTAAAAAAGGAATGTCAATGTTATATAAAGCCTAGCTTAATTTCTTCCACATATGCAACACTAGTCTTTATTGCAGCTGTGCAAGTGTGAGAATGAAGTCGTCAATTAATTTCCAAAGCAAAAACATTGAACGAATCATTTCAGACCTGCGATTCCATTTTTTTTTTGTCAATTGTAAACATTTATGAAATATATCAATCGGTAAAGCAGTTTTATGGGTTTGTACAGTTGTCAAAAGAAAAAATGGTTGCTCTCCAGAAGCAAAGCTCCCTTCGGATATCTTCGCTACAGTTCGGAGACAGGCAGTGTTACATGTTGTTGGACCACACTGCCTGATATCTACAGTTATTATTAAAGTATTCTGTGTGTTTCTTTATAGCATAATGGTAGTGTTCCAGCGTGGTATTCGTGAGGTCCTGTATTCGAACACAACTTAGTGCTTTTTACGTCCTTTTTTTATTCTGTTTTAACAGAGCGAGAGAAAATATATATAATTACCATACTCGTCTCCTTTATGATCATTTCAGTAATCAACATCAGGTTGATTGATGTATTATGCCACGACTTTATCATTATTTATTATGACATGGCTGCAAATGGAAAGAAAAAAGATTTTATTGTCAAAAAAATATCTTTCGTGGCATAACAAAACAAACTTACTGGCGTCTGCCTTAGAACATTCGATTAAGCGTTCAAAAAACAAAACAAAATGCCATGATTCAATATGTAGTTTATCTTCCCCACATCTCGATCACATCTTGCAGTCGAGTGGGCATGGAATCAACTAGTCTTTTCAAATAGAGACTATTCTCAGCCACGACATTCCCGGCATTCTAGACATACATACGTAAGTGTTCTGCCCATGGGCAGGTCTTTCACTGCAAACCCAGCATTTTCCAATCTTTCCTATTTTCTACCTTCCTCTTAGTCTCTGCATATGATCCACATATCTTAATGTCGTATATTACACTGGCCAACACACATTTTGGTGCCTCCAATGTTAGACCTGTTCCTGTAGCTGATTTCAAAAATGCTACCAGTTTTTCTCTATCAGCTCTAGTTCTTGAGATACAGCATAAATGTCATATACTTCTATTCACTCTCGTCGGTCATCAAAATTCAAGATATTTTATGGCAGTGTTTTAATTAATCTCTTTGTAGCATGAAAGCAACACATTAAAAATTATAATAAACGTGAAATACACTAAATTTACTTATTTGAAACGAAACGCATGAGTTTATGATACAAATATTCCAGTCATTCGACACAGAAGAGGCATCTTTTGTAGTAAGACTTCCGAGAATGGGATTTTCCAGGAAAATCACGCATAATGTTCCAATAGTAATCTGCCACATGTGTGCATCCCATCTGGTATCTGCCATCTATTGGTTTTATGCATTGGTGAAATTTTTCACCCTGTTCTTCGCTTAAGTCACCAAGGTTCTCTGCAAACGATTTTAGTAAATATGGAGAAAATTGACTTTAATGCTCATTTTACAGCCGAGCCTGTTCAGATGAAAGAGGATAAATCCTCTACTAATTTTGTATAGTTGCCTGCCTTCTTGTTGCCAAGGAAGTTTTCACAAGAAGAACAAATGAAGATCAGGCACAAGATTAGATTTCATTAAATGATTCTATGAAATGTGGGTCATTTATGAGCTTCCTGATCATGAGCCATCAAAAATTTCTCCTTCAGTTTTTCCGTGGTAAGTCCAGGCAATTTATGCGCTATGTATTCAAAATACGAACAATTTTTATTCACAGCCTTTAATTTATATTTTATGTGTAATGGTGACAGAATGATTCTGTGTCGCGCTATCAAAGTTGCATTTATTACAATGTGTTCTCCAACCACAATATCTTCCCTTGGAGACCAAACCTTACTTATCCAATGCACATGTTTGGTCCTACTATCCCAAAAGCATAGAAAATAAAGATATTCTTTCTAGCCACGTTGTTGACTAAGAAGAAAATGAACCATCTTCAAGTCTGCACAGATGCTCGTAGTAATTTATGTTTTCCAACACTAAAAAGAAGGCGTTGTACTCTTCTTTCATCGTGATGGAGTGACCGATTGGAATGGAGGCATATTTGTTGTCACTGTTTAAAAGAATATATTTCAAACTACGTTTTGAACTGTCGATTAACAGGAGCCATTCAATTGGTGTATATTCTGATACACCCATTTTCTTCAGAAGGCATCCGAAATCGCTGTAGAATTCTATGTTTTTGTCTTCAGTAAAAAGAAAAATAGCAGCAAATCTCTTTCTCTTCTTTGATAAAATAGAATTTTCATTTCAGGCTGAAGTACATTCTTTTCCTTTAGTCTAGGCGAGCAATTCAGAAGACTACTTAGAAAGATTTAGTCCCTAATCAGGTCACTCATCTCATTCTGGTCAAAGCGTTCATATGTGAAGCTGTTTGAAAATTACTGTAGCTGTCGCCACTTTCTTTACCTTGTGCTATATCAGACATATAAGACCCATCCTCTGAGAGCTGTGGTAACACATGGAAGGGTGGGATAGTAAAAGATGCGAGTAAGGCACAGATCTCATAGCTAAAGGTAGGTCAGGATAGGATTATTTCAATTGATTTATGTGATATTAGCAATAAAAAAGCCATAATAAAAGCCATCTAGACGTTATTACAGATAATTTTTTTACAAAACAGAATTATAATATATAATTATTATATAAATTCAATAATATCTCAGAAACTAGAGCTGATACGGCCTAGCCAATGCCATTTTCTGAATCAGAGCATCAAATAATCCTAAGAACAGGTCTAAAAACCAAGGCACCAAGAAAAAGAGTTTATTTTTTGTTGGCCTGTGTTATTTATTTCGATATCTTCTTCTGCCCCAAACTCTTCCCTATTCACCATTCCTTCCAGTGCATCCTTCAGTAGACAGTTCCTTCTCAACCAGTGACCCACCCAATTCCTTTTTCTCTTTCTAATCAGTTTCAGCATCATTTTTTTCTTTGCCCACTTCTTCCAACATAACTTCATTTCTTATTCTGTCTGTCCATCTAACAAGCTCCATTCTTCTCCACATCAATATTTCAAATGCTTCTACTCGTTTCTCTTCATTTCGTCGTAATATCCATGTTTCTTCCCCACACTCCACACAAAGCACTTCACTAGTCTCTTCCTTACCTTTTTTCCACAGGTCCGCGGAAGATGATCCTTTTTTCTATTAAAAGCTTCCTTTGCTCATGTTTGCAGTTTTTCTTGGGAAGGATAAATGTGGTAACTTCCCGTTTCTTTCCGCACACCACTGGCTCTTGCATCTTAATAGATCCCAGGTGGCCAAAGTGTGGAGGTGAGGAGAGTGGATTTGACTAATTGGGCCCTCCAGACTTGACCGAAATTCTCCGCAAGGATTAAATATTAGTTCCATCACGATTTTTGACCTGATCAGAGACCAAGAAATCCCAATTATCTTTGCCCCCACATTCTGGATGAGCTTCTGCAAATCATCAGAAAATCTTGGAGCGGCATTGGGCCAATTTTTCCGCAAATGTTTCTATACTTGTGCCCTCTTAGCTCAGTCGGAAGAACGTAGAAATTTAGATGTCAATGTCTCGGATTCAATTCCTCGTCACTCTTTTTCATTTTATTGTGTTTGAAGATAGTATAATGTAGTAATATAAAAGAAAAAACTAACAGCAGTATTATGTAACCGTATTGTTCCAAACCTAATAATAAATTAATGTTATTTATATTGCTAAACAATGATAACAGAATACAAATGATAACTTTAATATTATTTATATTGTTAAAGAACGATAACAGAATATAAATAACGTGAATATTATTTATATCGTTAAAGAACGATAAAAAATACAAATGATAACTTGTATATTATTTATATCGTCATGAACCGGAGTGGACTACAAAATATTCGCTGTTCACGAGTGCGGTTACTTTTCTTTTTTTTTTTTCGACAGCTGTACATTAACTCATATTTCAAATAAAATCAGCAAACAAACACACACAGTGAGTGTTGTGTAACTCCTGGCAAGAAATTAGCAATCACTATACAGAACTAGAATCCCTATTGCATCTGTCCATGTGTCACTATGATGTGAAAATTTTTCAACACCACTACATCTATACACACATGATAATGTAACAAATCTTGCATGGAATTTGGAGAAAACTTATACTACACACAAGTTGTCATTCTTGCTCTGTAAATATCGGCCTAAAAAAGTTATTATGAAAAATCAATGAGTTACATAACTGTCAGTGTTGTGTAAGTTCTAGCATAAATTTAGTAATCATAATGCAAGACTAGACCCTTTATTGCAGTTTACCAAGTGCCAGAATAGAGTCATCAAACATTCCTCAACAGCACTTAACCCAACAAGCATTGCAATGTGATTAGCTCTACTTTCAATTTGGAGAAATTTATCCTACTCCTCAGATGTAATTCCTAACCTATAAGAAGAACTGTAATGTAATTTATTACGAAAAACAATTAGCAAATGCACTGTCAGGCTTGTATCAGACCTGGTATGAATTTAACAATTTATATACAACTCTACATTCCCTATTTCAGCTGTCCAACAATCTATAAGATGTCGTCAAACATTATTCAACATCAGTACACTTAGGCAAGCAAGGATATCTAATAAATCTTGCAAAAAATGTGGATAATAATTTTATCCTACAATACATGTCCTTTTCCTGACTTCTATGTATCAGCACAAGAAATTTATTAAGAAAGACCACTAAGCAGAGCACTATCAGACTTGTAAACATCCTGGTATTACATTAGAAACTATTATGTAAAAACAAAACAAAGTTCCAGATTTTCTTATTCTCTGTATGAAGTCGTCAAACTTTATTCTACACCAGTAAGCATAAGCAAGCATGTGAATCTAATAGATTTGGTATGAAATTGGAGAAAAATATTCTACATTTCAGTTGTCATTCCCGCCCTATAGGAAGGAGTGGAAATTCATTTCTATTTTAACACTCTTTAGAAAAGCACTGCAAATGTTTGTTTTATAAAGCTTGGCTCAGTTTTTTCCACTTTAATGCATCAGTAATTTCCTCATTGCAACTGTGCAAATTTGAGAATAAAGTCATCAATTATTTTCCAAAGCAAAAACACCTAACAAAACACTTCTCACCTACAATTCCATTTTTTTATTACAAAATTCTATGTATGAGCTCAGTCGGTAATAAAGCTTTATGAATTGTAGATAAAGTCATTTTTTATGTAAAATTAAAAGAAAAAGACACTGTCAATGTTGTATAAGTCCTGGCAAGAATTTAGCAATCACTACACAGAACTACAATCCCTATTGCAGCTGTCAATGTGTCACTAATATGTAGTCAAACATTTTTCAACACCATGTCACCTATATAGACACAAGATTGCAATAAGTCTTGTATCAAATTTGGAGAATATTTATACTACACTCAAGTCTTCATTCCTGCCTTGTAAGCCAGAGCGTAAAGTAATTTATTATCAAAAATCAATAAATAAAAAACTGTCAGTGCTGTACAAGTCCTGGCACCAATTTGTCAATCTATGCAAGTAGATGAAAATAAATATCAAAGGTCCTTCAATAACTGTCTATTCTTTAAACCTAAGGCATAATACGAAAGATTACATTAGGTTACATACATAAAACACATATTATGTGACTAGCGCTTTCGCTATTAAAATAGCATCTTCAGGTCTGGCTTGCGTATTATTGAGCTTTACACATAAAGACATAGATGGAAAAGTAACATAATGAAATATAATAAGGTACACGACGTGAGAAAATTAAAATAACAATGCAAAGAAGGCAAAGTATAAAATGGCTTGAAAACAAGCGAGTATTTGTGATAATTCAAACCTCTATAAGGTCTAGAAATTAAGATCATAAAAAGTATGCCTTGAGATAAAAGTCTGCGAAACATATGTGCAGCTTATAAAGTGTAACAAAGACAGTTAAAAGAGTAACAAATTAGAATATTATTTGCATCAGTCATCACGACATATGAAATGGCAGCGTGTAGTGAAATCTGCAAAAATCAATAAGAAAAGTTTTAATAAAGGAACCTATGCGGATCAAAAAGAGATAATGTATGCAAGACAAGATCCTAACTATTTCAGTTTACCAAGTATCAGTATGAAGTCTTCAAACTTTATTGAACATCAGTCAAGGAAATCAAGCATGGGAACCTAATACATTTCACTTTGAAATTGGAAAAAATTATTATATATTTCCTGCCCTATAGGAAGAACTGTAAATTCATTTTTTCATGTATAGCTCTTTTGAAAAGCAATGTGAATGTTGTATAAAGCCTGACAGTTTTTTCTACTTTAATGCAACACTAGAGTCCTTATTGCAGCTGTCCAACTATGAGAATAAAGCCGTCAATTATTTTCCGAAGCAAATACACCTAATTTAACTTTTCAGACCTACAATTCTATGTTTTCCACACTTGTAAAAAATTTATGAAATAACTTAGTTAGTAAAGCAGTTTTATGGGTTCTAGATTAAGTCATATTTCATCTAAAATCACCAAACAAAATAACTGTCAATGTCATATAAGTCCTGGAAATTAGCTATCATAATTCAGGACTAGAATCCCTATTCCAGCTGTAAATGTTTTTACTGTTGTCGTTTTTTCAACACACACACACACACACAAACATTTTTCAACACACACACACACACACACACACACACACACACACACACACACACACACACACACACACACACACACACACACACACACACACACACACACACACACACACACACACACACACACACACACACACACACACACACACACACACACACACACACACACACACACACACACACACACACACACACACACACACACACACACACACACACACACACACACACACACACACACACACACACACACACACACACACACACACACACACACACACACACACACACACACACACACACACACACACACACACACACACACACACACACACACACACACACACACACACACACACACACACACACACACACACACACACACACACACACACACACACACACACACACACACACACACACACACACACACACACACACACACACACACACACACACACACACACACACACACACACACACACACACACACACACACACACACACACACACACACACACACACACACACACACACACACACACACACACACACACACACACACACACACACACACACACACACACACACACACACACACACACACACACACACACACACACACACACACACACACACACACACACACACACACACACACACACACACACACACACACACACACACACACACACACACACACACACACACACACACACACACACACACACACACACACACACACACACACACACACACACACACACACACACACACACACACACACACACACACACACACACACACACACACACACACACACACACACACACACACACACACACACACACACACACACACACACACACACACACACACACACACACACACACACACACACACACACACACACACACACACACACACACACACACACACACACACACACACACACACACACACACACACACACACACACACACACACACACACACACACACACACACACACACACACACACACACACACACACACACACACACACACACACACACACACACACACACACACACACACACACACACACACACACACACACACACACACACACACACACACACACACACACACACACACACACACACACACACACACACACACACACACACACACACACACACACACACACACACACACACACACACACACACACACACACACACACACACACACACACACACACACACACACACACACACACACACACACACACACACACACACACACACACACACACACACACACACACACACACACACACACACACACACACACACACACACACACACACACACACACACACACACACACACACACACACACACACACACACACACACACACACACACACACACACACACACACACACACACACACACACACACACACACACACACACACACACACACACACACACACACACACACACACACACACACACACACACACACACACACACACACACACACACACACACACACACACACACACACACACACACACACACACACACACACACACACACACACACACACACACACACACACACACACACACACACACACACACACACACACACACACACACACACACACACACACACACACACACACACACACACACACACACACACACACACACACACACACACACACACACACACACACACACACATGCACACACACACACACACACACACACACACACACACACACACACACACACACACACACACACCACACACACACACACACACACACACACACACACACACACACACACACACACACACACACACACACACACACACACACACACACACACACACACACACACACACACACACACACACACACACACACACACACACACACACACACACACACACACACACACACACACACACACACACACACACACACACACACACACACACACACACACACACACACACACACACACACACACACACACACACACACACACACACACACACACACACACACACACACACACACACACACACACACACACACACACACACACACACACACACACACACACACACACACACACACACACACACACACACACACACACACACACACACACACACACACACACACACACACACACACACACACACACACACACACACACACACACACACACACACACACACACACACACACACACACACGAGACTGTAACCAATCTTTTATGCAATTTGGAGAATATTTATATTACAAAAGTTGTCATTTCTGCCCTGTAAATATGAGCCTAATATATGTTTTTTATGAAAAACCAACTACCCAAATAACTGTCAGTGTTGTGGATGTCCTGGCATAAATTTAGCAATCCTTATGAAAGACTCCATATGGTAGACTCCTTTTACAGTTTACCAAGTGTCACTATGAAGTCGTCAAACATTGCTGAACACCACTTAACCTATCAAACAATGCAATGTGATTAGCTCTACTTTCAAATCGGAGAAAATTTTCCTACTCGTTAGATGTAATCCCTATCCTATAAGAAGAACTGTAATGTAATTTAATCATCATCATCCATAGTGCTACAACCCGAATCGGACCTCGGCTTCCTTAAGAATTCTTCTCCATCCATCTCAATCTTTAGCCACCATCCACCAGTTCTTCACTCCAAGCCTCTTAATGTCGTCCATAACACAATCCATCATCGTAGCTTTGGCCTTCCAACTCTTCTTCCTCCAGCAATCCCATATTCCATAACCTTTCTAGGTATTTCACATTCATCCATTCTCTTAACATGCCCTATCGCCCATCTCAGACGAGCAATCTTAATGGATGTTATTATATCGAGACTCATAAAGCTGGTATAATTCGTTATTATATCTTATTCTCCAAGTTTGACCATCCCTTACAGGTCCAAAATCCTTCGCAATATCTTCCTTTCGAATGCGGCCAATCTAAATTTATCCCTTTCACTAAGAGGCCATGTCTCTGATGCATAGGACAACACTGATTTTATTAGGGTCTTATATAGTCTACATTTTGTGCCACGAGATAGCAACCTTGATTTAACTTGTTTTTGCAGCCCATAATAACACCTATTGGCACTTTTGTATTCTTCTACTTACTTCCTCTGAGATATCATTGTTACTATTAACTAGTGATCCAAGATATACAAAGCTCTGACTGTCTCAAATTTGGCATCATAATCTCAATGTACTTAGAAGTTTTATTATTATTTTTATTTGACTACCATGTATTTTGTTTTGTTTTCATTACTTTAATCCTATATTTCCAGCTGCATCTCTTAGATTTCTGAAGGTTTTTATTAGATCTCTTTCTGACTCGCTATTATGTCAATATCATCCGCAAAGGCTAATATTTGGACAGACTTATAAAAGATGGTACCTCTTGTTTGTATTTTTGCTTCCCACACTATCTTTTCTAATGATATATTAAACAATAGGCATGCTAGAGAATCACCTTAATGTAATTTAATATGAAAAACAATTAGCAAAAGCACTGTCAGTCCTGTATCAGATCTGGCATGAATTTAGCAATTCATATGAATGTCTAGAATCCGTATTATTATTGAACACGAGTAGACTTAAGCAAGCATAGGAATCTAATAAATATTGTACCGATAAAAATTTTGGAAAACATATTTTCACCACCCGTTCTAGCGATTTTCCTACCCTTTAACTATGAATATAAGTAATTCATTACGAAACACCACTTAGCAAAGCATTATCAGTCTTGAATGCAACATGGCATTAATCTAATCATTCTACAGAAATAGAAACCCTGTTCCAGCTGGCCAAGTCTCTGCATGAAGTCCCTAAACATTATTCAACACCAGTAAATGTACGTAAACATGAGACTCTATTACAGCTCTCCATGAATTTCAAAAGAATTAATCTACACTTCAGTTGTCATTCCAACACTTCAGTGAGACTGTAGAGTCATTTCTTATTTAAACCTATTTAAGAAAATACTGTCAGTGCTGTATAAAACCTGGCTTAAATTTTTGAAAATTTTTCCAACACTAAAGTTCTTAATGAATCTGTCCATCTATGAGAATAAAGTCATCAATTACTTTTCAAGGCAAAAACACCTAAAAAAAAGGCATGAAAATACTACAATTCTAAATTCTTCCTAATTGTAAACATTTATGCAAGAGCTAAGACGGTAATGCAGCTTCATGAATTATAGAGTTTGTCATTTAGTATGTAAAATGAGGTAACAAAAGCACTGTCAGTGTCTTATAAATCATGGCAAAAAATTAGCAATCCTTATATACAACTAGAATTCCTATTCCATCTGTCCATGTGCTACTATGATGTTAAATAATTTTCAACACCACTACAGCTATGTAGATGTGACAATGTAATAATTCTTGAATAAAACTTGCAGAATATTTATACCACACACAAGTCGTCATTCCTGCCCAGTAAGTTGGAGTGAAAACTTAGTCATTAACAAAAATCAACAAGCTAACAACTGTCAGTGCTGTATAAGTCCTGGCATGAATTTTGCAATCATTATCCAGGACAACATCCTAAGTACTGTACTTATTGGAGTTTGTCAAGTGTCAGTATCAAATCGTCAAACATTCTTGAACACCAGTCAAGGTAAGCAAGCATGGAAGTCTACTACATTTTGCTATGAACTTGGAGAAAATTATTCTACATTTCACTGTAATTCCTGCCCTATAGGAAGGAGTTTAAATTCATTTCTCATGTATAGTTCTTTAAATAAGTACTGTCATTGTTGTATGAAATCTGGCTTAGGTTTTCCACATTAATGCAACACTAGAGTCCTTATTGGAACTGTCCAAATATGAGAATAAAGTCGTCAATTATTGTCTAAAACAAAAACACCTAACCAAGCATATTTTCAGACCTACAATTCTATGTCTTTCACAATTGTATGTATGTATGTATGTATGTATGTATGTATGTATGTATGTATTCACACTGCAAATGAGTAAATACCTGATGGCAGTTGTGAGTAATTACACTCATTAATGACTATTAATAATAAACACAATTAATAATAAATTAATAATAATACTAATAATAACAATAATACTAATAATGATTAATAGCAATAATAATAATAATAATAATAATAATAATAATAATGATAATGATAATAATAATAATAACAATAATAATAATAATGATAATAATAATAATAATAATAATAATAATAATAATAATAACAAATAATAACAACAATAACAATCATAACAACAACAAGGAGCATCTTAAATTAAATGAAGCACGATCACTTAAAATAAAATTTAAAGTAAATCTAATTTGTATCTTAACCCTAAGTTTCGAACTAAAACTTCCTTGAGTATGATATGTCATATATGCACAAGTAGCTTTCAGCACTACACTCATTTCGCTGTTAACTCACTCACTGCACTGAACTACGACATTTCACTGATACTATCTTGATTTCACTACACTTCAAAACATTTCACTGTTCAAATACTTTGCACTACCACTATAAATTATAAAACTTCACCGACACAAACAGTCTTTACTTACACAAATACACTTCACTGATAAACACACTTCACACTTCACTGACACAAATACACACTTACACTTCACTCACTCACAATACTTCAAATAACAAAATATCAATTACACTTTTAAATAGTGTATATAATATATTACCATCTATTAGAAGACTACTTAAACATATTTTTAAAATACATTTACAATTGTAAACATTTATGAACTAACTCAGTTGAAAAAGCAGTTTTATGGGTTCTAGATTAAGTAATATTTTATATAAAATCAGCAAATCAAAATAACTGTCAGTATTGTTTAAGTCCTGGAAATTCGCAATCACTATTCAGGACTAGAACTTTATTCCATCTGTGAATGTGTCACTATGATGTCAAAGCAAAGATTTCTCAACATCACTACACCTATACACACATGAGACTGGAATAAATCTTGATGCAATTTGAAGAATACACTACACTCAAGTTATCATTCCTGCCCTGTAAATATGAGCCTAATATGAGTTTTTTTTTATGAAAAACCAACTATCTAAATAACTGTCAGTGTTGTGGATATCCTGGCATGAATTTAGCAATCCTTATGAAAGACTAGACTCCTTTTGCAGTTAACCAAGTGTCAGTATGAAGTTGTCAAACATTGCTGAACATCACTTAACCTAGCAAGCTTTGCAATCACTTCCAAATCGGAGAAAATTTTCCTACTCGTCAGATGTAATCCCTACCCTATAAGAAGAACTGTAATGTAATTTAATATGAAAAACAATTAGCAAAAGCACTGTCAGTCTTGTAACAGGCCTGGCATGAATTTAGCAATTCATATGAAAGTCTACAATTCCTATTGCAGGTGTCCCATTAGGCCTACCTATAAGAGTACAATAAATTTATTATGAAAGACCACTAAACAGAGCACTATCAGTCCTGTATATATCCTCCGTATTAATTTAGAAATCAATATACAAAAACAGGAATCCAGTTCCACCTGTCCAATTCTCTGTATAAAGTCGTTAAATATTATTCCATACCAGTACACTTAAACAAGCATGGGAATCTAATAAATCTTGCAAAGAATTTGCAAGAAACCTTGTCCTATACTTCAGATGT